>WBMW01006006.1:0-241263 GCA_013396635.1 Penelope pileata | reverse complement strand
AAGCAAAGGCCGTCCCGCCACAGTTTAAAGTGAGATTCTCCCGAGGGCAGCTTGCAGCGCTGAGCACGTTGCCGGCTGCCGAAGCGCGAGGCTGCTCGCACCGAAGCCGCTCGCACCGAAGCCCGCCGCCCCCCGCCCGGCGCGGCCGCGGAGGGTGCAGGGCGATCACCGCAGCACAGCGAGGGAGCCCCGGTGTGGCCCCGCCGGGGCAGAGCGGGCCGTCCCGCCTCGGGCAGCTGCGCTGTTAACTCTGACACCTAACGGTGGCGGCAGAAAGGAGTGCCACGGCGGGGCAGCCACACTGCTGTGTGACAGTGGGGCCTGGGGAGGGGATCATATCATCCCGAATTAGCTCTGATTTGCCACTGCGTTATGCAGAATTTTGCTTTTTTTTTTTTTTTTTTCTGGTAGCCCTAGGGGCAGCGCCACCAACAAAAGGAAGTCCTATGGGTCAGCAGTGGGGATGAGGTGGGTCACGCAGGTGTGGGCCTCACCAGACATGTCCACAAATGACCCTGTCACAAGGCACACCCCTGCCTCTGCCATCCCTCCCAGGGCTTCCTTCCTGCTCCGGCATTACCTTGCCATTCTGCGGGCTGCTCCCTGCAGGGTCCTGCTGTCGGGCTGTCCATCTCGCCTCCAGCAGGCAGCGGCTCTCCCACCGCCATCTTGCATCTGCTGGCACTGCGGGGCCGGGCACGTGGGGTTTGCTCTTGCCGTCATGGAACAGCATCGCCAGCTGTTCCTCACCGAGCTGCACACAGACATGCACACAGCATGGTGGAGGTGGGCAGGGAGCTCTGGGTCCCTCTGGTCCCACCCCTGCTCCAGCAGGGACACCCAGAGCACACCACACAGGGTTGTGTCCAGGTGACTTCTGAAGATGTCCATGCAAGGAGACTCCACAGCCTCTGGGCAGCCTGTTCCACAGAGAAGAACTTTCTCCTTGTGTTCAGTCTGGCTGCACAGGCCTGGCTCCTTCGGGCTCTCCTCACAGGAGGTGCTGCAGCCCCCACCGCCTTTGTATCCCTCCGCTGGACTCTCTCCACAGCTCCGCGTCTCTCTCTCCTGCTGGGGAAGTGTATGAGGATGCAGAGTGCAATCAGTAGATACCGAGGCCAGCAAAACTTTCAGTCACCATAGATGTCTCTTCCTCTCCACGACTACACATGCATACTCCTCTCTGGGCCTTTCCAGCTCTTGCTGAAGACAACTGCTGCAGACAGACCGGGTCAATGTGTCCCTCTCAGAAGATGGCGGTGCTTTCTGCCCACTCTCCTCGCTGGGCCTGTTTAATCCCGCAGAGCTGTAAGGTGCTGTAGAGAACAGGCCCCCCGCACAGGTCACCAGCAGGAGCCGGTGGCACCGGGCCCTCTCTCCTACCTCAGGGCAGCGATTTCCATGACCGTGCCCTCAGGGAGGTGCAGTGAGGAGGACGAGACCCCTCAGCAGCAGCAGGCAGTTTGTTTGCTTTTAGATTTTGCTTGTTTATAGCATACATCCTAAAATCATTGAGGATACAGCTGCTATGTGCATCTGCCTGCCAGGCCCCTCTCAGCAGAGTTCAACCTGGTGCACAACTTTAGTGCAGCCCAAAGTGAGGTCTCGTGGATGTTAAACTCAGCTGAGGGGAGAGCTGCCCCACAGAGCAGCCCCAGGGCTGGGCACAGGCAGAGCCCAGGAAATGGGTGCAGGGAGTGCCTCTGGGGCACCTGTGCCTCGTCCAGTACCTGCAGGCCCAACCAGGCAGCTCAGCACTGGTGGGAACAGCTGTCCCCAAAGCCCCGTGGCTTTTCTCTGAGCTGTGCACATAACTAAGGGGCCGATGGAGCTGGAACTGCTCCAAGGACAGGGAGTAAGGCTGAGGCATGGAGGAGCAGCTGAAGGCCTGGTGCCTGGGCCTCGCTGCCTGCAGCTCTGCCTGCTGCCCTCAGAGCTGCCAGCACTGCTGGGCAGCAGCAACACCTGGCAGGAGGGCTCAGGTACAAAGCCAAGTGAAGTTTAGAAATAAGAAAATCAGCAGACGCTCTACAAATGGCATAGTACAGTGCATAGTTCCCAGTGCCATGAGAAGCCAGGAAGGCAGTGGTACCAAACATACTCAACTAGATCAGTGCAGGAGGCCAGCAGGCAACCCTCAGGCATCAAGTTGCCGTCACACTTCAGCATGAGGACAGCAATGGGCACCAGAGGCCGATGACTGAACGCAGAGGACACAGCTGCCACCTGAGGGATGGGGGCTAAGAGAGGCAAAATCCCTGGCAATGGCCCCTGTAACTTCCATAGGCACAGGGTCAGAGAAGGACCTGACTCCTGTCTACTTTCTGGGTCGTTTCACAAAGGGACTTTGTGAAACAGTGAGCTCAGGTGCACTCCTGAGCCGCCAGGTCTGCATGCATGCCACAGCAGCTGCACCCTGACCTCACGTCACAGCAGGATCTGAGTGTAAAATGTCTTTTTTCCTCTACTTTTACACCTTGGTCACTTCAAGAAGGAGCCACAGCCTGCCCATGTCTCATAAGAGAGCACTGGTGAGCGACAGTCAAGTTAAGAGCTGGATCCAGAGGTGCAGGATGCTAGAGAAGACCCGTGACAGACATCCACAGCTCAGCATGGCCACAGCCACAGAGGGCCACTGGCACAGAAGTGCATTGCTACAGGAACAGGCTTTATTTAATAATTTGTACAACAAACACAATAGTAGTTCAATACTTCCATTTATTAATTGTCAAATAGTAATTCACTGCAATAAGAAACAAAGATCAGCACAAAAATAAGTTGTGATTTGTGTGTGTGTGTGTGTGTGTGTGTGTAACTTAAAATGGCAATAACAGAAAATAAACCTTTAAACGAGCAGGTTATATACAGTCACTATTATTGTGTTATTTTGCTGGATAGATTCATTTGGTGTTATCCAATCTTAGCAACAGGCCTACATATTGCTGCAAATAACTGGAAGAAAAACCCAAAGCAGAAAAAAACATAAATAAGATGCAGGATTAATGATATCTCCTATTGAAAAGAGACAGCGGTGCTTTGTGTCACATCTGAAACCCCTTCATAGTGGATATTTTGTGCTAAAACTCTTTATGTGAACACACATGGAATTCCATCATTTAAATAAAAGTGGAAAAAAATCCCAACCTTTTGCAATTGCCTTTCTTTTCTTCCCTTCGCTCAATGTGTTTAAATTACTTTTCTATACAAGGTAAGTACATTGTCTGTACAAAGTTAAATATACATATTTACAGTCAAACTTCTGAGACACCGAGTCTTCTCTCCCGCTGAGCAGGGCGGAAGACAAGCCTACTTGATTTTAAACCCAGGAGCATGGCTAGTTTATCAAAACATATTGCAAGTCGTGCTAACAGTTAGTTGTAGTTACTCTTAATAAATCTGTATAAAAGCATCAGCATAAAAATAGGCATTTTATATTATTAAATACGGCTTATGACAAAATAGCAATCTAACCTTTTGCTATTTGTGTGGTAACTGTAGGAAGCGGAGTCTGATAGAACTGGTTTTGTTTATGCTTTTTCTTAATAATAAAATGTCTATCAAAAGAGTATTCATTGTGGATTTACAGGCAAGCATACAGGCAAGCCATGTTTTTTCTCAAGGAAATACAAATCTATATAACTGGCAATAAGTGCTGTAAACACAGCTTTCCAAACAGATTAGACTTTTGTTTGACTAAGGGCCAGCCAAAATGCAGGTATTTATCAGAGATCAACCATCTACATTGTAACCAAGAAAAAAAAGGCACCTTCAATGACATGTTGCTCAGATTTATCAGAGCCTCTAACATTTAATGCCAGGAAAGAAGCAAAGTCTTCATCCCAAAGAGCATGCTTCAGGTCCTTTGGGCCAACAATGGGGCAGGGGGAGCAGAGAAGTGAACAGCTGTAGGACTCATAAACAGGATTTGTTCTCATGGATGTTCTGTTTATTGGTTTTATTCTTTGTGCAGATAAATGTCAAAGCTAGGTTGATTTCTCTTTAAAAAAAAACATGACTCAGTTCGCTTTGTTGCACACAATACACTCACACACACACACACACCCTGCACAAAAGAAAAAAAACCTTGCAGAAGTAGGGAATATGTCATGAAAGGGTTTGGGCTTTTTGCGCGTTTGCAGTACGTTTTGGCTGACATCTCTGGATTAAAATTCCAGTCCCAAACTCCTTTTCAACAGAATTCTGCAGTTTGACCATATTGGCTGTCCTCTGCCTGTGCTGGGTCTTAAGGTGCATGGCATGAAGAAAGAAGCATTTTCTATGGAAGTGGAAGGCAGAGCACAGTAAGTCTTCAGCAAGGCAGAAAGCCTGGCCTCCCTGAACCTTGCCAGCGAAAGGGAGCAGCTGCAAGGCTGCGTACTTTTTGAAAGCACTGTCATATCCCAACACACAAACAAAACCTATACCATTTGCTTCCCTGAAGCCTTCTCAGAGGTAAAGTACTCCATACAAATTAAGGTTATCACCAGAATTCTTGGTGGGGAGGGGAGAGGAATACACAAAGGCAGCACTGTAAACTAGAAACTGTCTCTTCTTCAGCAAACAAATCACACCCTGAACCAGTGGAAGCAGGGCTACACATTCAACTCAATACTGTACCACATAACCACGTCCTCCTAACACTTTTTGTTTCTTGTCTAATACATTCATAAATTGTCTCTTTCTTCACTGTTTAAAAACACCATCTGAAAAACAACCCCATCTTTGTCACTGTGGGATCGCTGTTTCTTTACAGGTACAGAAGCTTCACATAGTTGCCTGGGAAGGTGCCAAATTGCCTTGTTCTCCTGGATGTACCTGTAGCAAAATAAAACACATGGAAGCCAGAGTAAGATGGAGCCATGCAAGGAATGCTTAAGGGTTTAAAAGGCTGAGATGGAAGCCTGTTCTACTTGCATGCATGGCTTTCTAAAAATAAATAGGTGTCCTGGTCAAAGAGCCTTTTGGTATAGAAGAGATCAGACCTAGTGCTGCTAATAACTGTCTTTGGTCTTTCCTTTTAACAATGAATGAGGCGCTGGTGAATGCTCCTGGGCCTATGAACTAGGAGCCAAATTCCTCCCAGTTCAAATGAGCTAATCTTCCTTAAGAACTGAGGAAAAGCCTAGATTTGCACTGTTGACATGGAGTGCACTGTCCAGACTTACATTATTTGAAGCTACAGGGCTAGATTTAGCTAAACAAACATCTGCAGCTGAGGCTGGATTTCTAGGGACTGCAACTCCAATACAAGTGTTCCCTCTGCCCCCTAGTAGCCACTTTCTGTAACTCATCATGGCTCCTTCAGCTTTGGAAAAGATACAGAAATCCAGCCTTCCTTGGTTCCCTCTGTTGCTCTGCTATCTGTGTGAGCAAGGAGGATCAGGAAGAAGAAGAGAATGTAGAAATTAAAAGCAAAAAAAAAAAAAAAAAGAAACGAAAAGAAAAAAAAAGAAAGAAAACCTAAACATCTAGAAAGGAAAACGGAGTTCCATCACCCTACACCCTAATTTTAATGTTCTTAGTGGGAAAAGATGAGAAATCACCAAAAAAGTTGAGTTTATTTTTTCCACCCTGTTTGATCCTGCAAATGAAAGCAACTTCTGGATGCTCTGCAAAAATACTCATCCACATCTCAAAGAGTCCTGCTGCCTGGCAAGTGTCACACTCACCCACAAACCAGCCGTCATCACATTTCTCCATAACATCGACAATATCACCGTCCCTCAGTTCCAGCTCATCATCATTCTGAGGAGTGTAGCTGTAGAGGGCTTGGTAGCTAACTCTACAAACAGGAAAATACCGCACATTAGCCACTGGATTTTGTTCAATGCAATCTGGACCCGTGTTGTCCATTTGAAAGCCACTTGCATTAAATTGGCTGTTATCACAAAGCTATAGCAAGAAAAAGGGTCACATCTGCACTGTGTAGGATGTGCAGAGAGCTTCTGTTTCCCTCTTGCCATGTAGTTGTCTCCATAGATGATGATGACTGCAGCCTTCCTAGCATGCTACACCTAGATAGCATACGAGTGCAGACACCCTACAAATGCAAGCCAAAACCTGAATACACTCATCACTTGGCTAAAAGAGACTTCTGTTCCCTTGCCCAGGCACATAGGCAGGGCCATGAACTGCCAAATGGCAGAGCGAAGGACTTGAGAAAAGGGTACTGCCTTGTTTACTGCCCTAAGGTTGGATAAATCCTGGCTGAGGGGGCACAAAATCAAAGATTGAATCCCGCACTGAGATACCTATTGCTCCAGAGACACTCTGCAATCACCAGAATGGAATCTTAGGGAGTGGAAGAAATTTCTGGGCAAGCCTGGGGAGGTCTGGGTCCCCTGCTTGTGAGGAGTGAAAATAGAGCTGACGTGAGAACTTCCATTCTGCATAAAGACGGAGAGAAGTAAAGGCTCCTTGTAGGAGCCAATTGTCACTGTACTTCAGTCCCCAGCACACAGTGCAGGCTACTGTTCTCAAAGCCAACAGCATAATGCCCTGCCAAGATTAACAGCAGCTCCAGGTTTAAACCCAACAGAGAGCTTTGAGAATCTCAGCTTGGGTCTCTCAGATCATTCAGCCACCAGTTCTTCCCTGGACCTGGCCAACAACGCATGAGGCAATCAGTCTTTGGGACTGTTCACTGTACCATGAGAAGCTAAGAACAAGGGTGAACATACTGGCCTGTGTCATATGGCCAGGTGTAGCTAGTGCATGTTAATTTGCCTTCAGATATGAAGACATTGAGACAGTCTCCAAAAGCAGCATGACTCAAATGCCCAAATGAGACCCTGTCTAGGAGTATGAGGTCATTGCTTCAGGTGCTACACAAACACAAAGGTCTCAGTTTTAGACTTCTCACTACCACAAGGCTATTTTTGTTCTTCAGAGAAAAGCTGTCTCTTTCCCATAATTTGAATTTAACCCTCGAGACGCTGAAGCTTTCACACCTCCCCATCTTCACCATCAGTAAGAGTCAAGGCCCCTGGAAGAGATGGGAGCCAAAAGGACTTACATGTCTCGTGATGTCTGACTTCTGTCAGGGCTGGCTCCTTGCTGCTGTGCTTGAGGTTGCTGAGAAATGATGAGAGATGGTTTATGGTCATTAGAGGTCACCTTGTGGCGAGAGTCAAGAGGCTGAGAAATAGTACTGCAGTAATGAACAGACTTTTCTGCAATGTTTATGATCTCATTGCAAACAGCTTCCTGCGTGGTAGGCAGCATTGACATCCAAGAACACCCAAAGAACAGTCAACAAGGGGGGAGGGAGGGGAAAATATAGACAGGAAGAGATGGGACATTCCAGATGCAGCACATAAGTCCAGTAAAAAAAAAGAGTTGTAGATCCAGGTAAACATCCAGGTAGTGGAGTGCAGAAGGGATCCAGGTGTAAGCATGGAAAAACAGGCAAGATACAGAAGAATTTGGCATTTAGTTTGAAGATTTGTAACAAATACATATACATATATTTTAAAAAGCAGCAGCATAAGAGGTTGCAATTAGTTCTGCAGTGGCACCATTACAAATGCTATGAAGTCAGTTCAAGAATGCAAGGTGGGCTGCTCCATTCATGCATTTGGTTTCATTTAGCTTATATCCAGGACTGGCAGCACAATCAGCCCAACTTCTCATTGATTATGGCAGTTTTTCTAAGTGCTAAATTCCCTTCTTCCATTGTAAAGAAAACAATACATGTAAATAGAAAAATATGTACCTATTTTGCAGCTAAAATGGTGCTGGCACTTTATACTCTACAGAGATGTTTCTGTCTGGGTAAAGAGAGGCTAGGACTACACATCTGATTTAAACAGTGGCCTTACCACATAGCTCTTTTCAGACTCTGTGAGATCTGGTCCAGCTCTCAATGAATGGTGGGAAGGCTGTGTGATCACCAAGCAAATGATAAGGAAGACATTTTAGCAGATGTTATACTGGTCAGAATTTAAAAAAAAATGGTGTGCAGACAACAAAAGAAAATGAACAACTCTTCCCCTCCCCACCCCAACACCGCTCTTTTTGGACAATAAGGTCATTTAAACAAGACATCAGGGGTACAGTAATGCAATTGCATTGCAGCACACAGAATGCTGCAAAGACAAAGGTGACTGCGAAACAGAAGCTTAGAGCACAGAATTGAAGGACGAGCTGGAAGACTATGGACACAGCTACAACCAGAAATGATACATAGCGCCATATTGCATTCCTGTGGGGGGGGAAACAAGCACAGAAACACATACTTGAGAGCATCTAATTCACTGAGGGGCTTTTAGAAGTTCTCAGTGACGTTGACACCAGAGAGAATGGTAATTTGTTTGCTTCTTAAAAAAAGATCAGCTCAGGTCCTCGGGAGGCATCATGCAGTGTAGCCCCATCAAAATCACTGTACTTTGTATCACACAAGGATCTGAGCTGCTCCATTAATTCCCATAACAAGGCAGAGTTTCAGGTCAGAGTTTCAGAGGAGGCTGACTGACAACCCAGCTCCAGATACCACCACCCATGAAGCTTCTGGCCTCTGCCTTTCTCCCCAGTCACACCTCTCCACCACAGGAACTCACATATCCAAGGGCACAGCAGGGAAAATCAGGATTTAGAGGGTAGGAGGTTTTATGGGAAAGAGGATTGCCACTGAGAAAGTCACAGATATCCAGAGCCTGGTTTTGCATGCTTTTTTATATTTGAACATCTACAAAAAGCAAAGAGAATGCTGTGTGTGTGCTCTAGCAAATGAGATGCCTAAACTAGGGCAGTTCTAACAATCCAACTAGTAGTGATTAGCAAACTGGAACAGACAAGATACAGAGCACTGCCATCCTCTGTGATCACTCAATATATCATTCATCTCAAACTCCAAATGCCTCAAATGTATACGCTTTCCCTCCCCCTCTTCATTTACTTCATCAGTGCCCTTCAGCCATTCTGCACTCCCAAAGATGTGGCTGCGCTGCAGCCTTAGGAAAAGGCTTTCTCATGGCATCCTGAGATGGAGCAGAGGCAGAGGAGAAAGATGTTTGTGACACCTTCAGCCCAAGCATGCTCAAGTCTGGAGAAGTGTAGGGTGATGAGCTATATTTCCTATTCTTAAAGTTCCTCTGAACCACATCTTGGACCTCTGGAACTGCGTCCATCACGGTATTAAACAGACCAGCCTCTCTCCTCAAGTGCTGGGATCCACTATATGCCAATCCAATCCCGCAACTCCTCCTCTTCAATCAGTTGTGCTGTCTGAGGCTGGGATCACTGTCCTAAGACACAATGCTCTATTACCATTTATATTTCTGTAGAGTGAAAATAAAATGTAATTTGGATGGGCTAACTGGAGTGGAATTTGCTTTCAAAGCATTTACTGTGGAGCCTGAAATCATGGCAGGATTTCTGGAAGTCATTCCTGCCTATCATCTGCCCTGAAAGGCTAATGGAATAATTATAAGTTTAAAATTAATATTTTGCAGAGCAACTGGATATAGTGAATCAATATACAGTGAGATCAGAGCTAACCCAGGTGGTAAAGTAGCTGGGAAAACCAATTTCCATCCTGAGGTTAGAAACAGATGTAAGAATGATTTTTTTTTTTAATTCAAGAAAGTGTTTCTTTGCTCCTCACTAATAAATTGACTGCTGGAATTGCTCCATGAGCTCCTAAGACCACATGGTCCACTTCCTGTTGATTATCTGTGACCTCCCAGAGCAGCTTTTCTCTAAAAAGCCTTAATAAATCTGAATTAACTTAGTTATTTAAGAGCTAAAAAATTAGCAATACCTTTGAATGCTCCAGGAACCATGAGGACCACTCAGCTCCTACCCTCGGTCACACTGAGTGCTCTGCTAAGACTAAGCAGGTGCTTAAGTGTCTGTGTCTCCAGACTATACCAATATGCAGTGCAGCCAGTTCTGAAGCACAGCTGGCCACAGCTTCCACCTCATACAGAGCTTGAGGAGCTAAAGAGCACCACGGTTTGTTGGAATGCCAGAAATATGTTCTATCTTAAAAGCCTAGAAAAGTCCTAAGGTGGGTTTTTTAACTGCTAGGAAAAAAGATCCTGGGGCTACTCAATAGCACTCTCCCTGCTCCTAGCAGGGTCAAGTGCCATCAGTGTGTCCATCCGCTGCAGCACTTGTTTTGTGCCTTCTTCCAATACGTTTCTGGTGGGAACCAAGAAGACTACATGAGCGAAGGGAAAGCTAAGCAGAACAGACTGACAAGACAGACAAGAAGAGTCAGACAAACGGGCATCCCTTCAGAAATGGGCACACAGCATCAGCAATGCACCCACATGTGGATGGAGAACATGAGCAGAGAGGAGTGCCCAGCCCTTCAGAATGAGGGAAAACCACTGCACTTGTCAAAGCCCAGCTCTGGTGGGAGTGAAGGGAACGCTGGCCCCAGAGCTCTCACCAAGGACAGCGAAAAGGCTGCCACGCACAGCAGCCGGGCCTAAAGGCTGCCAGAGTCAGTGGAGGCTCACCTTAGTGCTAAGGGATGAACGCTGCACAGCTGGCCTGTGCCAGTGGCTGAGCAGGCCTGCCCTGCCTGTGCCCTTGTATGCTTCTCTCTGCCAGCATGAAGGAGTGCAATCACACCACTCTGCCTGCCTCTGCACAAGCAGAAAAGAGCAGACTGTCCCCAAACCAAGACCCCTCGTGCTGCCGGGGCGCAGCAGGGACCCTGCGTCCCCGTCTCACTGCACAGGGCTGAGCTGCCCGCTCACACACGCACCAGCACTGCTGCAAATTCATTAGGCAGATCAGCATCTAATACCAAGTTTTACCAGAATACTGAAACAAAAATCTGTTAGTTATACCTGAAATACCTTTCACACGCTATGGGCTTGCTCTTTTGTCTTTTTTCTTTTTAGTTTGAACTGTGAAACTAAAGAGAAGGGAATCATTTCAGAATATCTGGAAGAGCCAGTGCTCTTTACATTATTATTTTAAGGAGCAGGCAAGAACACAGTCCTTAGCCCAGCCCTGTATCTTAGGGGTCTTAAAACTAAAAATACCTGGGTTTGAATTTCATAACTGGAGAGTTTATCTTTTACGAGCAAAAGATGAAATTCAAAATAGTAAAATACCTCAAACGCCAGGGACTGACAGCACTGGAAACAAAAGCCAAATGCAATGGCTCGTTTCCATGTCTACTAAATGCTCTTCTCATTCAATTAAAATCAATGAAAAGAAGACAGATTTTGAACAGGCCCCCGGGGTGTTACCTGCAGGTCTGCTGAAGCAATCACCCGCTGTATGGGTCACGCAGATAATGGGAAGTCATTTGCACAAAGATATACATACACACAGAACTCCTGCTCCCTAAGTAACTGTAGGCCTAGAGCTGGAAAGGAGGTCAAGACTACCAACTGTCAAAAACAGGTTTAATTTGACACCGACAATGGGCACATTGTCAAGGCACATAACATATAAAACATGGCTTGACTTCAACTCCAGAAAAAGGCCACAGTGTCCCATTACAACCAGGTGCTGCACCCAAAATAGTCAACATGGGAAATGAAGTGAGTAAAGGTAAGAGAAAAATGCCAGGGTTAAAGCTGGATCTCACTCTCATAAAGTGACCAAGAAAATAAGAAACATTGGCATCTACTTCCCACACTCACTCAGCAAGAACGCGGTTCACTGATCAAGCCAAGACTGCGACCCTCACCTATCACTTCCCATCGCCATGGCTTTTGCTCGCTGTGAGCTTTCTGCTTCAAACACTGCCATCGTGTGGGAGCTGCCTGGAAGGACTGATGGGTCACCAGCAGCGGCGAGCACTGCTCCCACCTGAACAGGCGATGCTACACAGACACTGCTGCGTCCTTCTTTAAAGACGACTCCAGGTGTCACCACCTGAGAAGGCTGGGACGGGTCCCTGATGCTGTCAATACCAACCTAAGTTGTCTTATCCCAGCTCTGAGACACTCGGACCATGAATCCTGACCTCAGGTGGTTAAACAAAGCCTCAACCAAAGTATCTCATGTGATACTGTTCCTGCTAACAAGGCACTGATACTGCCTTGTAATGAAATGGAGCTGTAGGAACGCAAGGTCAGAACCAATCAGCAGCTGAAGTACTAAAAAGCCCTGAGCTAATCCTTTGGAGGAACAGAAAATCACATCCTCAGCCGGAACAAACTGGCAGAAACCCCCTGACTTGCACAGCCAGGTAGATTTGCACCAGCTGAAGAATTTGCCCATACCTGCCCTTCTGCACAGCCTGGACATTGTTTAAATTGATTTCTTTTTTAAATTTAATAAAAAATGCTTAATTAAATGTCAGGAGAAATATCTCATGTGTAGAATCAATGAATGGATAGATAAGCATATGATATAACAATGGCATGGCATGGAAACAACTCTAAGTAATGGAAGAGTAATTGGTAAAGATGATTACCTGTGGCTTATTGACTCTGCGTGTAAGTCTGGGAGGTGGCTGAGTTGTGACAGTAGAGGAAGAGAGGGCAGAGGAAGAGAGAGGAGCAGGTGAAGAGAATGCTTTTGAGTCTGTAGTCTTTTGAAGAAAAGAAAAGTTGGTCAGCTTGGCATGCACTCTCTTATCACAATCATTGCTAGTGATAAGAGCATCTGCTATGCAGTAAGAGTTGATGCACACACAGCAAACGTAACTCCATGCAAGGGCGGGTGCAGTTTCCCAGTTGGTTTGTCTGAGCTCACCACCTCATTCTGTTTTAAACATGCAAGTTATGCCTGTAGAAAATGCTACTAGAAATACAAGCAGTTGGTGAACAGCACAGTCTTTATACAGCTTTCAATATGCTTCTGGTTATGACTCAAGCAGAGATCAAACAACTTGTCATAAGATTTCCCAGTGTGAAATGTGTCATCTTAGAAATTGCGGTCCCTCATTATTTAACACGGGCTAGATGGGATATGTCATGGAGGCAATCACGTTGCATTCAAGAACCTGTTTGTAGAACTACGATTCTGAGCTCTCCAATCTCCCACTCTTGTACAGGTTAGCATGGGAGTGCTGCAATGTGTTTTGGCTGGCTGTAGCCCATAATGGACACCAAGCCAATGGAGAGCTGCAAAGTAAAGCAGATCTCCTATACCACGATCGGGTGCAGAAGATGTTCCCCTGTGTTCTTTCTCATAAAATACAGCTACATATACTTAAATACTCCTGGGAGAAAATAACACTTGGCCGAATTCTCATTTGTGGCTGGATCCTTTCACACTATTTTCAAAATGCAAAGTTAATACATTCCAATAAATTCTCAAAGCAGAGAGAACATGCAAGCCTCTCTGACTTAGTCGTGCACATTCCAGACTAAGGTTCACTAATCCACAGGCTCCGGGATCACCCATCCTGCATTTCCACAACAAGGCACAGCTTTTGTGATCCCAGGAGCTAGGCTATCAATTACAAGATGTTTCAGTGCCTGCCTTTAAGGCGAAGAAATAAATCCCATTTCCAAAGATGGTCCATTGCACACTGGAAAATCTTTGAATAGCAAATAAATGCCTGTATTCTACATGGTGAAGTACACGAGCACCAGGCCTGTGTGATGCTTTCATCTGACACTTTTATCTGGTAATAGCCACTGTCTGGGACAGTCATCTTGTCAGACATGGCCAATTGAGTCAGTCCTGTGCTATTATCTATTCAAAATAATTCTCACTGCACTACTCCTGAGCCCTCTGCTATGGGTTTTTGATCTACTGCCCAGTGAATGTCGCTGGTGAACCCTGGAAGAAAGTCTTAGGATCACCAAAAGGACGCGTGGCAGCCACTGGCTCTGCAGGGCCAGCAGAGCAGCACAAACCTCAACACACCAGTAAAATTGGACTCAGAGCAGTGCACACACATGCAGGAGAAGTACCTTCTTTTCCCCGCTTTGAAACTTTCCCAGATCACCTCTCCTCACGCCTCTTTTCTCTGCCTTACCTCCCTGCACAATAGCCATTAGCTCCTGACACAACTGGTTGTCCTCAGAGGAACCCACGGCTCTCTTTTCTGGGCTCGCACGCATGTCTAGCTGGGACGGTTTCAGGCAGCGCTCCACAGAGATGTTGGGAGCAGCAGGAGAACCCTGCTCGGGGTTGCTGCTGCCCTCTCTAGTCTTCTGGAGCCAGGCCTGGCTGCCAGGGCTGCCACGCTGCTCTGCGAGGACACTCTCGGGGCTCCCGCCTGCCCAGTGAGGGCGGTCAGAGCAGCTCACGCTGGGAGAAGGGGAGCCACCACACTTTTCTTCGCTTTGCAGAGCGGCCTGATAGAAACTGCGGGCGGAGGACTGAGGCCTGGATGAGTAATAGGGCAATGGGGATTTAATGGACCTGGGAGTCGAGTAGCCAGAGAGATGAGAATGGTGGAGGCTGACCGAGGGGGAAGGGCTGGCTGCAGCAGAAGGTGAGAGAGAGTCAGTGTGGGACAGGGAGGCTTCAGGCAGAGGAGGCAATGGAGGAGTTAAGGCAGGAGTGGTGCTAGGAGACACTCCCACGGTCAGAGCAATCCACTCAGATGTGACCGCCTGCACCTCTGGAGACAGGGCGCGGCGCGCCAGAGGCAAAGGCGGAGGAGTTGGTGTATGGAGCAGCTCAGAGCTGGGAGACTTGAAGGAGACAAAAGCAGAAGAGAAAAATAAGAGAAATGAACAAAAACAAGAAAGGAAAATACAGAACAATCAAGCAAAAGTAAAAGGAGAGCGAGCGAGTGTGGAGAGGAGCAGATCTATGACCAAGCATGTGCCTAAGTTTTCCAAGGACAGGTGTGTCCTGTTGGAAAATGTGCCGACCACAGCTACTCCAGCCATGGAGACCTGTCCGTATCTGTGCTGCTAATTGCTTTCTCCAGTCTTTGCCAGGATTCCAGAGGTCTTGTGGAAGACCTTATACCTCTTACCATAAGTACTAAATCCCCTAGGGAGCAGCTGAAGCCACCATCCATGATGGCAGCATGCAGCATTTGACTGGCCCAGCAGTAATACCTGGGACTTTAGCAGATCACATCATGGAACCAGCTAGAATTCACTGCTGCAATGAATTTTGAGTTTATCCAACTTTACACTGAATAATGCCTACTCCTCAAGAAACTTGCATCGCTGAAGCTGTGGAAGAGAAACGAATCAAAAAACAGTATGGCTATTTGGTCTTTGGATGATTAAAGTCCCATGTTCATAAAGGCAGAACACAGGATCAAATTTTGCCCTTGGCTGTTACTATCAGCAACATCAGTGAGATCAGCTACACGTATAGCACTGATCAGAGTATTTCTCAGTCCTCTGCCAAGACACGCAAAAAAGTAAGGAGGAGAACTGCTCTACTAGGAGGGAATCAAAAGGGTAGCGAAGGAAACCAAAAAAAGGTTGGATATAATCCCTTCCATCAAAGGGAGAAGCTTGCAGAGAGCTAGTGGCAGACAGTCCACAGCTGCACAGAATGCTGAGCTCAAACAGAAAAATGCAGCTGTGGACCACTCTGACAAGGGAAACTCAAACAAGCAGCAAGCCTCTCCTCTTTACACAGTGGCTAAGAATAAAATCTCTCCTTTTAGGGAAGATCCAGACAGACACCAGGCAAGAGCCATGGTAGTCTTTCCCATCTGCCCTGTACTGTACATCCTCTCCTCCTGATCCCAGTTCTCCACTTTAATTCCTTGCAGTCTTGACCTCAGAATGGCCTTCCTTAGTCCTGTGACGCACCAGAACCTCACCCCAGACACGTATGCTGACCTGTAAGAATGAGTAGTTGCAGAATGAGAGCAAAACATTGGGATTTAGAGACTCACTGCCTCCCTGATACAATATTCCATGGCAAACTTTTCGGGATTCCCACATTCCCTATACAATTATCTGCTGCCATTTTGATTTCTGGTTTGAACTGTAGTACAGTGCGTAGTGAATCCAGTATTCATAAAAAATCCCAGGCTGGCCTGCTCTCTAAACTTGAGTTCATTTAGCACCAGTTGCAAATACTACAGTACACCCTTGTCACCCTGTCTCCTAAAACCTTCTCTTGACCTGGAACATTTCAGAGTAAAGGTACAACTTGACTCAAGCTGATTGGGATCAACAGTAATGACTTCTGCAGACCATAACAGTCCACGATGCCCTGGAGGTCTGTAAACATCCATCCAGGAGAAGCTGGATCACCAATTCATTCCATCTCTGGCAGCGCAATTTATTCAGATGGCTGTGAACCACAGCCCTTTTGCCCTGGCCTGAATTCAAGCTACAGATCAGAGACGAAAAGCTGAGTCTCTAAATCCCTAACCGACCTGTTCATTAACCTTTCTGGTAAATGAAATATTACCTTTTCCTGCAGATTCAGCATACTGCAGGGAACACATAGGCTTTACTGCACAGAATACTAGTACTAGCAAGAGTTTTTTCCAGCTATTGCTTCTTGCACGGCAAAGGCAACATCCCTCTGTTCTGCAAGGTGCAGTTACTGGCTGCATCTAGTCCAAATACCTGTGGTGAAGCTGTCATGCTGCGGTTAGGGGAGAGTGACATAGGTGGGTCTGGATAATCAATGGCATTCTTGACCACTGGCCGTTTGAGCACTTCCACATAAGTGACGGGGAAGATGCCTTGGCGACTGGTGCCAGAGATTCTTCCTTCATACCAGTTTTCATCCACTCGTCGAATCAACGTGATCCTTTCACCCTATTGAAGGAGTGGCAATGTAGTCCTGACTTTAACATATTAACATAAAATCATTTCAAGCCAGATTACATTTTTATTCTTGCTGCAGCTGACTTTAAACAATCTGCAACTTTCAGCCTAACTTATGACCCAATTACATAGTTCTTACCTTAACCTCTGGGTGAGAATGGTACTTTTCAGTTCAGAGAAGAAATAAACACAGATCTTTTGGTGCTCTTCTGGGCTGCCTGCAGATTCAGTTATGCTCACCTAACATTTTCACAACTATACTACATACTAAAGTCAGTTAAAAAACTGAAAACAGAGGCTTCAGTCTGGCTGTGAGACCCTTAGGCTATGAGGTGTACAGAGAGTATGCACAGGTCTGCAGTTTAAAATAGGTCTCTCTATGCCCTCTCTTGTTTTACTGACAAATGAAGTGACTTCCAGGTCCTTAACACAAACTACAAGCCCCACCTTCACATATAACTAAAAAAAAGTAGACAAGATCTAATAAGAGCATCAAGAAAACAGAAATATGGTTGAGATGGGAGAAATACTGCTATTTAATCTCAATATGTCTGACTGCTCTGAACAGCCATTACAGAACTCATGCCTGTTCTCTGGCTCTGCAGTCAGATCTAGGCAGTCACTTCAACACCACAGAGTCTCATGTAATTTGCCTTGCCTCATTTAACGACCTGTAGTGCGAAGGAAGGGTAACCCAGCTGTCTTCCTGTTGAATCGCTATTCTCACATGACAATATGTATCTCCACTGGAGAGGATCAGACTGGAGACATGTCATCGAATATCTAATTTGCTTTGCACAGCTAGGCTGACAGCGTTTGTGCTCGAAGTATCTTCACAGCTAGCCCTAAGAAAGCAATTGGCACTTCTTGATTCAGCCAATCTGCAACACTCTCACTGCAATGCACAACAATGGAGTAAAAATATGGGTAATGAGAATGAATCTTGATTAAATAATTTATCTTACTGTAGCTTTCATTTGGAAATTGCAAGTTATTAGCATTAAAAAACATTTTTCTGGATTCAATTTATCAGCACAACAGAAGTCTTACCTTTCTGAAGGACATTTCCACTTGTGTATCCCCATTGAAGTTGAATTTAGCAATAGCATCACCATATTCCAATACTTGCAGTGGTAATGGTTTTTTGGGCTGAGCTTTCTCAGCTGGTGGAAGGAGCTAGAATGAACAAACAAAATCAAGTGAGTTGCATGCAAAAAGCTCATTAAATGGTCAGGGCAAACAGAACACCTCCAGGGTAAGCAGCTACCTCTATGTATGATCGTGGGAAGATGCCAACTCTGCCGTGGTGTTCACCTTCATACCAGTTCTGGTCAATCTGCTTGTAAATGTAAACAATATCTCCTTTTTGCAGAGGAAGTTCCCTGTTAACAACACAAGCACTCCATCAGAATTTCACTGGAGATCAGATGTGTTCTTCTTCTGCTCAGCAGCTCCTAAGTACCAAGATCAGCATCATCCCTATTGACAAAAATCAGGCTCCAACCAAAGTGAAAGCTACATGTTGAGAATTACCCTGCTCACACCATGATGTGCAAAGGACTCTCTTGCTCTTTGGGTATTACAACAAAAAAAACAGACCTATGAGGGCCCTACTGACCACACATCCTCACAGTATCAGCGAGGTCAAACTCAAGCAAAAGGTGCCATAGGCTGCTTTCTGTACTGGATATGGTGGGAGGACTGGAAGCTGTGCTCAATTCCTGTTTCGAAATCACCCATGACACAAGAGCCTTCCAAAAAGAAATGTGATTTTAATGGAAGCTAGTTTGCTGATTAGATGAATCCTCTCACACACAAACGTTGACTCTGTAAATATCACACACAAATGTTGACTCTGTAAACATTGTACTTCTGGCCAGCCAGTGATTTTGTGACCACTGACCTCACCTGGACTAACAATTGGGATTTCAACCTAGAGTCTTCCATGCTATGCAGATGAGTGTCTATATCTTGAGGAACTCCCACTGTGGGCAGCTTGTACCAGACTCATAAATCTACTAAATGGTTCCCCACAGGAAAACAAGCTACCCAGCCCTTTCTACCATGATTTTCACAAGGTCTGCTTTACTTTTGTCTGGCACCTGGTATGTTCTCTGTGAGGGACACAATAGTTACTCCTTACATTTCTTTTAAGTTTTATTACAGGTCCTGGGGAGACACTGTGTAAATCATTAGAAATCATCACCTACAGAATACATAACAAAACCATCCCAGGCCATTAGCACCTGAGAAGAAAATGAATCACTCATTCACTGAATTCTGTTTTTCTTTCTTCTCTCTTTAGCAATGTTAAAACAAGAGCCTCTCCAGACTCGTGCAGATGTAAAGTTCTTTCAGGCCCTTCTGTTCACAGCAGCGTTAGTAAAAAACCAGAATGAGTAGGGCTTTATGACTCACCACAGGGACCATAACTGGGCTTGAAGGTACAATGCTGGTGTGGTTTAACCTGGCAGGTAGCTAAGCACCACACAGTCAACTCCATCCCAGCCGAAACCAGGACAAATGCCACTACAAACATCCGCTGGTATATCCACAGATAGCAGGGGAACAGTGACCAGACTGTATCCCTACAGGCTCAAGGGCCCAGCCACATGCTTAAAACTAGGCACTTGTTTAAGTCTCTTGCTGACAAGGAGAATGAAGATACTTTCCTAAAGGTTCTTTACAGGCTACAATCTGCAAGATTCATGTTATTTTCCCCTGCCTTACTGAGAACACTCTGCTTAGGCTGAGTTGCTGGAAAGACTCCCAAAACATAAATCCAATTGCATGAAATTTCATAAATGATGCATCCTAGGGAAAAAGACAGAGGAAGAACATTAAAGGCAATAGTAACAAAGTACTCACTTCAGCGTCTGTGCTTTGAAGTCAAACTTGGCTCTAGCAGGTCTCATCTAGAGATCAGAAAAAAAAATATCAAGATAATAGTTAGGGTTTCCACTTCTGAGGAATAACACCCCAAACTATTCTACAGCTAGCATTAGTCTGAGGACAGAACTGAATGCAGGTATTCTGCTATGAGCTTGTGTGCAACCGGCACTACAGTCCAAATATGCTGGATGGGTCAGTCAGGCTCTTACTAGGGCAAAAAGTGCCAACTTTTGGTATAACAGTAATTAAAAGCTCTACAGGAAAGAGACTTAACAGCAGTAAACTCTAAAGTGTCACAAATCCTGGTGAACAAAAGCTGCTCCAGTAACTACAGTTATTGGGGCTCTGGGACTAAATTCCCCTTGATGTATGAATCAGGAAGTAAAATTTACCAGCTGGGGAAAAAAAGTGGGGTTTTACTGGATGTGGGTCTTTACTGATTATTACCTGGCCCAGCTGAATCCTGCAATGTGGTCCAAGTACAAATTGGTAGGAAAGAGACAAAGATGAGGAGAAGTATGAACAGGTCAAGTATGTTCATAAAAATGTCTTCAGTGGCTATAAAGCCAAAGAGGATGTGTTGATAGCAGGCCTAGGCTTTAACATTTCATGTATGTGGCTGATTTTCTAATGGCCACAGAATATTTAGACAATTTTAAAGTCATTTTGGTAATGAAGCATAAAATAAGTAGTAGTTGCATTTCGGGAGCATTTGAAATAACATTAACAAAAGGCAGACAGATGTACTCTATCCACATGGTGACCACTGCCACAATGCAGCACCTCTGAGGGAACACAGCAGCTATAAAGAGCCACAGGAACAGCCCGTAAGGCAGGAGGTAGCATCTGGCCAGCACACCTGGCCCAGCGTCCAGCCCTAGGGAGACGTGGCTCAGGCTCATGGAAAAACCATCCATCTCCTCCTTTGTCCCTTTCAGAAAGACTGACCAGGTCGTACTCAGTGAAACATGCTGAGCCTTTTTTTTCAGTTGTTTCCCAAGGACAATAAGCATCTTTTGATAGGAGATGAAACAATCTATTTCTAAAAAAACTATGAGACAGTCACATGGCCAGGTCAACAAGACATGAAGTTTCTAAGCGTAAGGCACAGACAGAAGGCAATGTAGCAATATGATGCAAAGGATGTAGAATGCCTTTGATTCACTAAAGTAGCTGATATTTAAAGGCATGCATCACAGGTGTGCACCAGCAATTCTCAGCAGGCATGCTTTAACATATGCAGCTTGGTATAGAGATACCTAATAATTTACCAGGCATGAGAGTCAAAGCAATACTAAATGAAGCCAGAATGGGAAAGGGGAAGGGGAAAAAAAAACAAACAACATTCTCCAAAGAGCTAATGTCGGCCTAAAGCACAACGTCGTGAGAGGCGAATATTGCTTTGGGTCAAGCAGCAGACTGAGGTAACTAAAACAGACCTCTGACCCAGATTTCCTCTTTGCTGTATCGTCTACATTTAGGAGGTCCCCAAATCGCTCATTAGTGATAAACTGATGGTGCGTTGGAATAACCCCTGTGTGCCTTCTAGCTGCAATATCAGCTTCTTCTTGCTCACGTTTAAGCCGTCTCTGGTCCTCTAAAAGTTTCTGCCATAAAATTGCATAAAATGGGCAGTAAATCATCTAGTTAAGGCCATTTGAAAGCTGCCACAAATGTGACTTTACTAAAATTCCTGAGGCCCCAGCAAATAGCTGGGATGTTACAGTTCAACACAGAATACTGAAGCTACTACACATTACCATTTGATATAGCAAGCACAAAAGTACATTGCCATAATGGCATAATGGAAATCCAGCTCATACAGCGGATCTGATCCAAAGCTGATGGAAGTCAACAGGAGTTCGTCTAAGTCATGGCCAGCTTCTAAGATAAAGTTGAGGCTGCTGATAATGCAGAGGGCTGATGCAAACCCCCTTCAACCAAGGAGTTTCTCCCATTGACTTCCAAGAGACCTGAATCAGCTCCAGGTAAGCTGAGGCACCAAACTCCCTCGAGCTTTGAAAGCAGCCTGGGAGAGTGCCTAACCACCCCCAGGTATCGGACTCTCCCATACTTCCTTTGGGTTCATGTAATACATTTCATAAAATAAAGTCAACAAACCCCACAGAACTATTTTGGACTTCTTTAGCCTCTGGCACGTTAATGGAAACATGCATTCCTGGGAACTGGGCAGAAGGATTCTTGCCACTCTGCAGCCTTCTGGGGCTGACTGCAGGCTGAAGAGTTAGGTTCTGCGGTAACTCATTTGGCAGTTGGACTCGATGA
This sequence comes from Penelope pileata, assembly GCA_013396635.1. NCBI lineage: Eukaryota > Metazoa > Chordata > Aves > Galliformes > Cracidae > Penelope > Penelope pileata. The sequence goes on along the minus strand of WBMW01006006.1, from coordinate 219,454 downwards.
CCCTTGTGGGACCATTCCAACTGAACTATTCTATAATTTGAAATCAGCAGGTCTTAGTGAACTTGGAGTTTTGTTCTTCCATGAGCTTTCTTGCTGGATTTTGGCAGTGGGGGGGATTACTAGCTGTTTAATGGGAGAAGACAACAAAAATATATTGTTCACACAGGAATCAAGAACACATTTCACCCATATTTCAAAACATACACAAACATCATTTGAACTCAGAAAGGTAACATGATTCTTCATTAAAAATACGTCTTGGTTTTATTTTATTATTATTATTTTTGTAAACAGTCTCTGGAAAGCAATCACTTTATAACTTCTTTAACTGAGTTTGAATACACTAAGTGCTGAAATTTCTGTGCTGCTTTCATATTATTTCAGCTTGTCTGAATGGTTACATTACCTAGCCATTACCTACCATTCTGAAAAGAATTGACAAATTAGGCTGACAATCTGAGACATCAAAGAATTCTAGTTTGCATTGGGAAAAAGCTTCACACTTTCCAATGGTTCAAAATGTCTTAACGTTTACTACTCCAAACTTGAGAACTCTCACATGAGATAAACATTCTGACCAGTTTGGTTAATACTGTCTGAAGTGGCTTGCTTGGAGAACAACAAAAACATAACTCACTTGTAGAACAACCGTTTCATCTTCATCTGCAAGTACTAAGGTGTTGTTTCACATCTCACATGCATCTCCAACCTTTTTACAGTCTTTAAAGCCTCCATATATAATTTCATGCAATTGATAAGAACTATGGGGTTCATTTTAAATAAAAGGCGAATTGGACTACACATTATACAGTAAATCAGTAGTAGAAATAGTATTAAAATTAAAACATATTAGCTCTAGTTTATTGCTTTAGCTTCCAATATACATATCAACAGACATATACTCTGTCCTTTCAAAAGGGTTACTGCTGTATTTCTTGTGTGTGGAGCTGCTACAACTGTTATTAGGCCATAAAAGAAGGCATTACCTCTTTATCGTCGTAACGTCTGCGGATAATTTCTTCTGGAGTTTCCATGTAATCCACTGGTGCAAAATGCCTTGGCGATTCCGAATCTACTTCGAAACAACATAAGGAAGTTAAAATACAGATGGATTTATCTAGCATAGCCAGAAAGGAAAAAAAATAAATATTTTTAAACAATTTGCTTCCATTACAACAGTAAGGATTCTTGATTGCCATTGACCAATTGCCAATCAGATGTTGATAATTTATCTGTTTTCATTTTTTTCCCTTTTGGACTGTACTTGTTAACAAAGATCTAAAAACAAGGAGAAATTAAAGGTATAGGAAAGAGTAAAAACATAGAAGGACTCTATGAAGAAAAGATTTGCTGCCATCAAAGTATGACTTGGCATTTAACTGCTGAGAATAGTTTAACACACACACACGCACACACACACACAACTAGACCTTGAGAAACTGCTCCTTAAAGCAAATCATCTGGATTTGTTTTATACTCCCATGTGTGCAAATGATATAGGACTAGAAATATCTCATGTTGAGATTCTTGCATCCCAGGAGTTGCTTGAGAGACCAACTGAACCCGGTGTGATTAGAAAGGCAGCAGAAATCGTTTCTCAGAAGTGCAGCTGTTAACATGTCCTGAACAAAAATGCTCAGCAAGACACGCAAAGGACGTTAGACATACCAGGAAAAAAACAGGGAAAGTCAGGGGATGCAAAGGTGGGGATTAAAAATGCAGGGGTTGTGGAAGAAAAGGGAAGGAGAAAGGAAAGGAAGACAGATGAAGGGACACTGGTAAAGAACACAAAAAGCCACCTCCTAGATACGTCCCAAGTTCACTTTGCGGGTTGTTGTTTGTGTCCAAGCTGTGATAGAGAGCATATGGAACTGGGTTCCCATTGTGTAAGGAGTCAGGAGTGTTGGAGCGGCCCATGGAGCCATCTCGGCTAGATCCCATGCTGGGGAAGTAGCCAAGCCTCTCCACAATGTCATAGGAAGACAAGCGCCTGGGGGCTAGAGGCCTGCTTCTGGAGCACAGCTCATGCTGGGAGCGGTGACTCTTGTCTCCTACGCTCCCCTGCAGCTGTATGGGGTCCTCTGGGCTCTCAGGGTTGGGCACTGCCAGGGCTCCTGGGCAGTCTGGGGGTGGAGTTCTGCTGGACTTGTGCTGGAAGGGCTTTTTCACTCGGAAGGGAAGCGGGCTCATTAGGTAGACATTTCTGGGGAGCATATGTCTGTCTCCATTGACACTCCCTTTGGAATCAGTGTTCCTGGAGGCTTGCTGCTGCTCATGCCTTCGGATGGTAGTGAACCTGGTGTAGGAAGCTGGGCATGTGCCTTTGCATCTGTTGATTTTATGCTTCTGAGGCCCATTGAGGTTGCTGCTGCTGCCACCGCTGTCATTGGATGCATTTGAGAGGAGGTCTACCTCATCTGTGCAAGCTGAAAGTGTGTCCATAGGGATGGCATCGCTGACATCCGAAGCCGTGTCCTCCACGTTGCTGCAGGAGCGGGAGGACTTGTCGGCCAAGCTGGCAGCATCCTTCTCTTCTCGGTGTGTTTTTGGCAAATCCAGAAGAAACTCTGCAGAGTAGGCAGAACCTAGACAAGTTTTAGACTGGAGAGAAGTGGTGAACTTGCTTTGTCCAGTGGAAAAATCAAGTGCGGGCATTGATCGGGATCTCTGGATCAGTTGCTCAAAGGCACTGATACGGGAGGAAACAGTGTCTTTGGGGATCTGCTCTGAATCCTCCCGGCTAAGGCTGTGCTCCATCCTGTCCTTTGCTTCGTTCTCAAACTGAGATGCTATATCCCTCACGCTGCAGGAGGAGACTGTGCCCAGCTGGATCCTGGACCGGTTGATCTGGTGCATGTCTTTATACAGCACTGTAAACTCCATCCCGCTCTTCCTGGAGGCAGGGAACAGGTAGCCTTTCCTAGAGCTGGTGCCATACTCCTGTAGGCTCATGGTACTGCCAGATTTGATGGCATATTCCTGCTTTGACTTCATCAACATGTTTTCTATGCTTTCCCCTAGGTCTACCATAAAAGATTTTTTATTATCGAACAATGCAATGGAGCTACGAAGGTTTTCGCAGCTTTGAGCTTTCTCATGAGACAGCAAGATACCCTTCTTGTCCTGCACAAGAGCAGCTGGAGCTGCTAGTTTGGGTTTGAATTTAGAAGGGAGGATTTCAGTAATGCAGGCTTTTGCAGCTGATAAGGGCTTCTTATGTTTACATGCGTGACCTAACATACCGGTATGACTAGCGTTAAAGGTTCGGCTATTAACTGAAGAGGGTGCAGTCATATGAGCATTCCCACCTTTACGATCCACTGGTAAGCATGCAGAATAAAATAAACACAACCTGTTAGCTTAGGTGCTAGAAAGCTTTTGAGAAAGGAGAGAGAACATGCTTGGATTTCATAAAATGCAATTTAAAGAAACAACATTCCAAAACATAAAGAAAAGCAGGAAGACACTGCACAACAAGCTGCGCTTACAGGGGGAGGTGAAGCGCTGCTAATGTTTCTAAGATGAGAGGCTTGGCCAGAAACAGGCCTGTTGCACTTTGAAGGTATCCTCCTAAAAAGTGCTGAGCACCATCAGCTTCCAGAGAAGCTGTGGCACCATGGAAAAGGGCAGCTGAGCTCTGGGCAGGATCAGGGTATCAGCCTGAATGCAGAGGCACTAACATTGCAAAAATGGTTTGATATCAAGCCTGTAATCACACCTACTGTGGTCTCACCACAGTGTTTATCAAAAAGCTTATTCCTGAGAGGGAGAAGAAAATCAAGGGCTGACTGCACAAGCAGAAGCTGGCCCCATCAGCTGGCCTTGCCCAAGAGCCAGAGCAGATTCCCCCTACTAGGAATAAGCTGAGTGTGCTTCAGACAGCGTGGTGTGGCCCATGTTTGCTTTAAAAATCAAGGAGTCAAATCAGGACATATTCTAACATCAGATCCAGTCTGGGTTCAGCTGTGACTGCAGTTTTTAGGTCTGTTTCTGATTTGAGTTCAAATTAAAATGTCAAAATAACCATTCAGGTTCAACTGCAGTTTGAGGAACAATAACTGTTTGAACAGATTTTTCTGTTCAGCTCCAGCTTGACTCCCTGCCCTAAAGGCCGGACATGATGCTGGAAACCAGCTGGAAGATGGAGACAGAGACCTGTTTGGTGTGGATATGCTATTTTTAGGAAGAGCTGTTCAGAAACCCAATGCATTCTTTCCCTGTTCTCTCCCCATCTGAAGCCATTTTTAGGCTGAAGTTGGCTCCAAGATACATTCCCCAGTGCAACTCCCTGTTGGGAGTCAGACTCTTCCTGGACCTAATCTTCTAGAGAGCTCATGATGGGGGGGGAAAGGGAGGAGAACACAGCAGTCTCTGCTGCCTTGCTGTCTCACAGACCACAGGGCATTGCTGCTTCAGTGTCCCCTGCATTCTCTGCACACCCTTCAGGCAGGAATGAGGCTGTGGAGCACATGGTGCCAGCTACACTAGGGTAGCGGGGCCAGCAGACATGCTGAGACACCCCGGCAGGAAGGGCAGAAAAGGCAGGGAAGGGCTCTGGCATGACAAGGCAGGGAGCAGATGGACAGCAAGGCCAGCCTGAGTAGCCCAGGGGAGAAGCGTGAGGGTATGGGGTGTGGCTGAGGTGCTGGATGGAGGGAGCTGGTCCCTGCTGGGATGAGGAACCTGGATCAGATAAAGGCATCATGAGAAATACTGGCCAGTGTGGGCTGAGAGGATAACAGAGAAGAAACTAGAGCTGGCAAAGAGGAAGGACAGGGGAAACCTCAACTGGCTTGAACAGGACCCTAAACTCTGCAGTGGTTTGCCCCATGTCACCAGGCTTTTCACACCTTGCGCAGAATGGAGGCCAGGCTGGTGCCCTTACCACCTACCTTTTGTGGAAGCAGAGCTAGAAGGTCTCTTGAGACCACTCAGCCCCTGGAACGGGATATCTCCACCTTCCAGCACACTCTTGTAAATCTGTCTTTCATTCTCCAAGCTGGCAAGGTCCCCCAGTGCTGGTTCTGAGTCCCTCTTCACTGCATGGTAGTTGGGTGAATATGCGGAGCTGGAAAACAGTTTGCAAAAAAAAAAAAAAAGAAAAGAAACAAAGAAAGAGAAAATGAGGAGGGACACCAGTGGGTCACTTGTTTGCTGAGAGCTTTGTGCAGTGAAAGAGAAAACCACACTTGCAAATCCCAGAATGGACCGTGCATGAAGAACCAATGCAGTAAGTTCATTGCAATAATGCTCTAAGTTTTGCACTACCACAGCATTCTCCACTTGAGGGAACTCTCCCAGCTCAGACCCCCAGAAAATAGGTGGTAGAAAAGCTCCCACCACTCCTCCTTTATTTTTCAGATGAGACAATAGGGTCCCAGAGCAGATGCACCATTTCCTTGCAGGCATACAGAAATTCAGTGGCTAGTCCAGCTCCAGTCCTCTCTCCAACACTAGCTGTTCCTCTTTCCAGGTTACAAAGCACAGCTGCTCAGTTCATCAGAACCTGTCAGCCTCCCAGCCAACACCATAGGCCAAGACTCCCAGAGCAACTTTCCAGTCCATCAGTGAGGGACCATGCAGAGAAGCAACAGTATTGGGCTAGATACTACTGCTTTAAGCATCAGAGAAATTTCCCTGATGTGCATAGTTCTGCTCAGCTTTGTCTCAAGCTTGCACTAAAGGAAATGCAGTGTCCCAGACTCCAGGCCTACCATAGAGATGCATAATCAAAATGCTGGGTTCTGAGACAGATGTCAAAAATGGGCACAACTGTAATTTCTTAGGCTCTTAAAGACTGAAGATTTATTACAAATCCCTTTCCTTGGTCATGAATCTGAGAGCCAGTATGCCTCAACATCCAATTTCTAGATTTCACTGATTTCTCCCTAAAAAAGAAAAACACCACCACCACCACCAAGGTTTCATTATACAAATGGCCTTTCCAGGCGCAAAAGATTTTCTAAGCAATCAGGCAGTCTGTGTTTTCTTAAAAGCTGAGTTCATCTGATAGCAGTCCTTACGCATTCTCAGCCAGGCTCTTCATAATAAGATGCAGTCTCTCACATGCAAAGCTATTCTGGGGCCAAAGCATGACTGCTATAAAGTTAAAAAATAATAATAAAGTGGGTCTTTTGCCAGTTCACAGAAACGTTCTGATAGCTGGTTTGCATTGTGATGTCCAGGAGTGACTCAAATTTATGCGAGCGTGGAAATGCCTGTGGTTAGGCCTGCTCGTTGTGGACTAATTTGTACATGTGTCTGGTTATTTTGGATGGACGCTGTAGTTACAGGGCAAAGAGAAGCTTTCATACACATCAGAGGACTGGCCATGGGGGTGGAATTACACAATGTCTGGATCACAAAGAAGATTTTAGTTTCCGGAAAAGGAAAACGAGGTCATATGCAGTCCCACAATTTTTTTTTAATTATTTTTTTATTTTTTATTTTTTATTTTTTTACTGAAAAGGCTAGTGAAAAACACCACCAAAGGGAAAGGGAATACTGCCACCACTTCTCCCTAGGCAATGCTCAAACAGCAGCAAGAGCCAGAACCACAGCTACAGAGCTGTTCTGCCTCCTGAGGGTTCCACCAGTGCCTCTGTTTGTCAGGGTCCTGAGGAAATCCTGCCAGCTGCTGCAGGCACTCATGACTGCCCTGAGGCTCCCCACACAGGAGGTGAGAGTTGTTAAAATCTGAAGTGTTAAAATGGTTTCCTTGCTTTGAGAAAACACCTAAGAGATAGAGAGGAGGCACTTGGCAGAGGCCTTTTCCTGGCAGCTCCCTTTTTAGGGCCAGCAAGCTGTACTGCAGGGCTGGGGCAGTCTGCAAGAAGTTTTGGATCAGGTGAGCAGAGGGAAGAACAACACTACAAAAGAAAAAACAACCAAAAAAAACCCAACAAACAATCCTCAATGAAGTCCAGGTTTCTCCTCTCCCTGCTCTCAATAGGCAGTGTAGGGAAGAATGTGCAACTTCACTGGCCCCCTCTGTTGTCTCCCACTCCTACCCCACCCCACCCAGGTTGCTTCCCGTCTGCTGGCACAGACACTGGCACTCCTGAATGCTTTGGGTGGCATCAGAAAGGGCACCCACAGTGCTGAGGGTGGAAACCATGTCATCTGCTAAAGGATCGGTCTGTACACAGCGCAGAGACGCTCTGCAGAATGAGCATGAGTTGTAAATGGTAATTCTGCATGCATGGATACAGCTCTCAAGGCCTGGAACAGCTCCTGCAACCACAGTGGCAGCTCGAGCTGCCTGTCTTTGGTGGAACTGAGATGGCCTCCAGCAGACGACTTGAATGCAGGAGAGCAAACCTGGGCTGTCTAGCAAAAATAAGCAGAAGATTCACAACTTCTGGAACAGTCAGGAATTAAGGATTCTTACCAGCTTTTGTCAAAAGTAAGCTATTCTCTTATGCAAATCTCTGAGATTTCCATTTATTTTATTGCTCTCTCCCTACCGAAAGAAAACTAAAAACTCATAGGAGCAATGAACAACACAATGTCAGTGGTTTCCTGGAGGAAAGCATGCCTTTCCTACCAACCCACGCAGAGGAGATCCTCGCATCTACAGAAATGCAAAGCACCAGCCCAGTCACCAGGAGCAGCAGGTTCACAGAAGCCGGCTGCATGGCTCAAGAAACACAGCACAGCATTTCACCCTGGATTTTTTTTCTTCCTCTTTCAAAACAAACCAGTTCCATGTACAACTCAGTTCACTGATTATTAAGTATTCCTCCAGAAAACCCATGCCACATCTGATCTCTGAGGAACATTGGTACTGCTGCTACTTTTCCCTTCCTGGAAGCTAACAATTAATGCCTTTCATCAACACAACAGCATCCTTTTCCTCTGGTGCGCATAGCTGGGAACTTCTAACAGGAGCCAATCTTACATGAGTAACAGAAACAAACTTTATTTTTTTCCAGGCAACAAAGTGGTTTGCAAAGAGGTTGTAGCTTCATGCAAGTTTCACCCAGATGGAGTTACAGTTCTGCTTGTTTTTTTAACAAGTTGCTGCCTCGCACAATAGCAATTCATATCTGAACAGTGCAATCGCTCCTGTCATCACTTCAAAATTCATTCAAGACCAAAGAGCCAGATTCTATCTGGACTCATCTAAAGCACATGTATAATTTTCACAGGACATCAATCTGCCTATATCCATCACCAAAAAATAAAGCCAGCCCATTTCCAACACCCTAAATCCTGTGGTACATGCCCTCAGATGGTAAAAGAGACATCAAAAAGCAATTTGAAAACTTACTAGGAAGAATGGTCTGCGGAAGTTTCCAGAGGAGTAACACCTGCTGTATTCTGCAAAAGTCCAAACAAAGGAGTCATTGACACATGCTTATGTGCAAGGAGAAAGAAAAAGGCTTGCTTAAGTAATTTTCCATCTATAGCTCAAGTATTAGCCTTTATGAGACATTGAAGTTTAAGTCAAAATGCAGTTTAAGCTGTCAATGTCTTTGCAGAAAAGCGACAATTTTCCAGAGTTCCTTCAGGGCAGTGACAGGTTTTTAGCACAGGCAATGCCTTTTTGCAGCGCCTATTCTTTTGTCTGCCAGTGAGTCATTGTGCAGAAAGCCAAAAGCAAGAAGAGATAACCAGCTGGGCCAGGACCAGGAGACACATGCTCATAATTATTTCCCCAAGCTTTTCCCCCAACCAGTCACTGCCCGCCTTTGCTTTAAAGGTACATTGCATTTCTGCAGCACAATAGATCCCTAAGCGTTCAAATAAATATCAAAGCACTAACAAGGAAAGCAATGTTTCAGTCCAGTTTTCTTACTTAAGAGAAGCAATGCCAGCTGCACAGGTTCAACAGCAAAAGCCAGTTCTTATCCGCTTGCTTTAAATCCATCTAACACCTCCTAGGCACGTTATTTAAAAAATGGAAGGCAATTTTAAAAGAAATGCTGCATTTGGTCTCCCCTCATCTACCTGAGGATTCCTACGTAGGTAGAAAAAGCAAACCTTGGGTCTGAAAAAGCAGCTTATTCAAATCCTGGTGAAATGCCGCAGCTTAAAAAAAATAATAAAAAACAACAAAAGAAAAAAAAATGGCGTTACCAAATTAATCGATCATTTCATGGCTCGAGCCGTGCAGCCCCGCAGACCAGCAGCAGCTGACCTGCCCTGGAAGGCCACGGCGAGCTGCAGCGTGGGGAAAATTGTGCAAAATCTCTTGGGAATATCCAAACGTTGGGCAGGCGTGTGCTCCTAGCAGGGAGCAGCGGGGTTTGTACGAAGGGAGGGTTGATGGCAACACGCTTGAAAGGCACGAGATGATGACGTGACGCCAACCAAGAATTTTAAGCTGATTGCTGCTGCCTATTCATGTGAAAAATAGAGAGGGTTTTTTTTTTGCGGACACGGAACTCAAAACCCTAAAGGGGGACAGGGGCGGGGGGGAGGGGCAGCTGAAAGGGAATGGGGGGAGAGGAAATCACTGTATCTGAAAATGGATTTCAAGCTGGATTCTCAGCATCACATTCTATTATTTCTGACAGCGACACAGCAAGCCATGCAGCCAGAATGGTCAGAACCATTATTTATCCCAACCTCATTTAATAATCATCCAGCAGTGAACAGATTAGAGCAGAGAGTTTGGAAACAGGGATTGGCAGCATGAAAAGAATAGGAAATACCTTCTGTGGCTTTCTATGTGGCGCTTTATAAAGCTTCTCCATTTTTTCTAAATCTGCCTCTAACTCAGTCTGGTAGAGGTAGAGGTCTTTTTCTAGATCAGTCTGGTTAAAGAAGGAGAAGAAGAATGGGAAAATAATGCTTAGGGTTAGGGGAAACCAAAGGAATGTTAATTCTGAAAAATAAATAAGCGAGCCTTTTTAATTGAAAAAGACAAAGATGGTATGGACAATACACAAATTCACTAGTAATTAATCATGTTTCAATCAGTACAGAGGAAATTGATTTAGGCATTTAACATTCACAATTAAAAGGTGCACAGGCCTACCAGCATCTAATTCTACAAACCATAAAGTTATAAAACCCACCTGTAAAAAATAAAAAAGATACTGTAACAATATGCAATAGGCTGTTAGTATAATTATCATTGCAAGTCAGGATAGCAAAACCACCACTCTAAACTACTACTGATTATGGCTTAAGAATTGTTTATTAAATCAAATTACTAGCTATTTGTTAGGCTAATGAGCTCAAGCCCAATTAAAAAGGAAAAAATCACTCACAAGCACACAAAACCCAAGCAATGCTACATAAAAAAATCCACATACACACACACATACGCGCTAGATGCTGTAGTACAACATACGTGAGACACAATTACCTTTCTATCCTCTCTAGTAAGGATAGAGCAATCTCCAGGAGTATAATCCCAAATCTTTTTTGGAGGCTGATGGAAAGCAGAGGAAGGAAATGAGGAAATGAAGATAAGGAAGACATCACAGAGAATATGGAAACTGGATTAGAACAGAGGGGGAATACAACAGGGGATTTGCATCAACACTGAAAAGAAATTAAAAAAAACAAACCAACAAACAACAAAACAGAGAAAGAGAGATAGAAAGAGGGATAAATCCGCTCTAGCACAAACATCAAGAGATCATGGGAGGCATAAGGGAGCATTCATGCAGTCTGGGAGGGGCTGTTTTCAGTAGTGTTTAAGGGCAGTTTAATTACTGCAAGGTGCTCTAAGGGATTTTGGACTCTCTAGGAGGAGCCCGCAGCTGGTGGTTAAAGCGTTCTTAATATACACCAAAAAAAAAAATCACAAAACAAAACAGGGAAAAAAATCACACAGTCATAAAAAGCATTTGTTTTGCTCATTCTTCTTTTCAAAAGGAAAGCGTAAAACAAGGGCCTTTGATAAAGAAAAGGGAGATATCTTTCCCACCCCCACCAGACTCTGAGTACGTACCATGTGAACAAATGGCTGAATTTCCAGTGTTGGCATTATGGGGCAATGAGAATGCAGAATTGTTATTTTCTATTATTCCCTTTTGGGGAGGTTGTTTGTGGAGGTTTTCTTCAGTGGAATGGGGCACAGGGAAGTTTGGGAATTAGTTATTTCTCCTACAGGCAAAGGCTATTTCAAAATAGGATTTTCCCTGTTTTATGTAGATGTAAATATCAGGGAGGATTATTCAAAGTGAAAAACCTTTGTCCTACCCAAGTAATGCTGTGCCAATATCCTTCTCTCACCAGACATGCACCTCACTGACATGCTCAAACAGACTTTGTTCTTTACTTGTGAAATCAGCACAGTTTGCCCTGTGTTTCCAAACAAAAGTAACCTCTGTTGGTTGGCAAGCTTAGCACCATCCTTTGAGTCTATACTGACTTAAATAACTGCATTATCCAAGTGTCTCTGATAGGGAATCTCCCAGTGCCAGTCTATCAAAGGCATGACTGAGCTACAACACTTGGGTCTTGGTTCAAATTCCTTCAGGTTTCCAGACTGCTTGGATCTATAGTTTGAATCAGGCCCACTTCTAAACCTGGACAGCCACTGTGGGAATTGCAAACATATTAAATATCTATTTGTTATCTATAAGATCCGCAGAGAGTAGACAAGATGGTGCTGCAAAGATTCAGGTTTGAGATGTGGAGGGAGGAAGTGGAAAGAAGGAGGTAAGAAGGCAGGACATGTGTGCACCCTTTTTTCCAGCCATTCGTTCTTAGTAAAGAGCTGGCTCAGAGGCTGGGAGAAAGTGGCTGCATGCGTGACCCCACAATCCCATTTGAGCTCTAGACTGACTGACTGACCATCAAGTTTTGGTGGGGGCTCCATGGAGTGTGAATTCACAGGCCAGCAGGAAGGATGAAAGGAAAGAATATGTGGGAATTCAGTCTCAGCAGCACACTGGAAAAGCACTCATCCTGCAGAGAGTGATCTCCCTGGACACACTGCAAGTGCACATTCAGAAATCTGCCCAGAAACGCATCTGGGATACTGGACCCGCAGAGCATTGCTTCAGCTGCCCTAGGAAGGCATGTATTTTCCTCAGTGCAAATCTCCATCCTGGTCATTCGGGTGCGTTTGGAAAGCTAGATCACAGCCTCACAAGAATCCCATGCTTCCTTTTACCAAGGGTGTTTACTGCCCATGTCATATAGCTGCAAATATGTCATAAAAACAGGGAAATCATGCTTTTAGAAGTATACATTATCTGCAGCACTGGGAACCAAACAGAATTTTTGAAAGTCCCAGGCCCTACCAAATGGCAGTAACACGCTGGTTAGACATGGGGCTTAACCTCTATCTGGTCACAAAAATCTGGTCCTCTCACGGCTAATGTGAGCAAAGCTACATGAAAAGTACTATTTGGCTCTGACCACAGGGCTCAAAGGGAGCTTTGCTGAATTTGTCAGGTTCAAGAGCAGCTATGGTTTCTGAGCAGCTATTGCTTTCTGCAGCTAGGTTTCTGAGCAACCTGATCTAGCTGTAGATGTCCTTGTTTGTTACAGGAGTGTTGGACTAGATGACCTTAAAAGGTCTCTTCCAACTCAAATGATTCTCTGAGTCTAAAAAAGTTTGAGACAGCATCCTCAATTAAAATGCCCAGTGTAATGCTGAAGCACTATCTACATAGTATCACACTCACTGGCTGGTGTAGTCTGGGAGGGAGCACACTTACAAAGCTTTGAAGACAGAGGAAGTTGACATGGGAAATCATTTAAAGGCAAGCTGTAAGAAAGCAGGCCTTAACAACAGTGCCCCAAGCAAGGCGGGGAACTTGTCACCAGAACAGATGCTCTGCTGAACAAGAGATGGGTTGTTGGTGTAGCCTGCGATGCCCTCCTCTGACGTATGGTCAAGGCTGCAGGACTAGAAGCATGAACACTTCTCAGAAAGATGTGAGGGCACAGATGTTCTCCTTTCTCTGACGTGTTCCATTAACTTACACTAACTTGAAGGAATCTGATCCCTGTAGTGAAAACCTTCATCCCCCGCAAGAGCCCATGACTATTAACTGCACAGTAGCAGAGAATGGTAGTTTTCTTCTCACTTTATATCACTTTATTGTGACAACTGTAAAGGGTTAAAATCCTTAGAAAGACATCACTTTAAAGCCCCAGTGAGGAGGGATGTGATTCACCTGACATCTACTGCCTAAAAGTTACGGAGGTTCATCTCAAGCAAACACTTTTGAGGATCTTTCTGTAGCTTAGGATGGAAGGCTCTTTGCTACAGAACACAGTTGTCCATGATGGAATGGACTGCCCAGGCACTGATTGTACCTGTTTCAGCAGAAATCACACTATTTCTGTGATTTGATCAGAAGAGGCGCACAAATTCAGGTAGCTACAATCTGCAGAGGAATTTCTTCACTTCTTCAAGAACCGTGAGCAAAGCTTAGGTTTAAAGAAAACCTGCTCTCTGGTGTCCATGTGCAATAGCCTTTGAAGCCATTTTGAACTCTTCAACGTTTTTGTTTTATTGTACATGGCAGGAAATCTCAGCAGTGCTCAAAAGTGGTGTGCATGGGCATTTGACAATTGACCTCAAAGAAAAAGGAGAAACAGCCACTATACATGAATAAATGTGAGAGGCTGATGCTGACCCTCTGGTCCAGTAGGAGTGGGTTATTAAACAGTATTTAATAATGAATTTTGTAGTGTTTAATCAGTGAGAAACAGTTTAATCAGTGAGAAAATGATACAGTCCCATTTTTTGTCAGTAGTTCTGACCATTGATGTGTTCCGCCATCAAAACGTCCTTTGTCCTATCTAGTAATTAAGCTTTGCTTCATCCTTTTCCAGAGGGAGAGGTAGAGGGTTTTTTTTTTTTTCCTCCTTTATTTATTTTTTCTCTACACATAGCAACACAGCTCCACTTGAAAAGGAAACACACTGTTCTCAGATTCCTTTGCTTGCAGGGAACTGGCCAGAGCTATTCAACACAGAGTGATGCACGCCATTTGGGCAGGGGGCAGCTACATGCACAAGGAAAGGAGCAGGAAACAGAGCCAACCAGTTTATGGATATCTAGAAATTACTGACATATGGCTTACAAGCTGAGGTCAGGAATAAACAAATTATTTGCCTTGATTTAAAGCTACCTATCATCTATCCTAAACCTTTTCAGGAAGAGAGAAAGAACTGAAAGAGGACTTTCATTAATGAGAACAGGGCACTACTGTTACCATTAGGAATAAAAGTGCAGCTTGAACAGTGGTGTGTGAAAACAATATTGCCTTGTTGGTAAATATGGATGGAAGGAGGGGAGTGTTTGTAAATGGCCTCAACATACTCAAAGCAGTCACAAAACAGCTGTTTTACATCAACGCCAAGGTGATATTATGAACAGTCATTTTAAAATGAGTAAGGCAGCTGTTCCAGGTTTAGGGCCTAGCAAGGAGATGTGACAATCATTATAAAAAAGAAAAGAAAAAAAAGGTAGGTTGACTTGATTGGTCACCGCAACTATCAAACTTACCGGTTTCCCAAACTCCAATTCCGAAAAGAATTTATACCAAGGTTCATTCTTTAAATCTATCTCTTCTGGGCTTATATCCCGAGTCTAAAGGAATTGGTGATAGGGGAATGGAAGAAAGAGAAGGATAACATTATGCAAAGAATACACAGAAAAGGACTGTTAAAGATGCAGATTCTGTGGTTTTCATTCTAAAATGTTGATATTTAGCCTTATAATTTGCAATCTCTATAGCACCTCTCACAAAGGCCACGAATTGCTTTGCAAACATCAGTTAAGCCTAATGGCATCATTGTGAGAGACATGAATATGAATGAATTGCATTTTACAGATCAGGAGACCCACACAGAGAGATTATGCAGCTTGCCCAGAGTCAGGAGAAGGCTCTATGGAAGAGCTGGGAGTCAACCAGTCCCTCAGTCCTACTGTCAGACATCTCCACTGAGAACAAAGCTGCATGTACTTGCTGAACTTTTTTTTTTAAATAATCATTTGGTTAAAAAAAGGGATATTCAGTGAGACTTGAATCAAATACAGCAAAATACTGCATCTTTAACAGCACATGAATATGTGAGAAACCCTGTTCTGTACACTGCAAACAGCGTGAAAGGTGGCTTTCTAAAACAAATGGGACACAAGTCAGAGAGAGCGCATTTCTGACAGATCTCTGAAGGGATGGATACAGAGAGACAATATTACTTGTTTCTTTACGAATAAATGTTAGAGAATCAGACAAAACTGAAATGAAGGAAAATCAGACAGGACAGAAAACACTACAACTGAAAAGAAAACTCCCTTTTGTTCATACAACATGAAGTGTGTCCTGATGCAAATCTTCACACGATGGGATTACTGAAGTGGGGACAGTTCCCAGCAGCGCTGGGCATTGCTGATGTCTCAGACTGCGTCACAGCCAGGAGGCATTGCAAAAAAAGCTCTAGGGAAAGAGATCACGTTCAATAGCAAAAAAAGAGGTGCAATGCTTCCATCTGAAAGACAAATGGTTACATCGTGTCTGATCTCTGATCGCCTAGAGAAAGATTTGGCTGTTTCTTAAAGGCAAAATAGAAGCAATGCCTCCGTTTTTTCCTTTATTGCACTCCAACTCAAGTACTCATCTCGTTATGTAACTGCAGTTACAGAGATAGTAAAAAGCCCGCTGACGTCAACAGGAGGCTCTTCATTGCTCTAAAATGGTCTTGGATTGGGATTCTGATAGCCACAGCTCTGGGTGTGATTACCAGGAGATAGCCACAAATCTCCTGCAGCCTCCTCAGAAACACAAAGACCTAGTCACTAAACAGTGTATTACTGTTGTCCTTAATGAGACTGATGTAGACCACAAAGTCAGTATTTCAAGATGCTCCTTCCTCTGTGATCTATGCCTTGAAAGTAAAGCTCGAAAAATAACATTGGAAGTAACACAGCTTGTTCTCATCTTTGATGAGCTCCGTACAGTTTTTCTCAATTGCAGTGATGGTGGTCCTGCTCATGGCTTTTAGACTGATTCAACAGTTCCATTAAGTACCTTGTGAAGTTTGAACACGTAAACAGCACCACTGGTGATGTCAAACCTTTTGCAAACGTTTAAGTACACAGATGAAGCAGGCCTTTTGCCACAAGGCTTAATCTTGGCTGTTTATCATGAAACAAAATTGCCACTGAGGTCACCAGAAATCTTGCTCCAGGATGGACTGAAGGAATGGAGTTGTCATGCCATGTTTAAAGCGCTCTTCGCTTGCACTTTCTCTGCTGTGCTGAGCCAACTCCCAGCACAATCAAGAGCCAGTCATCCACTGCCTACAGGATCATGCTCTGATCAGGAGCAACTTTCTTGAGGTCAATGAAGGGACAGGTGTGAAAAGAAGTTAGTTGCAGGATCTTTAAAAAGTGATGAGCCTTGACTGCACTCAGAGAGGAAAAAGAAAACCCACCAAAATGCTGAGAAGTAATACTAGGGCCCAGATCAGGCTTGATTCTTATATTTCTATTGATTTGAAGTGCTGTTCAGTGCTTGTATTTCAGCATAAAATCCACACTATGTTTTTCAGGATCATCCATCTACTTAGTCCGTGTTTGGATTAACATCTGAGCTGCTAAGGCATGGAGTCCAGTTTACATTTGGAACCTCATATGCAGTTAGCTCTTGCAATCAAATCCTTCAAATTAATGGCTACATAGAATAATTACATCTTTATGTACCAAATTGGTTATCCACTAATAACCCCTCTCAGTGGCTTCTAGCACTTACAGTGCTGCACTTGTACCCAAAGGATGCTAAGTGAGTTGGGGTGATTTATGCAGGACTGGCTGAGGCTAGCACCGCCTCTGCCCTGCTGCTTGCCACGTCTTCTCAGCCAAGCCTGTGGAATGAGATTTTTGTATGTCCCCTAACTGTCACAGCTCACAGCTTACTTACTAATTCAAACTGAAATTCGTAACAGCTGACTTAATACTCCAAGTCACGCACTGGTGTAGCTGGGGAGCCAGCTCACATTCAGTTCTGCCACCCCTGCCATGGAAGTGGTGAAATCCAGCCGAGGAAGAAAGCAGGCAAGGGGCCATGTCCTAATGCACCCCGGAAGCATCTGCTGCAGCATATTACAGGCACTCTAAGAATTAGTTGTTCAGTGTTCAAAGCTAATGGCATCAGAGGAACACAGAAACAGAACCAGCCTGCTTCATTGCATAATGCTTTCAACCCTACCGCTGTGCCCTAGAAAAAGTACAGCTGGCGACACAGCTGCTCCAGAGGTCAGTGTCAAACACGGATTAAAAACTAGGGTTAGTGATCCATACTTAACACAGAAAACAACATGTCCAGAAGTAAAGAAGCCTCTCAATTCCCCTGGATCTTGCTTTATATAGAGAGACAACGTTAAGAAGTTATGCAAAACAATTTTCAAAACAAAATATACAGGAAATAAATCACATGAGCACTGCAATGTAAACATAAGGAATCCTACCCAAACGGAACTGCACAAGTACTCAGGCAGTATATTACATTCACAGGATCAAGGCACAGTGTAGGATAAGACAAACATTACCATCTTTTCACTGTTCAGAACTGAGGACTTTCCTGGCTGATAGTCATAAATGCTCCTGGGCTCTGCACGGTATTTTCTAGTGTCCACCTTCTTGTCTGGAGGCTCCCAGTCAGTTCTGAGGAAAGAAAGATCAATTAACACAAAATATTTGTTTCCATGGAGGCAAGTATTTTCCTTTGACAGGCGCCTTCCTCTGTTAATCCTGGTTTAATCAGGGTACTTTTTTCATCTAGGAAAGAAACTTGCTGCAAGAAGAACAGTTCAGATAGGACTCTGAGCATATATTTGTTTTTCTACAGCGGGCAGAGTTTGACACAGCTCAGATACTGAAACCACTGGAACAGGGTGTGTGCAGGGGGCTTTGTCATACTTTCAATAAAACACCAGACTTTCATGTCTTTCCTGATTGGAAATAGTTTAATGACGGACTTCAGCTAAGCTCACAAACACCAACACGCCCAAACTTTGAGCAGAACTTGGATTAAATCTCTTTTGCTAAACCTCTTCACTTTGGCCATGCCACTAATTACCTAACTACTTTGCAACAGCTGGAACTGCTCAAGACTCTGAAGGCACTCTGGGGTGCAAGAGGTGGTCTTTTCTAGAGACAATGAATCACAGAATGGGTTGGAAGGGACCTTAGAGATCACCTGGGTCCAACCCTCCTGCTGTGGGCACGGTTGCCACCTACTAGGTCAGGCTGCCCAGGGCCCCCATCCAGTCTGGCATTGAATACCCCCAGGGATGGGGCATCCACAGCTCCCTGGGCAGCCTGTTCCAGTGACTCACCACCCTCGGAGTAAAAAATTTCCTCCTATTACCTAAAGATTACTCTAAATCTCCACTCTTCTAGTTTAAAGCCATTCCCCCCTGTCCTATCACTATCAGTCTCTGTAAAAAGTTGGTCTCCCCGTGTTTATAAGATCACTGTACTGGAAAGCAGCAATGAGGTCTCACCAGAGCCTCAGACTCCCCATTATGTGACTGGCATTTGTAAAAATAGCTAAAAATAGTCCATTAACTACCCAAACTGGTATAACTTTGTGCCATGTCCACTCTGGTCCAGTTCAGTCACAAGACAGTCAGGGTCTCTATCCTACAATGTCCATCTCCTTCCCAAAAAGAAGTATTGGGAAATCCATAAAATGCATTGTACAGAATAATGGATGCCTCTGAAAAAGCCCAGAAATCAGGCCGATTAAGCTTGGTTATGCCCATCCTGGTAAACAAATTCTGAAGTTTTGTTTAGTATGTTCCCCTTGATGGGCAATGCTGTATGTGGATTTATCTCATCTAGCAGACACTACAGAGAAGCGAGGCATTTAACCAAAACTGTTGCTCCAGGTTTCCTTCCACTTACCCTACTGGCCTGGTTTAGGATAGGAACCACCCACTGAGATACCTATCTTTCTTCACTGATTTTGGAGAGAAACAGGCAAATAATTCCTTTTTTAAAGTAAGGCAAGATGATAATCAAAATGACCAAACCACAAACACTGTGCAAACTTCAACAATGTTAATAATTACTGCTTGGAATAAAACTTGTTCACTTAAGACTCCAACCCCAGAGAAACTTTGCCCTGGTGAAACATCGTTCTGTTACTAGATAACAGGAAGCACTACTTATTTTAACTCTTTAACTTGCAAGAGTTTTTGCAGAAGGCCACTGTACTATGCCTTCAACTGCTGTGTAAGGAAGAGATGTTCCACCAGGAAACATCTCCTGATCCGATGGCCTGAGAATCTCAGTGAATTAGCAATCCCAAATCATGGCATTGCACATCTGAGGCAGCAAGTGAAAAAAATCAAAAGCTGTGGAGATTGGTGAAGGAAGGAGGAGCAGTTCAAAAGCTGGGGGGATTCTGCAGGACATAAAATACTGATCACCTGATCTGCTTTTCCTGCACTTGGTAAATGCATTCATTACTATTACAAAGAGTTTTTAAATACATGGTAGCAAACAAAGCAAAAGATCAGGACAGAAGTAATCTTGAAAGATTACTAGTAATCTTGAAAGCCATAAAGTTCATATGGGTAGGATGACTCAGAGAAGGGCAGTATAAAAAACTTCTACCAAGGCTCAACATAAATTCAAATCCTGCTCCTCCACAACTATTGCTATTTACTTGTATTGTGAGGTGCCTCTACATTACACGAAGCAGAGACCTTCCACTATGCTTCTGTGGCAGGCAATTATAGACACAACACCTCAGAAATACTCTCATCCCAGCAGGAAACTACCTATGTAACCGAGGGGGTGATGTCTGCTGAACAAAAGATGCAATGGGCGAGTGAGCTGGGGCAACAAAGGTGTTCACTGGTGCCTTGCAGAAGAGTCAAAGTACACCTCCACCTCCCCAGAAAAAGGTTTAACTGGAGTTGTGGACCTAAACCTTCCACATTTGTTCCCTTCCTATTCACAGCTTTCAGACACTCTTCCAGTACAGATCAAATATATTAGTTCAGGTCACCTTTCTGGGCTTGATTTCAGCGATGAAGTACGGTTTGGTAGGGGTAAAGTGGCAGACCTCTTAAACACCTTCTCTGAGTCAATATTGTCCATCTCACTCTTGGAGCGGGGAACTGAAGGCTGGCTTCTGGCTGTAGAATAAATCAAACACAGGAACGTCGGTGAACTGGATAGAAGGCCAACAAATACACTCTTTACATATTCCCTTATGTTTGAAAGATTACACAAGAAATTGGAATTACTTACTGTCCTCACAATAGGAATAACGAGGAGAGTATGAATCAGAATCTTCATCTGAAAGACAAAAGCATTTTGCAAGTGAGCTGAAAAAGCCCACCAGAAAGGAGCACCAGAAATCCTTTTCATTTCCATTCTTACATTGGCCACAACTAGAGAGTAATATGCCCAATACCTACCACATAGAGGATCCTAAAAAAGAAAATCTCAATGAGGTTTAAATTGCATTTAAAAATAATTCCTAGATTAGATATAAATATTAATGTAGTACTTATACTAATACCTTTCTCCAGCCTCTCAAAGCCCTTTAAAAAACAATCACTTTTTGTCACAAAACGCCTCTAGAGCAAGTGTTATTAGATCCACTTTATCAAAAGCTGAAAGATAAATCGAGGATCTAAAAGCTGAAGCACATGCCTAAAATAACTCATTAGGTGCTAGACACAGGAATACAGCTGAGGAGTTCTGCTCTCAATCACATACAGTAATCACTGGGCCATCTTGCTTGTATTAAGTAGCACACCAAACTGAAGTATGCCCACTGACACAGATTATCTTTTAAGCACTGGTAACATTCCTGGCACGATACACAAATATATAATTGCACCAAGAGGCTGTCCTTGCTCTAAAGACTCTGAAGAGCTTACCTTTTGTATAGGAAAGACAGGTCAATAGAATGCAATACAGATGTTCAAGCAGCTCTGTAAGAGCTAGCAATGACAGTGCTCAGGGCAGGTGTGCCCCAAAATGAGGTGGGAGGATGGCAGCATTACCACCCCCCAACTCTACAGGTAATGTCCAGAGAGGGTTTTTGACTTGATCAAAAAACTAGAGGTATCTTTCCACCAACTTCAGCATGCTTTGGAATAAATCCTCAGTGAACTGTATGTAATAGCATGAGGAGTTGGGATCAGAACTGGAAATTGGACCTACACAACCATCACCTTTCTCTACTGATGACGGTTCCAACTAGCAGGGAAATATACATGAGATATCTACAGGACTTCAAGGCAAAACAGGAAAATATAATGCAATACCTGCAAAGAGAACTGTGAATAAAGATATTACTAATATCTCTGTGAATAAACCACTAAAATTGCCAGATAAAAATAGAGAAAAACAGAAATAGATGAAGAGAAGAACATATTATACAATTGTCACATGAACTTAGTGATGTCAGTCAACAGATTGAAACAATTTGCAGGTTCTCTCTCAAGGAGGACATCAATCAGCTGCTATACCCAACCTCAGCTGCTGGAAAAACAATTTGGCTAATACAGCTGACCTGAACTTGCACTCATGGCTTAATTGAGCCTTTCAGAAAGGCTCAAAGAAGTCTTAACTCTTAGCCCCTCTGCTGAGTTCTCTTGGCAAATGAATTCAAAGGTTTAAGTTCCAAACAGATGGTTATTGATTTCTGGTATGCTTATTATAACCTTCAGGCCAAAAAAAAAAAAAAAAGAAAAGAAAAGAAATGTGAAGGTCAATTTTCAGGCCAATTTCCATTTTTTAGGCCTAAATGACAGAGAACAAACATTGATCTGTTTAATGTTATTATAGTGAATTGTTGAAAAGGTTGACTGCTATTCCTATATAAAAGATGGATGTATTCAGATAGGAAAATACTTGGTAAATCACTGTCTGTACCTACAAATACATACAAAAACATCTAATGCTGCCTTCTAAAACCATCCACTCAGCTCTCAGTCTTATTCAATGCTAGGGAACAAGAAAAAAAATTGATCTACTTACTTGAAAAGAAATGCCAATATTCATTATGTATCATCAAACAGGCAGGAAAAATCAATTTCAGATATATGGAAGTTTCCAAATGCAAATATTTTACTATCTAAAGTAATGAAGACAAGTATAATGTTCTGTCTCTTTGAGTGTCTTTTGAAGAGGAGAATGTCTGTATTTTCTCCCATTTTACAGCAATGGGTACTAAAACACAGAAATCTGGAATGTCTCAATATAGTTTAAAGAGTAAATCAGAGATCAGCATTCAACCAGGATCTCCTGGCTCTCAAAGCACTCTGTCCATGGGACTCTCCTTAGTGGAGCTGGGCATAGCCAAATCTTCATTTCAAAATCTGATTCTTTTTGCAAGAGACAGTTCCCCTGTAGCTCCTAGAGAATCTAGAGGGTTTTTGTTTTGTTTTGAAGGTTGGCCAAAATCTCTAGATTTCAATATTCTTAAACTTCGAAGGAATTTTAGAGAAGAACCCAAATCTTAATGTTTTTAGGGGATCTTATGCAGCAATCCACAGCAAAAAGACTAACAGTTAGACTGCATGAAATTTGAAGCTTGAGGTTTCAACTGATCTCTGCATAAGCACTTTATAGTTGAATAGATCACTTCGAAACATTTTCTGAATATGAAACATGGACTCCAATCCATCTACACCATCAGACATTCTGCATTCCTTATCCAGGAGAGAATCCAAAAGATATTAGAGAAATATTTCCCAACGTGTTATAAATAAAGAGCAAACATTTGGTCCAATAGAATATCAACTACCTAAACCAACAACTTACTTTCACCTGCACATTTAAAGTGCGTAGGGGAAATTTACGGGAAATCAGACTCTTCATATATAAGACAATTAGTTTTGCAAACTATATTAAGATAAGAGTAAAATAGATTTTCAAACTTAATTACAAACAAGAAAATTGAATCATTGCAAAATTCTTTCAGCACCTAGTTACCGAGGCTCTGTTTCTCTCTCATCCATACCAACATGCCATTCTGCCAACAGAAAATAATTTATAGTACCTTGCAATTTGCAAAACAAGGCTTTTACCTGCAGCTTTCACCAAGATATAAGTTTCTTAGATATCTGTACAACACTAATCCACATTAATTTTCACAGTGAAGTGTACCTTACATCTCCTCATCTTCTTTGAGCATCTCAGCTGGAACCCAGATTGTACACTTTCTTTTTACACAGTACCCACCAGATGTTTAACACAGACACTGAATGAAATGGTTAATTAATAATTTCACCAGGGCTGGCTTGAGGCACAGGCTAAGTAGGCAAGTTCCTAAATTGCAGGATCTAAGGCAATACCAACACCAAGCAAACAAGGCTGTCATCACCACCAGCTCCCTGATCAGGAAATGTCTGTATGCCCAATGTGTGCAGCAGATTCCAATGTTTCTAATATATCAGTGTTTCCATATATATGCACACAGATTATTTCTGCAATAAATACAATTTCACCATCCCTGAAATACGACTGACAAAGAATGCTAGATTGTACCTGAAATTTAAAGGAATCTGCTGAGCACAAGAGGAGGCTAATGCAAAGACAATGTTGTTGTAAGTTACGGGATGTGCTGACGGGACTGTCAAATTCTGTCCTTGCCTAGACATGTGAGTGAACCTGAGGCCAGCCCTGAACCCATGTTATCAAATTATGTTTATTTTAAAGGACTGCATTGAGGGACTGATCCAAAACCCACTGAAGCAAGCAGCCATGTCACCAACAGACTTCAGTGGCATTTTGGTCTGGCCCTAATACTGTGTTAATATTCAAAATAAGAAATGAATAATTAAAGAAATGCATTGATCCAAAAGGGAGGCAAGAGACATCTCAGTTAAACCACATCTTTACACGTATGTCAGCGTTTTAGGCATGTTAAATAATCACTGCACGCATATGGCTAAATAGAATTGATAAGCGCATAAAACCAAGCAAACCTCAGGTCTGCAGCATTAGTCAACTACTAGTTAGAAAGCCAGAGGAGCACTGCAAAGCCAAAAAGGCATCAAACAGTCAAGGCAATGCTTACAGTGCAGCAAATAATTAAGAGGCAGCATAATGCTCAGCAACTAGAAAAAACTCCAGGAAGAAAATAAATGGACAAGGCAGCATTTGTGCAGAGAAACAGATATGGTCCTTTATTTTTACCTTCAGAGATAGGGCTAGGAGTAGACGCAGGAAACTGGTATGTAGGAGAATAAGGATTGTCTTCTGCAGCAGAGAAAAGCAGTGGATTTTGAGACTACCCACAGTGAAGTGGAGGTTCTGCTTCATCCCCCAATTTCCTATTTATTGTTTACTTTAATAACATTTGAGTACATATCATCATACCTTTAAAAAGATTAATGGATTAGCAACGGTTTAGTTATTTTATACATCGCACAAGAAGGTATATTGGGCATAACTGAACCTGAATCTAGTTACTATTATGGTGCTATAGTACAGTTAACTCAAAGCACGAGACAACATATACTCTGACTAAGCTTCTGGTACCTTCAGGTTTTTGCTGGATTTCAGGAAGTTCAGGAAATATGTAGGTAGGGCAATAAGGGTTTTCTTCAGGAGTGTCTAAGGAGAGGAACATGATTTGAAAAAAGAACAGAGAGTAAAGATTTAAAGGGGAAGAATGGCGAGACAAGAATCCACACAAGCTGCAGAACAGTCCCTCGTGCTGATGCTACAGCATCATGCTACCCAGACGCTTTCTTGCATGTCTGGGCCCTGAGGGAGGATCCTGGAAGCAGAGAGGACTGAATTCATTCTTCTCGTCCAGAAGTATGGGCTCTGGCTGAGCTGAAGAACCTCTGCTAGGAGCACTGGGGTGAGGAACTCAAGTCTTTCTCATTCCATCCAATACAACACAGTGCCTATTTATGCATAAAGCTCATCATGAAAGCATCTGCAGTGGCAAATAAACCCTAAAGCATGCAAAACTGGAGCTGTGTTATGTAAGCGCAGTTCTGAATTGCATTTGCCTGCACATCAGGCTGTTCAGAGGGTTCAGTCTGCAAACACCATTGCAGCCATTTCTCACACAGAAGAAAGAACATGAACGCAGCAGCAGCCAGGCACAGAAGTGCCTCAGAGTAGTGGATTCCCTGGGAATGCACCACAATGAAGTTTGCAAGAGCTTACTACAGTTCTGAATTTTGAAAGAAGAAAAATTTGAGGTTTTGAAGACCAGAATTCAGACTCTGAACTGCCCAAAAATCAGTGGAAATCTTTTCCTTGTTTTAAGTGAGCCTCAAACCAAGTTCGGTTAAGCAGGTACTACAGCTTTACACAGTAGAAGTTTATTCTTGTGCACAAAGTTGTTTCAGTAATAACTTATTATCATTCAAAGGTGTTGGGGTGGGTTAGCTGCTAGAACTGGAGTTCAGGGATCTGTTTTCTAAGTATGGAATTAATGGCAGACTTCTGATTTTGGTTCTCAAATAGTAAACTTGATTTCACGAAGGCACTGCAGTACACCTCTCAGAACAACTCAGACTTTGCTTCGGACTTCACTGTTTTCTCAACTTTGTTTTCAAAAAATTTTAAATACATTAGTTGAATTCTGTGGTGCAGAGCAAACACTAGTTAACACTTTCATATAACATATATAAGTACAACTTTTCACATGTATTAAAAAACGTTGTCAAGGTGGTCTTTTAAAATAAAAAGATCTGTTTTACAGTACCTCTGTTTAGCTTGTGTATCTGTTTGAACATTGTCTTGTACCAGTCCTTCGATCTGTCTGTATTCTATTGGAGAAAAAAAAACACACACAATCACAAAACATGAATTCTACCAGCCTTTCAAATCTTTCTTTTTTTAAAAAAAATAAATCTTCCAGCAGTGAGTATGGATATCACTCTGCTTCCTACTTCACTTATTATTATTATCTACCTAAAAATCAAGGCTACGTGAAGTCAATACTTTAAAAAATAAGTAATTTCAGTCAGATGTATAATCTAATATATAAGGAAGCTACAGGCTTCACTGAAGACATAATACTGTGATAGTTCTGCAGGGGTATGTCTAATCGGCATAGAACAGTACATTGTGTGGAAGATTGTACACAGCAATCTGATTCTATTATATTCATCTAAAAGTAGATACTGTGTGTAGTTTAGTCATGCACACTGATTTCCTCTGCATCAAATGGACACACGCAGCGTTCAAGTCACTCCAGATGCTAGCAGGAAGAATTGGTGAAAACGGCTAAAATAATGCAAAATTAATCTCTCCCTTAACTGCTAGTGGAGAATGAACAATATTCTCCAACATGATGAAAAGAGAGACTCATATTTATATTTCTTTCACCTGGTGCAGCTGAAACAGATCATTGACAGCAAAGCTCATATTAACATGCACTGGAACTACAATTACATCTCTGCAGCATCGGGAGCTTCAGTGAATTCCCCAAGTTTCAAGGCAGGCAGAATCTGGCCCAGGTTTTTGCAATGGTCACTTGTCCAGTGTTCACCTTACCCTCAATGGAATGCCAATATCATCAATAGAGGTATCAGCCATGTGCTGAGGGCTCTTGACAGTTCTTCTTTTCTCCTCCATGACCCTCTTCTCACTCGGCGCTGTCTCCTGGACTGGCTTGTCCTGTGGGCGTGCCAAATCTACTTTATCAGAAACTAGTCTGTCTGGCACTGAATCTGAAAACAAAATCAGGTTTTTATTTCACCTCAGCATTCCAGCACCTCACCATATTCCATATTTTTAAGGCAAAAAAACCCTAGCAAACAGTTGATGAGACAGACTGTGTCACTGCCAGCTGCGGACAGCATCTGGACTGAAGGAATCTGGCAAGAAAGTGTTTGATACCAGCAAAAGCAGGCTAGCATCTTTTCACACATCTCATGACAGGCTCAGCTGTTACATAAGACGAGAAGATTTTTGGGTTTGGAGACTTTTTTTGGTCTAATCATCGACTCTGCAATTTCTTTCTTCATCATCTTTTTCAGATCATGATTTGCATCTCATGGAGCATCCTACACGGTAGTAAGGCACTGCTTTTTAACAGCTTGTACTCACCTGCCTGAAAATATCATGTTACAGTCAATGTGATCCTTCCATTTCATCTCTGTACCCTAACCAGAGTTAAAACAATAAATTCCACTGTTGGTTAGAATATAGATGATTCCTGACTATGGGGGGAAACAATAAATTGCTCCAGGCTGCCTTGATTCCCCCTGGAATTCCTTGATACTGCCCACTGTCTCCCATATGCAGCAGTGGGCACCACCACCACTGGACAAGGAACCAAGGGTGCTTGGACTGCTCTGGAGATCTGCAGAACCACAACCTTTAGGCTCTGCTGAGGACTCTTCCTATAAGGACTTTCTGGAAACATCAGTGATTTTACAGTCTGCTTCATCAAGGCTTTGCCAGGTCCTGTTCTTTTTATATCACTGCATGCACTGAAGAGAGAGAGAGAGAGAGAGGTTTATTCGCATGCACATCACCATGCTGCTCAAAGCCATTAAATGCGAAGAAATGGGAGAGGGGCAGTTAGCAGAGGAAAGGCTCATGCACAACAAAGCATTGGTCTGTTGGTACCCTGAGCAAACACAATTCTGTCCTGTGAAAACCACTATACGAAGGATTTGTGTTTGAATGGTTCCTCCTCTTCAAAAAATGAAATAATGCTTATAAAAGGTCAAAATGGGGCAAAGGATCAATTAAATCCTTGTCTAGCCTTTTCCATCCTGTTTTCTCTCCTTGAGAATGCATGTACACTGTCTTTTGGTCCTTTTGTGATCCTGGTGCAAAGGGCTGTTTTGTGCAAAGTACTTGGTTCATTCCCTCCACCTGGGAGGACTAACAGTTAAATTCTGTACTGGCTTATTTGCCACACAGTTCCAATGATTTCAGAAGCACTGTTGGAGGTGCATGTCAGAGGGAGGTAGTTTAAAAAATCAGATAGCCAAACCTGGCATCTGGCTGCACGCCCCCCTGCACCTGAGCAATCCTCTTCATGACCAGCAGCAATATGGGGTTGCACAGCAAGAGCTTTACTGCTGGGATAAAGATGATGCAAGAAGCAGGGAATGAGGTGGCCACCTGCACCTTTGTGGTTCTTTTGACACAGTGGGAGCAGGTGCACATCCAGCTGTGCAATACAGGCTTCCCTTGCAGGTCAAGGACCATTTAGGCCAGAACAAGCTGCACTGCCAGCCCTCTCTAGTTTAGAAAACAAAAGTTCCCAATCATGAAGGGAAATACCTTGTGAAAGAGAAAACCAACAGGAACCCTGTGCTCGGGCCTACAGGACAAGCAGCTGGGTGGTGTGTGCTGAGGGACCACACCAAGGGAAGGAGCAGCAGCTCAGCAGGGCGCAGCAGAGAGGAGGGACAGGCTGGTATGGCAGCCAGCCGAGCCTCCTGGAGGGAGCTGGACCTGGTAGTGGGATCAGGAAGACAACTTTTTTCCTTCTTCCCTGTCAAGGAGAGACTCATGGACGTGTTGCAAAGGGCAGATAGCTGCCAGAGAAAGAAGGCCGGCAGCACACGTGCATACTCGTGTGCTACAATTTCATCGTATATTTCTTAGGAACTGGCACAAACGCTTCTGCTCTTGGAGTCACGTAAACACTGATTTTTATTTCTCTCCCCACCCTGAGCAAGACTAACTCTAATAGCTATGAAGAGAAACTTGAGAATATGTCCCATGTAAGTAAACCTAAAGGCTCAAAAGGCAACCAAACCAATCAAAACATAAGTTTATCTTATGATTGAGGAGGAATAGGCCAATCATTCTAGGAGTTAGGTATATTAACGTGGCCACAGAGGTAGCATTTGGAGGAGAGACTGAAATCAAATGTTTAGTGACCTGGACTAAGTCAGGACAAACGTTTAAAGCCCTTATTTTGCAGTTTCTGGGAACTGTGTTTGCTAAAGGTACCCCACAAGCTAACAAAGCAGCAGCTTGGCTCCAGCAGAGGCACCAGCTGGGAGGAAGCAGACCTTTCACATCATACCTGCCAGGCTACTAAGCCTTTTTTGCTGTTCTGTGGTACAGGAAGAAACAAAATAAAAAGAAATACAGAACAAATGGGTGAGACAAACAGCAAGTGCTCTGGTGCTGCATTTCTGACAGGCAAGAAGTACACTGTAGACAGAACAGCAGCAGCTGCTGGAGAGAGTCTGTTTTCAGATACCCTGCCAAAGTGACAATCCACAGTTCCTTCTCCACACAGCACCCTCGTGGATAACAGAAATCTCGTGATGCAGTGACCAACACATTTGCAAAGAGTACTTTTTATTTTTTAAATATCAGAGAAAACAAAAAAAGCTGGATAGGAGACAATTTTAAAACCAGTGCAGACTCAAAAGTCAACCAACATGACAAATATCTGTTACCGTTAACGCAAAGTACATTTTAGAACAATAATGCTGTAGCATTTCATAGGGATATAGGAAAGGAAAGGATCGAGCCGTTGCTGGTGCCTGCTGAGTCTCAACACATCCTAAGGAGCTGCAGATTGAGTGATCTGCCCACAGACACAGGTTGGGTAAGGCTATGAGTCTCAGAACAGTCACTTTGTTTTAGAGCCTTCCATTACTGAGTTCCCAGAACGGGACATCTGTGGCATCTTCCAGGATGTCTCGCTACTCTTACAAGTTGACAGTCAGAGCTGCTTTCTAAAGGGATATCCAAAAAACTTGCCTGAGTAATGGCTGGGAATAAACCAAGGGCTCTTAGCTGTGTTAGAGCTTAGCTCTATCCACTCCCTTGCAATTACTCTAGTTATTTAATGCATGAAAGCAATTTGAAAAGAACAAACAATTTTACTGACATACAAAATGCAGACACTCTTGAAAGCTCATCTGGTTAATGCAAAGTTTTCAAAACTTTATATATATTAATTATAACTTTTAAATATTCATAATAAATCATGCCATGCAATGTCTGCCCAGGAAATAACTATGCTTTGTGGTGGCATGGGACACTTGCCAAGCAACTCTGCAGTAGGTAAATATTCTCCATTTATATGCTGCTTGCTAGCAGGATCTACCTTAAATGGACATTTGTAAAAAATTGAGCAACTCAGCAAGGGTTCACCACAGGTTCACTAGGTGAAGCTCCCTTACTAACAGAGCGGAAGTGCTGTTCCTTAATTCCAGCATTTCTGCTTTGCTGATCACCAATGGTGAGCTGCTTGTATGCATTATTACTTGATAGCTGTCAACATAAGAAACAAAACTGTGTGCAACTTGTGAATGAAAAGTTTTGCAATCTGAACCTGAGAAATAGATGGGAACTGCCTGCTGCAGGGTCCACTCTTACACACAGGCCATCGAGGTAGGTCTGGCGTGTTATGAGAGGAGAAAGGATGTGAGGATGGTCTCAGCCAAAGCAATTGCCTTAACTGAAGACAACTGTCACTAAGGTCTTCTGGAAAAAAAACAGATGGTTTAAAGTCTATGATTCATAGCTCTTTTCTATCTCGTGTTCTGCAGGGGAGAGAATAACACAGATGAATAGACTTTTCATTCATTTTATTTTACTTTTTCCTCACATGAAGATGTAGTTTTCTTTCTACTTTTGTCTCAGACTAGGAAAGAGCTGCCAATGGATGGCAGCTGGGGGAGGTAACTGCCCTCTCCCATCTGACCAGAAGCAGCTTGCAGCCTCAGGCACACACTAGCTAGCTGAGGATTTCATCTTTGATCTTGTGTTCTGGGACTGTAAGCAAAGGCCAAAGTCTTGCCGGCATCTCAGAGAAAGGGCTGAGTACAGGAACATAACTGCTGGCAAAAGTGAAGGAATGATTAAAGATGCCTTCAGAGTTCCCAGAGAAGCAGTAGAAGAAACAAAAACTTGATACCAGTAACAAAGGGGGAAGAGGAAACAAACATTTTAGTAAATTTACTGCAAAATTAGTATGTCAAAAATAAAACCCATCAAACAAGACACCAACAAATGTGAAGGGAACAAATTCTTATTCTGATGTTAAGAATGAACTAGAGAATCTAAGATGACTTGTTTATGAGCATAAATTTTTTTCAGTTGGTGTTACTCAAATCCAGCTGAAAAAAATTGAAACCTCTCATTATGACTGAATAAGTGCATTTACCTTGCTTCAAATGCCATTACCTGTTTCTAAGTTTAACAGCTCCAAAGCAAAAGATCTTAAATGCTTGCAGACTAATGAACCAGCAAGTAAAGTATAGTATAAGACAGTAGGTGATGTCTGCTACAACAGTTACTCCAGAGAATAAGATGACTAGCTTCTTAAAGAGCGATCAATAATCCACTGAGGAAAAAAAAAAGCCGCATTATCCATCTGGAAGACTAGCTGAACTACAGGAGATTACAGATTGCCAGCATTAAAATGACCTTGAAATTTCTTACTCAGAGAGTATTCATAGCACACAAGAGTAATTTATATTAAACCTTATCTTGACATGGAGGAATTGATTTCAGAATAAAATAAAATTAACCATTCAAGGGAAGGCAGAACATACGCCAATAACAATGTTACGTGCCATGAGACCAAACCAGCTTTGAATGGGTAAGGTCCAAAAAGATGAAATCAAAGATGAATCATGTCAGCCAGGAGAAAAATATAAAAGATCACTGAGATCTGAGAACCATGTAAAAACACCACATCAACTACATTACAAAACACTACCAAAGAACCTTAATGCTATGCTGGGATAAAGTCTAGATAGGGGCAGAAACGTAAGGAACTGTAAGAAATCCTCAATACATATGCAGATGGAAAAGTAAGAAAACATATACCTATGAGTACACAATACATGCTAGGAAGTAAAAAAAAAAAAATTACAATGGAAGTAGAAGAATTCACAGAATGTCCCAGAGACTCAAAGACTTTTTGAATAAACTGCAGACCTAGCAATGATCTTGATATTTTACCAAATAGGCACACTGAAACTTTTATTAAGAGGGCAGAAAAGATGACACATCAAATCACTATTTCCATTCTGTATTTGAAGAGGGGAAAAAAAAAAAAAAAGTCTGACGTCCTACTGCCTGGTGGAGAAATACTTTCCACTTCAACAGTAACAAAGGACCATGCTGAATGACAACAACTTGAGGTCAGATGCTTGAAAATCATCATGCTCATATAAACTGTACTGAAGAATTTTAGACCAGTTTTTTGCTGTAAAAAAGAAGTTTCAGGAAGAGAGCAGGTTGCTGGACTATTGATATTCATCCTCAGTATGCCTTGGAATACGAAGGAAACTCCGCAGGACAGGAAGAAAGATGTTTTGACAATATTTGAAAAGCATAAATGTGATGGCTGGGACATTTCATAGAATCATAAGGTTGAAAAGGACCTACAAGACCATCTAGCCCAGCTGTCTTCCTATCATCATTCCTACCCACTAAGCTACTATATCACATCCCTTAGCACCTCATCCAGACACTTCTTGAACAGCGCTAGGGACGGTGACTCCACCACCTCCCTAGGCAGGCCATTCCAGTGCCTGACCACTCTTACAGAGAAAAAGTTTTTCCTCATATCCAATCTAAATCTACCGTGGTGCAACTTGTGGCCATTCCCTCTTGTCCATTTGTCTGTCATGCTGACAGTAATCTCAGAAAAAAGACTGTAATGACTGATAAGAGATTTTATTATTAAAAACATAGTGCAGCACGCATCATCAGTCAATACGGACTGATGACTAAGATGTCTTCTCAAATCAGTTCAATATTATTCTTGCAAATTACAGGTTTGATTACTAAAGAATGGAACATATTTTTGAATGAAATATTTTATAGACTCAGTTACATTGCTTAACACACTGTGATCTATACCACAGTCAACAAAACTGTGATGAGAAGGCTCTGCGATAAATCAGGCTACAGTATCATGAGGGCTGATGGTCAGAGGCAAGACATATTCAAGACAGAACAAATCGTTGTCTGTGAAGGTAATTAATCAAGAGAACAATGTGGCATCCCTTGTCTCAAAGCCAGTGCGTGTAGACCACCATATCATACAGATTTGTCTGTCGTGCTCTTAAAATCTACATAGAGAAAACATTCTTGTGTGGCCCACACTCTAAAATCCTCCAGATTCAAAGCAAAAGTCTACCAAAACAGTAAACCCTGCTTAAGAAATACAACAAAAAGCGTTGAGATAAAAAGGCTGTCTCAGTTAAAACATTTGGGAATCCAGAGACCCTCATTCAGGAGAGCTTAAAGCTGCTTCAGACACTGGCAGAAAGGGAGAGATATAACCCATTCCTAAGCAATATAATCAGCTGGCCTACAGTGAGGACACTGCCTCTGGAGCTAAAGATAGAAGTCTGTTTAACAAAAGCACCAAAGAAAAGGATACATACGTGGACTGCAAAGGAGCAGACCAATGAATGCTGGTAATTAGACTGACTAAAATGAATGCAAGCTTTGTCCCTATTTTCTGATTATTTTTTTTCTTCACAAAACTCAAGTTACAGAATTATAGATTGAATTTCTGCCTATCTTGGAGTTTCCAAAGCTCACTGGAAACCAAGGTAAATTGGACTATGTCTGCATGGACCTTTACAAACCACAGTCTTTGGTGACACAAAACCAGCTGGGAGGCTGAAGTAATGCTGGCCATCAGGAGAACTAAAAAGGAGAAGCAAAGTCTCCCTCAAACGTCAGAGATAAAGAGATGCTACTCTCCATTCAGAAGAAGCTGCTGTGAGGTGGAAAAATGCTAAGGTTTGTATAACTGCTCTTGTGTTTACTAAATGGTTTTGTTTGTATGAAAACCTAAAACTCAAGGGCTACTGCAACAAGGGTCTGAGTTTACCCAGTTATGGATGTATGAAGAGACTGTGAAGTGCAAACACGCAAGCAAATGGTTGATTTACTACTGGGTAAATTCTTCTGAGGATTCAGAGGTCAAATCTCTCCTCTCATAACTGCAAATATGGCTGCTGCCACACTGCAGTAGCTGAGAAGCAGCATATTCCTTTTCCAGTGAAGGAGGACCAACCTCAAGTTATCTCGATTCTACTGACAGACAACAGCATACATCCTTTTCACCATGACAGAACACCTAGTCGGGGATAAGTTGTTACCTGCAGTAACTTAATATGTCCACTTAGAAACACCTCCCCTGACATCAAAGTAGCTTCTGATCCACAGGTACTAGTTAGAAAAAGTAAGCATTGTCCCACACCTCTAACCTGCCACCTGTGTGCAGTATGCTCCAGTCACTACATTTCCTGAAGGCAGCTATGTTGTCTCTTAGTAGTATGGACTTCATCGTCCATGGCACACACATTCTTTAGTTCCTTGAAGTTTAACAGGTTACTCAGCTTGAGCCTGAATATCTATTTGGAAGTCTCCTTACCTCGATTGTGCTGCAAGAGGACAATAGTGGGATTGACAATTGTGGTAGAGGGATAGGCAGAAGACGACTTGTTGATTGATGTGAAGGAGGTTGGATAGTCCGTGCCACTGCTAGGTCGGGACACTTCATTTAGCACAGGACCTGGGTCCTGAAAAGGAGAGCAATATATCAGCAGCAGCATGCAGGAAAGCTGCAACAGTGGGAAAATCTGGAATAAAAGCCCTTTTAGACTGAATGAGAAGCATAATCATAGCAAACTTTAGTAAAAAGGCATAAGCATGAGCGTTACCCTGCTCCACATATGTACTCTGCTCCTTGTTAATGCAATTAGTTTGCTAAGGCAGTACTATAATTCTTTGGTGTTGGGTTTCACAACTCCAACCCCAAAACGAGGCATGAAATTAATCTGGCAGGCTCTCTGGAGCAAACACAGGGTGCCAGAAATGAGCAATTCTGGTTGTGGGGAAAGAGGCAGACAGCCTTCCCCCGATACACACGCAAACACTTTTGTTGTTGTTGTTTCAAAAGAATTCCTTTCATAGCAAGAATCAGGCATGCAAAACTCATGCAGTTCTGGAGTGAAACACTATTACTGTAGCTGGTTTGGTAAGGAAGGTCCAAGAAAGAAAGTTAGCACCATCGTTCAGGAGATGGTGTGACATCTACATGGTAAAAATCATGAAAAACAGACAGATAGACAGTGAACAGTAGGACTCTTGTAAGGAAGACACTCAACATGACTTTGCTGCTGGAGCATGGACAGCAAGCTGCTCTTGCCTTCCTAAAGCAGCCGGCTTCATTGTTTATTCGTTTCAAACCCACCTTTGGTATCACCACAGCACTGGCTGTTCTGTAGAAATACAGGCTGTGACCACAGGGAGACTTTAAAAACTAATTCATCTTTGAAAACTCTCAGTCTAAGGACATCAGGCTTTTGTTGGTAGAAAGGGAAAAAGAAAGAAGGGATGACAGCCTGAGGGTGTGTGCAGCAGTTTAGGCTGAGATTTTTCAAATTTGGACACACAATTACAATTACAGTTAATGGGGAACAAGGATCCAAACAGAGAGAACATGGAATTTCTGCACTCCTGCTACTCCACTCTCAGACTGCAGTGCTGCAGGCCACTGATCTGTGAAATGGAGCTGAGCATTTGGGGGATGGAGGGGGGGGGGTGTTAACCACTACTGAAAATAAATAAATAAATAAATACACAGAACATTGCTCCAGAAGTATCCTCTCTCTGGTTTTTATTGTTAAGTGAAGCTCAGTACCCTTCACACCCACCAGAGTCAGTGGAAAGGGCTTACAGGATAAGGTAAGGGGCTGAGCAGGGGCCAGAGCTCAGAGTCAAGTCATAGCAAGAATTGGCCATCAACAGAAGCAGCATCTACAGTCACTCCAACCTAGAGGGGAAGTAGGGCAGAACAATCCTGTTCTGCAGGATGAAGGTGATCTTGCTCCAAGAAGCACTGTGATCAGGCAATGGACATTTTGTAAGGACAGAAGGCTTCCAATCAACAGTCTGCAGAAACTGAGGTCTCTGTGACAGAGACCTAGCTCCGTTTTGCTGGTTTGGGACAATATTCCAAGCAATGCAATTTGGAGGAAAGGTGTGGGAGCTGTGGAGAAGTAGAAGAGATGGATTTGAGCTTCAATTTGATAACTAACATACAAAGAGCCCTTAAAAGAAGAGGGGTGTCAGGTCAGGACAGGCTTAGGAGTCCCAGCTAAGTCAACAAATCGGGTGAACAAAGAGCACTAAAACCACTGTGGAAAACAGCTCTGTGACCACATGAACAGAGCATGCACAAACATAATGTGTCAAAACTTTCATCTCATGAAAATCAGGCAGACTAAAATTTCTACTACTGCCCTGTTTTTTGGATGCTTGCTGAGATTTCCTGGTGCCTGCAGATAGGCTCCATAAAAATACTTTAACTATTCTCAGCAGTAAAGCTCACTGATTCCAACATGAGCAGGAAAGTCAATATTGAGAACTTTTTAAAATACCATGCTCAGTTGTTTTTTCCCTTTCCCCCTAAACCCCATACGCCTGTTTGGGGCATTTGTTTGACCTCTATCGATTCAAAGGCCAAAGAAAGTGCCATTGTGAGAGAAGGAGGTTTCTGCTGAGCTGCTTGCTTGCCCTCATAAGCAACCATATAAAAGAGCCAGTGGTTTTAAGACTTCTAGTACAAGGAGGGTAAGGTACCTTTTGCCTCCTCTGTAACTTTAACTGAGAGCTACTTTTCGTCCGTGCTTGGAAGGACTTTTTAAAAGAAGGTGATGTGTTCAAAGACAAAAAAAAATCTAATGCAGGAAGAACACAGTTAAGTTCAAATTAAAGTTATTGCAGTACTTTTTGAAAACACTGAAGAATTCAGTCAAAGACAGGCAACTCCAAACTGAAGAGACACTGTGATCCTAATCTATTCCATGGTGCCTACAAACTTGGAAGAGTCTTAGCTCAGTAACTGATACTGTTGCTTCTAAGTCATTGGATATCAGCAGCAATCTTACACTGGCTTCAGCAGGAATTTGTGTAGAGACCATACAGTCTTATGGCTCCAAGTGGAACAGAAAGCCAACCCTAACCTTTAATTGGTCTGCTATTGCTACTTCAAATCTTACTCAAACACAATTAACGATGCTATTAAAAGAACCTGAAGAGATCAGTTAGTTGCAGCTATTCTGTTTATAAAGAATTTATTATTAGCAAAGCCTAGTAAAGACTCCTAAGATGCGCGACACCTAGCAGAATGGGTACAAAGGTAGACAGTCAAATGTTGCGTAGGAGAAGTCAATAAAACGTTCAAAGCTGCACAAGGCAGGCACTATGCATGCACTAGCATAGGACGTAAACAAGGTTTCAGTTGTCATGCTGCTAGCAGGGAGTGAGTCATCACTCCTCTCAAGTTTAGTATGCCAAGGAGAAAGTAATTTTAATCTGGGAATACAAATTTAGGAAAAGGGTGAGGAGGATACTTGGCAAGCTTACTGTACGTGAGATGACTCCAGTGATTTCAGGCTTCAAGCCCCTGTGCAAAGACCCCGTAACTGGAGGTACAAGTGAAGGTGGTGATGAGAAGAATGGCAGTTTCGGGTAAACAGAGGGTAATGTGCCAGATGCAGAGGGTGCTTGGTTATGGTGGGAACCCCTCTGGAGATGTGGGGGAATGAAATCATCTAGAGTCGGAAAAGTCAAGGGTGAGCCAGAAGAAACAGTCTCAGGGAATACGGAGCCTTGCCCAAAAGGAACCAGAGGCGGTGGTGGAGTGCTGGAGCTGCCTTCTTGCTGTCTTTCTGGCTTAACCTGGAGAAGGGGGACTACTATAACCCCAGGCTGAGTTGTGGTGGAGGCAGTGGCATCCTGTAGGAAACAAGGTGTTGTTATGCAAAGGGGAAGATTGGAACTTTAGTCTAACGCAGCCATATAGTGTCATGCAAGGATGCACCCCAAATGATACAAAGCCCCAAAAGACTTTCTTTCCCTAGGGAAACATATTTCTTCAGTCATTCAGCTGTGGCCTCAGTAAACACACACAACTTTTCACAAAAAAAAAAATAAAAAATAAAAAAATAAAAAAATAAAAACAGAACTTCCTTCCCCTTACCACCCCTCTCTCCTGTCATTTGCACAAAACAGTGCTGCACTTACCCATCACTTGAGAAGCACTAACCATCATGTTACAGAGTTTGCTTCTTTAATACCTCCCTAAAATAGCAAGATCCTAGGCAGTCCAACCCAGCCCCCTACAAACAACACACATACACAAACACGCAGATCAATGTCGGGAAGACATGGGGTGTTAAATATTATTGAGTAGAAGACCACAAAGGTGGTGTATCAGATGCTCAGAAATTAGGAAAGATGGGGATAAAGCATTAAGAGAACATTACAATGAATTAAAGAACCATTCACATGGCTGAAGGAAAACAAGGTTACGGAGAAAACATGTACCATGCTGCGTCCCACTGCCTTGTATGGCGGCTGCCGCTGCTGAGTAAGGTAAGGCTCTTTTCTCATCCTGTCCTCTGTGGCAGCTGTGCTCTGGGGCTCTAGCACTCTGTCCCTCAAAGCTTGCGGAGGCGATGACTGAGTCCAGGAGGGCTGGCCCGCATCGTAACTAACTGCATCTTTACTGAGGACAATGTAAAAGTATGGCCTGGGAGGAATAGGAGGAGGAGGAGGAGCAGGAAGAGCTTTTCCTGTTGCAGAGAAAACAATATCGGTGGCTGGTGCCTGAGTGAGCTCAGCGCCCAAACTGGTGCTGGCTGCTGGGTCATGTGTGGTGCCAGTGGAATTTTCAGATGCGGCTGAGCAAGTGTTGTTAGATAAACAAGCTACATATAGTCTGCTGACCTTTTTATCCGCCTTCGTCTCATGACTGGAATTCATTCCAGCCTTACTACTGGGATCTGCCCTGTCAGGGTTGCGCTGTAAGGATGATGCATTTGATGAAGAGCAACTTTCCAAGAGTGGCTGCCCAGCATGCACCTCATCTCTGGGACCTGAAGAAGGAGAATGCCCTGCTGGCAAGCCTTGCTTCCCACTGGGGACTGCCCCATAGGGGGTGGGCGATGAGAAATAACACCGTGCACTGGCATTTGGTGATGCACGCTGCGCAGAAGGCTTGGGTGCATTCAGGTACACGCAGTCCATGATGGGCACCGGCA
The DNA here is from genome assembly GCA_013396635.1 of Penelope pileata. Classification (NCBI taxonomy): domain Eukaryota; kingdom Metazoa; phylum Chordata; class Aves; order Galliformes; family Cracidae; genus Penelope; species Penelope pileata. The sequence continues at coordinate 180,514 of WBMW01006006.1, read as the reverse complement.
GCAGGTTGGTCGCTTTAGTGTCAGTGCGAGGACGCCATGCAAAGCTTTCCTCTTTGGGAAGAGGGGGACGGGGAGGAGGAAGGGCCTGCCCAGGCAGAGCCAAGAAGCAAGAGAGGGAGAGAGGAAGCAGCACAAAATGAAAGGAAAAAGGAGGGAAAAAATAAATTTGAAGAATGAATTTGGTCATTAGACTTCGGTTAAGCAGGTTTTAATACAGCAAGAACAAAAAGAAAATATGGTATCTGGAAGGCTAGCACAGAACTCACTCATATCATCTCACACTGACTCACTCAGCACTGCTCACTGCAGCACACAAATGTTGCCCAGCTCTCAAGTTCCCACCTACACATTTCTGAATTAGGATTTAACATCCTGCCTAACTAAACCCAGGCTTACGTCTGTGTAACCAAATACTTTTCAGCACTGGGGACATCTGAATTGCAAAGCCAAATTCAGAGCTGTAGGCCGTCTCTGCTGCACATTAAATGCACTGCCAAAAGATGAACATTAAGAAGTTTTGCCAGTGCTAACGAAAGCAGACATCTTGTGAATACATTAGACTGCCACAGTTGGCTAAGTAACGTCAGCATTTATTGCTACTGAAAAGCTGGCTCTAGAATTCTCCTCAGGATTTTTCGGTCCTAAAAATGCTTTTGACAATATCAGAATAATTAAAGTTTCTTGAAGAATTGAGTTCATAAGAATTTGCTTCCAGAATCAAGATTGCTGATAGAAATCCTGCTTCCAGTGAATTCAAAAAGGGGGGGGAGAATAAATAAAAATAAAATTAGCAGCAGATACTATTACTGGTTTTGGTACTTTGCAACAGATTGCAACTGCAATTATAGTTCCAAAATTTTTGCTGAAATCCAGATTGTTCTGAAGTAAAATAATTTTGTAATAGAGAGGTTTTATTTTTTTAATTTGTTGCCAGTAGCCAAAAATAATGAACTACTGAAAAGAAAAGAACTAAAACACCAGCCTAGTGGATAGCAGCTCCTGTGTTCCTGTAAATTAAACCTCTGGGGACTATAAAAGCTGGTTTTACACATACACACCATCATTGTATCTTATGGGCAAAGAGTGGCTAAATCACTGCTCAAATAGTCAAAAACAGAGAACGGAGATTCCTCAACAGCTCACAACATTCAAACATGAAAAAACAGCACCTTTAAAATTCAACCACACGACAGGTTGTGGTCAGCACCTATTCTGGTTAAATGGATATATATCTGGAATAGTTTGATAAAATTGCAGCTACTGTCTTGAGATCTACCATCCTCATGCTGCTCCTCTTTCACCCCTCATCCCTGATGAGCAAGGACTGCAAAAGTGGTTTAGAAAATGCTTCTTCTGAAGGGCTTCTCCTTTTGGAACAGGATCATCCCTTTAGGCTCCTTAAGGAAAGCAGTTTCAGTCTGGAGAATTCGGTGCCACAGTACTTTCCTAGGTTAGGCTCACTTTATCACTGTATGGTATTATGAGAAAATACAAATTCACTACCTGCAATTGTCTTGTCTCATTTTGTTCCATTTCAACTTAGTTTGAAGAGCAGTCCTTGCGACTTCTGTAAGAAGCACTACATGCATAAGTCCTCTCTCTGCTCATCAATAAAAATAGTGAGTGACTACAGGACAGCTGTAAATATCAGGCAGTAAATGGATTTCTCCTTTAGGGTGCAGTTCCTTCCCATGTCTTCATCTGAGCTGTGCCATCTTCGCTTTCACTTAGAAATTCAGGAACAGTGTCTGTCCTGTGGCATTACTACAGGTCCCTCATCATGGGAGCAGCCACCCTGATAGGAGACAAGGCTTTCAGGGGACTCCGTTTCACACAAGAAAGCAGTTTCTAACAAACTGTTTCTTTATCAGCATTCAGACTGCTTCTCTGCAGACCAGCCACTCAAAAGGATGAAGTTACACCCCTTTAAACAGATCAATTTCAACAATTGATCTTAGGGTACAAATAATCTTTCCCTTGATGGCCTTAAATGACTTATATCAGTTACAGTGTTAAAATCAAAAGGCATTTCCCCAGTAACTTGTTTTCAATGTCCGGTATACCCCTAATAACTCGTTTTCAGTGTCAAGGGTAACTTTTATTTCAGTCTTCAGCAACCTTTAGGAAACAGACCAATACAAAAGAAAAGCTAACAGATAGCTACTTCACCTTTTCCTTGCAAGCAAATAGCATTGTCATCCTTCTTCATCCACCAAGGAAACACTTTGGTCTGTCTGAACACAAAAGCTCCACAGCACTCTGCTGACATCAGTGCTGTCCCCATTTTACAGGCAAAAAAAGCTGAGGCATGGCAACTTACCCAAGTCTGGAGTTCAACCCAGGACTCCTGACCATGAATCCAGTGCTTGTACCCGGAAGATCACCCTCAGAGACACAGAAGAAAGGCTTACCTGTGGCTTGCTGTCTGAGGAAAGGTTCGGACGCACACTCCTATAACCCTTGGCAGCCAGAGAAGATGGCTGAGCATCCCCATTGGTATCAGTGTTGGCTGACGACCTCCAATCATCTAGAAGGGAAAGAAAAAAAACTCAGATTGCAAGGGATTCCCTCCAGCTACAGAATGCGTGAAAGGAGGGGATTTTTCTTCTTTGGACAAAAAGAAATACTTCCAAGAAAGCAAGAGAAGCAACAACATAAGCAATGTTTGTACCTGTTTCTGTGTTCTCTGGCTCCAGACCTAAGCATTTCACAGAAAAGAGGGATAGAAGAGACGGGAGGGGAGGAAAGGCAAAAAGAAAAAGAAAGGGGGGAAAAACAAAAATAAACTGTTACATTTACAGAAAACATGTACTGATTGGAGTTAAGAGTCAAGTTACTTCATTTCACACATAAAACGCTCTCTGACAGGGCTGCCTAATTACCATAGAGACCAGCCCTAAACACGATGCCCTCCTCGTTTCTGACCTTTGTAAACACAAGGCAATTCATTCAGAGCAATGAAGAAACAATTGTTCATTGACATTCTTATTTCAGAGGCAAAAAGGCAGACCAGCTAGCTACTTTCTAAAGCTGCAGTTTGAAGTCCAAACACCACACATTACTGGGCATGCAGGGACTCCATATTCAGCCCTGATACAGCCAATGAAGACATCTCTACCCTTGTCAACACCACTACGTATGATTAAACTGGGACAGAGGACTGCCAACAAACAGATCAGGTTTTGCAGACTAAGTGCATGCACGTGAAGGGAATTAAAAACAAAAACAAACAAACAAAAAAGTCACTTTATGACCAAGTCCCTGGACATAGATGCATTGGTTTCATCACCTATTTACATACCTCCCACTGGGCTCCTCCCCACTACCTCTCCCCTGCTAGTTGTTGTGCTGTTCAAGTTAGATGCAAAAAGCACTTCCAGCTTCAAAGTACATTTCATAAAGTGATTGAGAGAATAGGCAAAGGAAGTATTAATGACCTCATTTCCATAGTAATGGGCTCATTGCCATTCAGGCTGCTGGAAATTTATGAAGCCATCAGCAGAGAGGGTGAGAGGCAATGGTGGGGGGCAGGAGTGAAGAAATAGAGAATGTCAAGCATGAAAAGAGGGAAGGTCAAGGGTGGAGCAAAAGGGGAGGAGAAGACAGAGCAGAAAGTGGCACATTGGGGCTGGAATTAATGGAAACACCCTTCCTACAACAATACATCCAGAAATGACGTGTGCTTTGCTTTCAGGAGCAAGTTTGATCCCCCACCCCCCTTAATGGCATCTTGCCTTTGGGAGTTCATCCTCTCTGCCAGACCCATAACACTGGCCAGGTTTATTATGTTTTGCCTGTCTCCTACAATTAAGTAATTACACATCTGCTATTGAATGATGGCAGAGCTCTGTGGCGACACTGTCTGTCTGGGATGCCATCCCGGCTCCCTTGACAACCCAAGTGAATGCTGTGGCGGCAAGCAGCACCACCCAGCCTCTTTCTGGTCCACCTCAGCCCAGATTAAAAGGGAGTAGATAGGAGTCTGCCAGGAAAAACAAAACAACCAAACAACAAGAATCCAGATGCTCCAGGCAGCAAAAGGGAGCCTTAAACTTAAGTCACTGAGTGAGTGGTCATGCACTAGGAGAGAATGGGACTCCATCTCCCTCCTGGGAGATGCAGAACCTGATCTTGTTTTTACAGGAGGTCTCCAACTCTACTATGGGACTTGAGGTTTTAATTTCAGTTTAAAATCAAACAACAACAAAAAACTCATCCCAAGACTCTGGGCTGACCTCACATGACGTTACTATGAAGTAACATATTCCAGTTAACTTTGCACCCACTCCACTTACTTTCAGGTTTCTCAGCATCCTGAGGACATGGTGAAGAGACTTTCTGATTCTCTTCATAGGCTGGAGATGCCCGGAGGGTCACAGCTCCTTTTCCAGTGCAGACTTTAGTGGGATCCATTTCTACAGGAAATGTACAGAGAAGACACATTGAAAGAGATGATACAAAGCTATCAGGAGCCATCAGAGCTCTGTGGAAAAATTTTAGCATGGCTGCCTCTGCATGAATCGATCTAGTAATGTTTATGTTGATGAAGATTAGCTCTGGATTTAAAGCGTTGAGAATTCAAAGCAGTTTCGTATTCAAGTAACTGATGAATGTAGAAACAAGTTCTGAGTCAGTGTAATAGAGCTAAGAAAGCAGGAAAAAAGGATGAGTGTTTGAACCAAATTTCATGGGTCCACTTCCGTTATTTGGTCTGCTTTGCATGTAAATACTGTATTAGCGGAACACCATTATAACCGTAGCTCTTCTGCAGGGACGTCCCAGTGGTATAAAGCAACATGACTTGTATGCTGAGGCCTTAAAAATGCCTTCTGTGGAGGCCAGAAAAGAAAAAGTCTTATGTCTACTGGAAGACAAAGTCTTGTTACTATGATGAATATGATCTGCAAGCTACCTCCTTGCCATCTTCCCCTACTTCATGGCAGTGTTGCATCTTTTTGACCTAAGAACCCAAATCCCAAAAAGTAGAATGAGATTTAACATATACTTGCTCAGATCACCCTGTGAGCCAAACACCAGGTCATGTCAGCTTCCTTGCTAAGGCCTGATTCAGCACAGCTTCCAAGCAGGCTTACCCTTGTGCACTTCAGTCCATGGATTTCGGTTCTTTCCTCCTGCCCCCTTATTCAGCAATAACAAACCAGAACTTCAAGGCTATCTTCCTGCTCTGATTTAAAATCTTTCCGGAGTGTTGTTTTCTTTAAGATATCTATAGAAACAATAAGCTTAAAGAGACTCTTACTTATCCATGCTACTTCCACAGGAAAACACACCACCTCCCTTTCTTATGCACTATCTACTACTGCCCTGCAGCTGCCATCAGCCTTTTCACTTTGACCTACCTAAACCACTACAATGCACTGGAAGCCTGGAGGGAATCTGAGGATGCACCGTGTTGCACAAATGACAACATGATTATTTTTATCTTTACAGGTAAGGATCAAGTTCCCTTTGCACCGGGAGGGATGCAGCTCTTCTTTGGGAACAGTTACTGCAATGACAGTTATGCCTCCAGACTGGACAGAAAGGGCAAAAACTGCTGCTTACTGCCCAGATAAGAGCTTGTGTTTGTGCAAATCAGCATCCCCTGGCTGATTTTAGTAAGACAACACTCACTACATCCATACCCATACAGACCAGATCAACACTTCAGCCAGGGTTGACAAACACTGCCACAACATAATGAAACATTGAGAGTGGCAGATGGACAAGCGCAGTCAGGGGAAATCCCTGAATGTCATGCACCTGGCTCACACTGGAAGCCCTAAAGCACTGGATGCAGAATAGGGTTAGGAAATGCTCTTGTCCAGGACTATTTCTGGCTGTCGCTCACATCCACACAGCACAACACGCATCTCAGGACTCTGTGGACCCATGCTCAAACCCGAGTACCAAGGTTTAAGCTCTGGGACTCCAGTGTCAAGAGTACTGTAACTTGGAAGCATAATCACATTGTTGGGAGTCACCAGGGCAGATTTAGACATCCACAGAGAGTAAAGGGTTGCTGTTTTTCTACACTCTTCACCTACGCTTCATACCACCCTTCATAGGCACTGCAGAAAGACAAAAACACCTAGAGTTCACTGTGCAATAGAAATGCCTCCATTATATTGGATAAGAAAGGTTCTGGAATTGCTCATTGCTCTCCATGGACTGTTACAGTCCAATGCCCAGCCTAGAAGTAGTTTTTTGAGAGAAATCTTACACATAGTCCTAAGCTGGGATTTAAGAGAAGTGAAAGCTGTCTATAGATGCTGGATCTTAGTAACATTTTTAAAGCTTAGGAAAGGCATATCAGCATCTTTCTGAATTAGTGCTCTAGAGGTTGGGATGTAGCTGGCTCTTCTTTGCTGCACAGCCTCTTCTAGCAAAGTGAGCAAAAGGAGAAAACATCTTCAGCACCTTCTGCTAAAGCCTTCCTTACCAAACACTCAGGTTCATTCTGCTCCTATTCTCCCCGTCCTCTCCTTTCTACTGAACATTTTGTTCCTTGGTCATTAAGTAGCTGAGCAGGTGAAAAGGCTTTTCCTGATCATTTTGGCAAAAATAAAAGTATACATGGAGCAGAGTGAGAACATGCAGCCTGGGAGTGTAAGGCCCCAAAATACCAGAGAAGGCTTTAAATGCTTTATGATTGACAAGCAGGTGGTGCAGAGTGTGACAAGTGCACACCTTGCACTGCACGCTGACATACCTTGCTTCTGAATTAGGGATATATAAAACCATACAAAGGGAAAAACAGGAAATGCTTTCTGCCTGACTCCCCTTGTGTGCTCCTTTTAGATGCAGAGGTCTGGGCAGCAGGACCCTTACTGGTACAGGAAAGAGGTGGGACTGACATCTCTGCAGTGACTGAGGACAGATGTACGTCAGGACACAGAAGGCTTCCCCTATCAAAGCAGTTTATTTTCATACAACTTATTACAAATGTGTGCCAAATGAAAATAATACGAATTACTTAAAAATATATTCTGAACTCAACAAAATCAGAGCATTTTGAAAAAAGATGAAAATAAAATAGTCAGAATATTTAATTTTGGGAAAGGAAGAAAAATACCTAAGATGTTGAACTCCCTCACAATTTAAATCGAAAGAAGGAAAACAAAGATGCAAATTTCTCACGATGGGAATCCAGCAGATGGTACCAAACGCAATGACATTAGCTCCTTAGTGCAACAAAGCTTGTGTGTGATAGATCAGAAGAGACAAGCGGTATCAGCTAGCCTGGTATGACTGTCCAAACCCAGCAAAGTACAAAAATAATCTTGTACTTTTAGCAGGAAAACATGTGTTAGGGGGAGGGGTAGCAGATAGCCTGACATCCTTATTTATCTATGTAAAGATTCTGTAATGCCAGTGTGTACACTGAAAAACAAAACCATCCCACAGACGTTGAACTGTGCTTGAACCTGTAAAATACCACCTCTGATGTCTATTTATTTTCATAAAGACTAAAGACACTCAGGAAACATTCTCTGGTTCATTGGGAGTTTGGTTCAAAATGAGGCTGTAATAACAGTATCATTCATAACCAATCATTAGTAGAAGAGCTTACAATGATCCCAGATTCAAGTAGACACAATTATGTCTGCAGAGGAGCAGCATAATTGAGAACAGTGCACTGTGCCATCAGAAGCTAACTTTATTACTTACTGATGAAATCTACAGCTCTGGAAACAGTGAGAAGGATGAAGCTGAAATCTAGCCAAAGCATGTGGGTGAAGCAGAGAGAAAGAGAGGGGTTGNTGAGGAGAACTTTTCACTTTCTTCACAGGGATTATTTTAACGGCAGAAATAGAGCGTGTGTATAAAGGGACGTCAACAGCTGCAAACACAAAAGTGTAAATGGCACATCCAAAAGGGAAGAACGGAGTTTGGGAAGCATGCCACAAAATTTTCTAATGTACTTCGAGACACAATAGCAGGAAATTTCAAATACAAAAGCAGTCCAGAGAGCAGTGATGCAACCATTAAAAATATCCTTTTGCTCATCCTAATTCAGGATGTGTCTGTTTTATGCAGCATACAGAACTGCTTACTGAGTTACTGACTGTCACTATGCTGCAGGGGTAAAGGATCTGGTAGCATTAGTTTTTAGAAGCCATCAAAAAATTTTAGTATAATCAGTCAGCTGAGATACACTACGTGCAAAAACAAAAATGTTAAGTCAACATCAAAATGGCTCAGTTGAAATGAAAAAACAGACAGAGGTTCAGAGAGGAACACTAAACTAACCCATCTTACAGAAATCCCGGATTTTATGGCACATTTTACAATTTCAGCAACAAAAAAATACAGAGATATGAAATAATCCTGAAAAGGAGTTCCATACCAAAGTGTAGCATCAAATAGCTGGTTCAGGAAAAAAACACCCATTACAGCAGTAACTGAAAGATTTCTACTGCACTCCACCAGTTAGCATGGTAGTTATAGTATACACACAGTATACATATAGTTGTAGTAACATAGTGGAAAATCATGCATAACACTGCAAAATTCTAGCAATTGTTACAAAACTCTCCACCAGCTGCTACTTCCTCTCCAATTCTTTATTGCTGCTAATGTGGAACTCTATTGGAGAAAAAAATATAAGGCAAAACTGCACATAAGTGAAGCTCAATAGGATCTGCTAAGATTAACACTTTGTAAGTCATGGCTCCACCAGAGTAACTCGAGTTGTGCTGTTGATTTCTGCAGAGCCAGGATTCTCTCCTTCAGAACTTATTAGCTTTCTGCACTTACTAACTGGAAAATGGCAAGTGTCCTCTCCATTCCACCCCCTTCAGGCCTGCACCATCAGGAGTAAGGGGAACTGTATCTCTAACACTTCTCACACCAGCTCTGAGCACGGGGCCAGCTCGGGGAGGCACCGACGTTGCGGTGGTGCGTACACCACCTGGTGGCAGATCCTTCCAGCCCCAGGCAGAACTGGAAAGCAAAGACTTCAATCTGGCAAAGGGCTCTCAACAAGAGGATAGGGAAAGAGCTCAGCAGAGTTTTTTCAGACCTCAGATAAAATTGTTGATTTTTTAATTCAGTTAGATGGATTTAAATTCATTTGTATTAAAGAGGAACCCAAATCAAACTCTTTTCTTCATGCTCCTCCCTGAGCACTGGAGATCCTGTGAATACAATAGATCCCGACTCCAAAGAGTCTGCGGTTTAGGAAACAACCCTAATTCTGTTCAGCTCTGCAACTGACTGTATTCAGCCACCCACAATGCAGTCAAAATACTAACCACTATAAAAAGGCATCAAAGGAAAAGAAAGGAAACGAACCCTGCAGACAACCAACCCATACAAGCACAAACTTTCACCCTGCCAAAATACACACCACTGCTATATAACACTGAATGCTATAAAGCATGCTTCAAACCTGTTGATGTCACCGTGAAGGCCAGTTTGTTCAGATAAGTTAGGATTTAAAACCCTTGTTGCTAATGACAGATTTCTTTATTACCTAAACAGTTCCAGCTCTTTAACTCTGTGCTTCAACTTTCACCTCCCATTGAAGTTAACAGGATTCACACATCAGCACCCAAAAATTCATGCTGTCTAAATACACTGTAATACCGATTCACGGGTGCTCACAAGTACTACAAGGAGTGCACAGCTTTATTCCAAACAGCACTAAAAATACACAAAGACGCAAATCCAGCCTGCCACCTTTTGTTGCTTAAGAGACAAAGAACACTTGTTCAACTAAAAAATGCTGCTGCTGGCATGCTGCAGCACAAGGCCTTTCTTGTATCAGTCGCCAGGCAAACTAAATTTGGAAACCCTGCTGCAGTGCTCAGGGAAACCAACCACATCACTCGGCTGACATGCAGGGGGAGCTGCAGAGGTGTCTCTGAAGCTCTCAACCCACCTTTTTCTTGTCCATTGCTGCTCAGCCCATTGACAACTGTTTTTGCAACATCAACTTCTTCATGTTCTGCAAGACAAATAAAGAAGCAGATTACTTCGGGGTTAAGGCATCTGCAACTGAATTTAACATCTGACTATGATAGTATGCCATGGGTCAGCACTATTTGATTCTGTAGCAAGGAAGCATTCCTACTATCTCAGGAGATGTTGCTTGGAGACACAAATCTCCCTTGGATGACACTTATGCTTCTCCTTTCCCTACGTGGATCACAGCCTTTTTTTAAAAAGAGATGGTCTCTACAAGTGCATATGGTGCACAGCTCAGAGGTGTTCCAGTATTTGCTGGGACTTGAGCACTCTAGCATGGGAAAAGTAAATGCTCTTTGCTACTGTATCAGTCAGACGTGTGTACAAACCCAATGATGGGGAGCTGGCTCATGCTCCCCAGCGTTCCAGCCATATGCTGTGTTACAGCACTTAAGGCTGACATGCAGCTTCCCAATACCTACTGACTTCGAGGCCCAGGGGGAGAAAGGAGAACAGACACCCTTTGCTACAAGTACTTGGCATGCTGAAGCTTTGATTCTCAAAGCTGCTGGGGTAGCTCTTCTGCACTATTTCAAATCTGAGATTTGAAGGAGGTTTAATGTGAAATCCAGCTTAATGAGTAACAGCATTTCACTGAACTTAGGACCAAGAAAAAGATCCCCAAAAGTTTCAAGTCTGCAGGGTCCTCAGCAGGCATGAATAAAACTGGCCTTTGTGAATTCAGAGAAATACAGAAGACAGTGCTAGAAAGGACCTCCAGTGGTCACCTAAAGCCATATTCCTGACCCACAGCAGAAACAACTCTACCTCTGTCACTACAGACAAATGTTTGCCTTACTAGTTTTTATGACATTACCCTAGATCAGTGTATTCCAGTGCTCCACAACCTGGAAGTTTTAGCAACTTTTAAGCCAAATTCCCAGCTCATGCTTCTGATTAGTGTTTACTATTCCTCTGGACTGTCTCAATTTCAATTCTCAATTTTTTCTCAAAATGTGGTGTTAAAAACTGGACACAATACTCCAGCTGAGACATGATAAAGCACAAAAATCAAGTGGGAACACTATTCCATGAGCCCCACATATGGCACTTCAGCATGGTGTCTACTTCAATCTTTTCAGTCTGACTTAGCCTGTTACCCAGACAAGCCCAGCAGTTTTCCTTTCTCCAACTATCTCCATTTCCTTTTCCCTCATTTTTCTTTGAACAGCTAACTTTTCCTATCCAGGTGTCAAATTTTGCACTCACCTCCACTAAAACAGATCCGGTTCTTTCAGATCTTCTGTTCTTTCAAGTAGTTAAGATAATTTTGAATGCTAATCTTGTATTCCAGAGTAAAACAAGCTAAAGTGACCCACTTTGGCTCAAGATGTAGCTAGTTGTTAGAGCTTTATAGGTCAGGTTAGAACAACAGAAGTCAAGCCAGGACACTATTTGAAAGCCATTCCATGCTTCCTCCAGTAGTCACATTCTCTGAGCTTTTCCACAGAGGGCTGGAGCACCTGTGAGAAGGAGCTGGGGTTGTTCAGCCTGGAGAAGAGAAGGCTCCTGGAAGACCTTACAGTGGCCTTCCAGCACTTAAAGGTGGGTCTACAGGAAACCTGGGGAAGGACTCTATCAGAGAGTGTAGCGATAGGCCAGGGGATAATGATTTTGAACTTAAAGGGGGTAGATTTAGACTAATTATTATGAAGAAATTCTTCCCTATGAGGGTGGTGAGGCACCAGACCAGGTTGCCCAGAGAAGCTGAGGATGTCCCATCCCTGAAAGTGTTTGAGATCAGGTTAGATGGGGCTTTGAGCAACCTGATCTAGTGGGAGGTGTCCCTGTCAATGCCAGGGGTGTTGGAACTAAAGGATTTTAAGGCTTTTTTTCCAATCCAAACCATTCTGTGATGTCAGGGCTTTGCCTGAGAACCTGGATGCAGAAGAGTCAAAAAAAGTAATTGGATCACAAACTATTAGGAATAACTCTAGCAATAAAAACGTTGGTTAACGAAAGCAAGTGGAAAATAATACAGACTTACCAGAGCTCATTGTGGCAGAGGGATTTGCCTTTTTCACTTCTGGATTTTGTTTATCTCTGTTTAAAGTGAAAGGCAGAATGATTACTTTGTTTCATGTCTGCTCAGACAGCAATGTGTCTAATATTGAACAATCAAAAGTCAAGGTAAGAATCGCAGTTTCCTCAAGAAATTGAGTTTCAAAACTAGAATGTATTTATGCCAGTCAGCAGTTACTATTTCTGTCGGCAATTATCAGAAATTAAACAGTATTTCCACACAATAAAGGTGCTACTTTCCAACTTTAAGATGATACTGATTAAAGTGTAAGAGTCTATACACAGCAAACTGCAAACCTGGCTAGCTTCTAATATATGAAAATTATATCATCTTTGATTAAACAAGTTTAGAAAATCTTAGTGAGACCATCTTTAAGCTAAAATTCTCAGCTTTCACCACTGCCAGATTTCAAGGTAATTTGTTGCTCCTATCAAAGTCAGCCTCTCTGCTGGAAAATGTTAGACTACAGAAGAGACGTTTGTAGAAATGCTTATTAACTTCTGCACCAACTATCTCCAGTCCTGCTCCTGGTATCTTCAGGTACAGACTCCAATAGCTGAAACTTCAAATGAGAAGCTTTAATCCTCCTGGGACCAAAGGCAAGGAAGTTACCAATCTGAGATAAAAACTATCAGATTATGAACAGAGGTGAAAAAAGGTCAATTTTCACAGTCATGAGAAACTACAAGGGACAAGCGGAGAGCCTATTGCTACACCCAGTGCCCGCTCTGTCAGGACTTGGTACACGCAAGCAAATAGTTTTTAATGTCAGTGCAGATGTCGGTCTGCACAGTGAAAGAGCAGCATTTCTACAAAACAGGTCTGTGTTTGCCAGGACTTCTTAACTCTCTAGAGGTCATAGGTTGAATTACAAACTCTTACATTTTCTATCCCAACCTCCCCCCACTTCCTCTCCAAAAAAAAAATTAGCACTAAATAGAGCAAGAGTGTCTCTAGCTAATTAAATGCCTCCCAGAGCATGAATAGAAATACGTATCACAAGCTGTGCAATTGTGCGTGAACAAATACCCTAATCTGAGGGCATACAACACCTTCCCCTCCTTCTAGGCTGCTTGGAGAAACAAAAGCCAAAGAAGAGAGTTTTTGTTTTCTTGTTTTCCTATTACTAGAATTAGAGGTAGCAGTGGGACATTCTAAGAGCTGGGAATTGTCTTCAGGGAACTGAATTTGCTCCCTTCCTTGCCTGAAGCATCCGCATTTTCAACCAGCATTCATTCTGTTCTGGCCAGAATATAATGAGCATGTTCAACAGATACTCGCAAGAAAAGTAAAGAAAATTAAGCCAGCAAATATAGTGACAGATTAGTCTGTAAAACTAGCTAATATCTGGGCTTCCAAACATGTCACTCTAGCAACAGCTGCCAACACTTATTTTATTCATTAAAATACCCACATAAGATGCGCATGGTGGTCAGGACACAGCAGAACTCCAAGCTGATCCCAACAAAAGCTGAACACAACTGAAAGGCCGACCAATACAGTATCTGCTTTGTGTTTCAACTATTTTGTATTAGAAGCAAGGGCCTTGAAATAGCGAGTTGACACAGCCTGAGAATGTGGCCAAACGTATTTACTAATATTACTTTTTCTGATGTCATCAAGTTTCAATTACAGAAAGATGCCTTAGATCAGGTAAAGAAGAAACAGATGAGCTAAAATGACAGGCTATCCAGACAAAGGAGGAAGCATTTCCCACTCTTCGAGGTATGGAAAACGGTTATGACTCAAACTTACTGGAAAAATACAAGTCCCTCCATAGGGCAGGGAGAAAACTACAAGAAGGGGCAGAACTGCAGTTAAGTCTCAACTCAACTTTAGGAACAAAAACATTTTGAAACTAAGCAGGTTGCTAGCACCCAGAAGTTTTAACTCAACACTGGCCCTCTCCACAGGCTTCGTAAAAGTCAACATGATGTTTCCTCTACTCAGAGCATCCCCAAAAGGTTGCATGTTTTCCTCTGGTACAGAAGATTTTAAAAAGGCCCAACAAAGGTAGCACGCTACCTTTTCCAGACAGGAGATGCTAAGCTCCCACACCTGGGCAAAGGCAGAATCCTCAGCTCTACTGTCATAAAGTCCATTCCACAGTAGCAGTATCTGAGCAAGTATATTTCTGACCCCATGCTTCATACGTTTTGAAGTGCCTCTTCTCTACTTAGAATGAGTAACATCACAACTGCCAAAAAACCTCTGATTTCAGTGGTTTCTTTTTGATCTGGGAGTCTTGACACTGCTCACAGTGTAAGGCACTTGCTTCACTACATTAAAAAAAGCATTAAGGAAAGAATTCACACCAAAAAAAGCTCAATTATTTGGCCTTAAAAGAACAAATTACTTTCTCACAATAAGTGATTTGAGATCAAAAATACAGTGGTAATTAAAGGAATAAGTTTTCTAAATTAAGTGAAGGTGCTGTACAAACTCATTAGAACTAGATCTAGAAAAACGACTTCTCCACACATCCCCACACTTACTTGCAATTATGGAATTCAATTAAAACACAAACCATTCAGTGTTCATTAACTGTGAAACTAATCAGCAGTATTCAAGTACTCAGATGAACACATACTTAGTGCAGGTTCCCATAAAAAGAATGGGTTTGGAGCACTGGGGGTTAGCGTAAGCAATCTGCAGCGCTTCAATCAGCGCACCTCTAGCGGTTCCATTTTAAGGTTGATTTAGGTCATTTGAGGATCTGTGTGCAGGTTCACTGCATGCTGGCAGAAATAACTGCTGCTTAGACTGAGGAAGTTAGGGCGCATTGAAGTTGGGAAGATGCTTCGGTGCCTTTCATGCACTGTCTCACATAGGCTTAGCCTGAACCACACACTGAAGTCCTATTATGCCTACGCTGACTTCTATGGAGCACCCTAAGGCTGCTCTTGGTACAGACCCAGCTCTGCCAGACAGCACACCCGGCTCCATGGCCCCAGCAGAGCGCTGCCCTCTGTAACACTTGGGAACGAAGGCACTGTAATGCAGCGTGCCGCCTGTGTTTGGGTGCACCTTCAAGCGGAGCAGCCTGGCCAGGCTGGCTGAGAGGCTGCCCGTGGGCTGCAGAAGCAGGCTGATCTGGAAGCTTTTGCTGCTCCTAGTTCCTCTAGAGAGCTTCCTGCAGAAACACTCAAGCCATTCCCATGGGCACATGCAGGATGCACAGCCGCACCTCAGGACTGAGTCTTTCAAAGGAAATCAAAGCTTGGATCCCTGCGTCAGTCTTTGAAAAATGGTACCACTGGATCAGGCAAAACAAAACACAAACCAAACCCTCGCACGACATCACTGAAGTGTCTCCTTCCAGCTCCCTGCTGTGAGCAGTGGACCACTGTCTCCTTGCCAGACTTGAACTTATGCCTTTCCTGAAATGTGACAGACGTAGCAACAAAGCTGCAGGCATTCAAAACACAACCAAAGGTGATGAATTCCCAAGGGCATAAGCCAGCAGCTGTAATCCTGAAGATGCCAACGGCGGTACGTAACGTCCACCAGCTCCTCGCCAGCTCCCCCGTACCTGCAGGCAGGCGCTGGGTGGCTCCTTCCCCCTCACCCCCAGCACACTTCTCCCGAGGCCGCAGCTCCTTCCCTACTTGGTGTGGAAACGGAGTGCAGTGGATTTAGAGCCCTATTTAGGAGGAATGCAGATAAGTGGTGACTACTGCTGCACAGCATGTCTCTGGATTATCTCACATGCTCCAAACATTCAAGTGCTCCCCCTGCAACGGCCGGGGTAACAAACAGCTCGTTAATAGGCCCCAGTAAGGACACACACTCTGGAGTCACTGGTATCTCTGCTAGGAGTCGTGGGCGGTGGTTATTTCTGGTGGTCTAATGTATGCGTGGGGAAAAGTCATTTCCTTCGGTTTCTTCTCTTGTTGCTACTGATAGCTCCCATGACTGGCTTAGAATTTAAGAACTGCTAACCGTGAGCACTCAGAATTTATCAAGCAGGTCTTGAATTCATTATTCAGATTCCTGCTTTAGCTTCTCAGTTTTTAACTTTCACATTTGAAAAAGTTTTTCTTCACATATAGCTCTTGCTTTAAGTGTTTTGTAGCAGCATTTAAATGAAAAATCAAATTCTTACCTATATAAATATAGTCCAGTTGTTGAGGCTTTTTGAAAAAAAAATTGTAGGTTTTCAGACGTACGGGAGGATCAGCACTCACTAAATCTGTTTTTCACCTGGTCAGCCCTTGCACATTGCTGATGGCAATCACATCTTCAGCTCCTGGCTTATACCCTCTCTTGCAGTGACACCAGTGCTCCTGATCCAGATTTTTTGCTCAGCCAGCTGTGCTAGCAGCACAGGGTCCCAGAGCTGGAAAGAGGGCAGAAGGCTGCACTGCAGCCAGTGGCTCCTACTATGAGGTTCCTCTGCTGAAAGGAAGCTGCTGGAGAGCACAGCTCCTCTGCACTTCTCATGCTGTATCACGTAAAACATGGCAAGAGAAAGTAACCAGAATACAAAAGGCAGCTGTAGGTTAACCCAGGCAATCAGCTCTCTCTCTAAGTATCATTACTCTCCTATCCTGAAATACTGAGAAAAATATTTTGCCTGTCAGTTTTATTTTAAGGGTTAAAGAACATCCTGTCGTTCCTTCAGAAGACATTATGCTCCTAAGAATAAACGTCATGAAAGGACTATGAATAAGCCGTGCGCAGAAGAGCAACGCCAGCCCTGAGCAGCAGCCGCCCCCCGCTCCTCAGCGAGCGCTCCAACAGCGGCAAAGGCTCGGCTGAGTGAAACAAATGGCAGCACAGCACACAAGCTGGAATAGCATGTTCTTATAAATAATTGAACTTACAGCTGCTGGAATAAATAACCAAAGCACATTTCATACGCAGCATTGTTGTCTTTTTTATTTTTTAAATATGGTGCACGTTTGCTTCCTTCCTAATGGGCATATCTGGACCACATGTGACAGTTTTTGTACAATTTAACAGTAATGTGCCACTCTGAATTGCAGAAGTCAAATGGGAAATGTAAACCAGGAGATGTGACTTTAAGAGCTCAGAGATGCCTTAGAATCAAGTAATCTTCCAGTCACCAACTTCAGAGCAAACAACGTCCACCACCAGCCTGAGCTAACTCAGTTCAAGGTCACCGCTTTTGAACACAGGGCCAAAAAACATCTCTGGGGTCATCAAGCCTACTCCCATGCTATTGCAGGCAACTGTGCCATACAATCCAGGGCAGGAACATTTCAAGTTCCAGCTTGAAACTGGTAAGGTTTCCTGTCTCCACAGCTCCTCCTAGAAGCCAGCTCCTTCCTTCTCATGGATAGAATGTCGTTTCTGACTTGCAGCCTAAATTTAATTCACAAACATCTAGCACTAAACTGTTTTGCACCGACATTGTTCTTCTGTTTCAGTAGCACTTGTGCTCACCCCTATCCATGCATCTTCAGGAATCGATTGCACTTTTGAGCCTTCATTTGCAAACCTGTAAACAAACATTTCTAAAGCAATTGGTCTGCATGCTGTCATCTATCTCTAAAACTCAGCAAACAGATTTTAAAGGCCAGCAGCCCAAAGCCTGAACTTTGCTCCACCCGAATCAGAAAGCAAAGCCTACAGCTGTCATGCCCAAGAGCTGAAAGCAAGGTTTAGAAGGCAGATCAGCCTCTTTGGTCTGTTTCAACTCCAGCCTGTGTACTAGAAACAATTCTATGGCAGTGCTAGTTCAGACAATGATTTGTCATCTACAAGAATCTCCCTTGCAAAGAAATAGACTGGAAAATTTAATCGTCCACTGAGCCCTCTTTAAGTGATGAGGGCTGATAACTGCAGGGTTGCGGGCCTGAAAGGCAGCTCCTGCTCAAGCCACCCGCCTCCTGCTCTGCCACAGACACGGGGCAGGGAAACAGCAGCTCAGCACGGGGGAGGCAGAAGGGTGACTTGGTGTGCAGCAGTTCCCTGGTTCTCTCTGGGTAAGTTAACTGCTCTTATCAGCAGCCTAACAGTCAAAAAACTTTCTTCTCATGACAATAGATTTTAAATGAGCTGTAACTGGGCTTCAACTTCTTCCAGAGTCTATCATGACTGCCCTCTATTTTTTGTACTTGATGGCTGAGATCATGGTGACATTTGCTGTGCCCTGTGTATCGCGTGTCTGCTAAAGAAACAAATGCCTTTGTGCCACACCTATACACCCAAGCAGCTCACACTGTAAAGGTTCAGAAACTTCTAGAATATTTTGAATGAAATCCTATATCCCTTTTAGCAGGAGATCCACGTCACAGTGTCTCAGAGCATGATAGGTGGCAATTTCTGCCCAGATTTATCTGTGATACATATGGTAACACCTCACGGATAGAGGCACTTTACAAGCAAGCTGATGTGCAGCTCTGCAAGGCAGCTCAGTGGGCACAGCTCTCAGATTGCCAGCTCTAGAGGGAAAGCAGTGAGTTAACAGCCCACCACAACGTGGGACGGTTCAGGACACTTAACTGAGACTTACGCAGGAATTCAAGTAGGGCACACGTAACTACTGAAATTGCCATCTACTTACAGTTAATAAGGGTCAATTAATTCAACACCACCAGATTTACCTTTTTGCAAAAGGGTTTTTGGGAAAACTGCAGTGCCGAACCTAGCCAAGAGGGTGCTGATTTCATACTTCAACTGGAAGCAGCAGGAGACCCATGGAGTTCAAGCTGTTTTGAGACTATTTGTGCTATCTGTGCAGCTGGGGTGCTCTGTGGGCTGCACTCAGCTGCACACACCTCTGACACGGGGCCACTTGTGTCTGCAGAAGAACTGCTGTAAATAAATAGACCCAAATTCCAGAAGCCCTAATTATGTATAACAACGGATCCATTCAGCTGACCACAGGATCGAGGGACACACACAAACACTACATTGCATTTACTACAGTGAATGGCATTCTGTAAATACAATCAATTAGATCTAAACAACATCCAGCAGCTTCTCTTGCATGATTTTGTATAGCAAAGACTACAAAGGCTGTCTTCACTGCTGTCATACACTCTCAAATTGTGTAGTAGTAAATAAGTGGAAGTTACATTAAGTAGAAATACTAATTAGAGATTGACTAGTGTCACAAAGTTCAGATCCCAATTAACCTAATTTTTGTGAAATGTTTGTAGAGAAAAGATTCTGGTGCACCTCTGACATATAAAACAAATAAGTTAATACTACAGATCATCTTATACCATCTCAGACATATCCTGAGATTCCTAGCTGTGTAAGACAGAGGAGTTGCTCTAGTATTGAATGCTCACTCTGGCAATGATATCAGACAATTTTTATTCATGACCTCTGTCAGTACTAGCTGTTTTCAAGCTCTGCACAAACACTCACTAAGCAACACTTTGCACAGAGATGGAAAATTGAAGCCTCTATTCTACACATCATCTGAAATCAACTGAGGCAGCACAGCATAAACAAGGTGTGTATGTCAGTCTTTGATTGTTTTATGATGTCTTCAGAATAAGCCAAACCAGTTTGAGAATTGTTCTCATTTACACACAACTGCAATGGCCTCTGGGAGATCACAGAAGCAGCTCAATCTAGCCAATGCATAAAGGGGAGTCAGGCATACCCTTCTTCCAACACACCTCTAACGAGGCTACAGAGGAAGTTGGACAGGGTCATTCTCCTTAGCCTTTGGCATTGCTACTGTAGAAAAATTTCCCTGAAACCAATTCAAACCTATGTATCAGGAACAAGGTCCCAGCAAAACCCAGAAGGCTGATCATTGTCATGTGTCCGAGGCCAGACAGCAAAGCCATGTCTGCCTGGGAATCCAGGCTGAACTCCTGGCCGCTGATCTTGCTGCCTCTAAAGCCACCTACATGCTGGAATGAAGAACACAGTGATTGCTCCTCTGTTCAGCACTGAAAACACTGAGAAAACCAAACTGCTGGGTTAACAATGATCTGACATTTGAAGCATCTCCAAAAATAGCAGAATGCCACATTCCAGAAAACAAATCTCATCTCCACTTCCCCCTGCCTCCTCCAGGCTCAGGTCACCAAATTCACACATTGCTAAGAACTCCACATCCATTTTCCTCTCTTTCTCTTTAGCAACAGCCTTGGAGTCAGCTCTCAGGAACTGCTCTCAAACACTCCTTCCCAAAAGATTAGTCAGGAGAAGGATGGAGTAATTCAGGTACAGAAGCAAGGACCTGCTCATTTCCCTTACCCAGAACACATGCTCATGTAATGACCATTCTAGATATCTCCTTGCTTTTCAAACAGGAACTGGAAATACCTACCGGCATGACAGAAGCGATCTCAAAGTCAGTGTGTGGTGCCCCAGCAGACCTACCTGCTCACTGCATGTTAGCAGGTGTCAGTGCCATGAAAGTCCTGTCAGTCCACAGCAGCTCCAGGAGAACTAGCTTTGACCAAGTGGGGAAAAAACACAGCAATGTCCTTACCTTGATTCAGACTTTTCAGTTAACGGTGCCATTTTCTTAGCCCCTTGATTTCATCCCATAAGAGGCATGAAAGAGTTAAGGAAGCCTTTTTCACTCTGCTGCCCAGTCACTAGGCTGCGGCAGCGTAACAAGAAATTTGTGGAAGCCTCTCTCTCCCTCCCTGGCACCCTTAAATCCTTTGCTCCTCCTCCTCCTGTGCTTTAATTAGCCAGTCGGTTCTTAGTCACCCCGTCCTGTCACTATGCTTGCTCACCATCAGCCACCCCCACCCAGCCTGCCTGTCACCCGCCTGCTGCTGTCATCAGGCAAGACATGGGCTCTTCCCGCAGCTCTGGAGCTGGGGAAAGGAGAGAAAAGTTGGGAGATGACGCTGTGGTAGCAGGGGGATGGGACACGCTGAAGAAGGGAAGCAACAAGCAGGCCTTGTAGGAATACTTGAATAAAGCACACGCGAAGTACTTGAAAAAGCACTTTTTCCCATTTTAATAACCAGAGAGTATCTGTTTGTCTAGGGAGGAATATTTTCATTAGCACTAGACACGGCAGATCCTATTTCAATGGGTAGGAGCTGAAGGGTCAGCTAAAGTTTCTGCTCTTGGCAGCTGAGATTTGTCGCATAGATACCCATGTGACACACAGCGAAACCAACCACTTGCACAGCTACTAGATGCTACATGATGCCCACACCACGGCCATCACAACAGGCATGAAGCGACCTTTTAAGCCACATGCTGTACGGGGATGTCCTTGTGCCGAGCACCCACCACGGCGCAGCCTCACGCTGGGGTGGAAGCGGTGCCAGCTGTTTGCAGGGCGAGGGGCCTGGTCTGCCTGCAGCCTGTTTCTGGACTGCAGTGCCTCAAATACATACAGGGGCTGATCTGCCGCCAAACTGAGGGACTGAAGAAAGAATACTGAAAGTCACTGCAGGGCAAGCATCTCCTAGCAAGAAAGCCTAGAAAGCAATGCAGATGGCAAGAGCTGCTGATGGCAGAAGGACACAGAGCGAAGGTTACTTACGTGGGTCAACACCAACTGTAACTTCAGACCCTTAGGAAAACATTAGCAAAGGGCAGAACAAAGGTCTCCAAATGTCTACACATGTAAACCCAGAACAACACACTGAAACGCTGGTGGAGGTTCTGACGTGCAACAAGCACTTTTTTTTCTCTCCTCAATATACCTTTTAGCACTCCAATATTTAATCTCTCATCAAATGAAGCATTTAATTGTTGGCCAAGAAAGGCACAGTTCTGACCTGGTGAACTGGCTAAACGGGCCACAAGTGGCTGGAAAATTCTGCCTCAGAAAGACTGATCCCATACCTAAATGTGAACGTGTTGTTTGTAGTATCTCATTACAGTAAACAAAGGGTCCTCAAGCCCACATTTATTACCAGGTCCCAAAAGACTAATTCTGGGGAGAGCCTGGATTTGGAGTTTTGGTTTCTTCTACCTTAACAGATATCAGAGACTACTCACAAAATTCAGGTCTGGATTCAGGTTTAGACTCCAGCCCCTTAAAAGTCAGGTGTAGCTGGTCTAGGTGAAGGAGGAAGACTTGTTTTTAAACTTATCAACGGTCAAAGTAAAGGATGAGAGAAAACAGCATGTTTTGAATGGTCAGACCCTATTCTCCCCTCTGCAAAAAAAAAGAAATAAAACTCCAAACCAGAAAAAAAAGAGTTGTTCTCAACAGCAAACCAGGAAAGCCAAGGAAAAAAAGAAAACCCACAAACACACACCAAACACATAACATAGTCCAAAGCAAACTGCAATCATCAGCAGCTTCAATTACACTTGAGAAAAAAAAAAAAAGAGAGAAAAAAAAAAAAAACATTTTAGACAATAGTACAAAACAGGAGTCCTCCCTCACCACTCAAAGATAACCTCCTTGATCTCCTTCTCAAGTCTGTTCTGGAGCCTAATCACAGAATTTTTGTGCAGAAACCATACCACAAAAATAACAGCTAATGAATGAGAGAATAGCACCTACGAAGAGGCAAAGAAGTGAGGGATCCAGTGACTGACCCAGACCCAAAATCAGATTGGCTAGCAGAGGTCAGGGACTGGGTAGAAACGCTTCGTGAACCAGCCTAGATAACCTGCAAATAGCTTGGCAAGGAGTGAGGAGTTTCTGCTGCAGATAACCACTTGGATGGAAAACTGAAGAATCTTCACAGAAACTGCTGTTCCACATGAGTGAAGGGAGAACTGGGCAGCAAGTGTTGCACAGCCATATGTCTTGTTTTTTTCCTGAAGTCAGCCCTGAGTGCAGGATAAAAAGCTTTATTGTTCTGTTGCTATTTTACCATCAACCCATAGCACCAGTGTAGTATCCACCCTGGCAATTACTGCTGCACAAGCACTGTAATTTTTTCCCCCCACAATATCCATGTCTTTGGAAAATATAACATTACCCTAACAGCTGAGGGAAATAGCAAAAGAGACAAAACAATCTGCACAAAGGAATTATTTGGCATAACAGAGACAGATCCCAGCTCTAGGATGTTCTGGACCACTGCTGCAGCCCCTGGACGAGTCTATCCTCATCATATCTGTTTTGCTGTAAAAGCCATACACAAATCTCACTAGAGGAAGCGGGTTATTCTCATTATAAGCGACCCTACAAAGCATGCTGCACAGTCAACAGGGTTTTTTCATTTTGTTTCATTTCACACATCCATACTAGTTATTTTACACCACCCCAATATGCAATGGGGCTGGGCATTCCATGGTCACAGAAGTGCTGTGAAAAGTAGTTTAAAAAATAAGGTACTTTTGATAGATCTGAGAGATGTTAGGTAAAAGTCATGGAGTTTACTTAGTTCTACAGACTGAGGAGGATAGCAATCAAACTTTCATCATGCTCATGTTTTTAGTTCGTTTTCCTCTGAGTACTGGGGCTTGACTCACAAAACAAAGCTCAGCCAAAATAACATGCTGTTGCTAGAGTTACACCCAGCACTACAATTGAGCAAACTCACTCACCCAGAATTCTCACCCTGCTGGGCTGGAGCTTCTGCTTTGTTACAAAACAGACATCCAGGTTCTGGTTTGGATACTTTTACAGAACTCTGCTGCCCAGAGATGAGCCCTGGCTTGCCCCAAAGCTCCCAACACCTGATCCCCTTGGATGTCCCAGACCTGAGCCTGAATCCTGCAGCTCAGCCCTCCCCAGCTGAGAGCTAAGGGAACCAGTGTCAGTGCAGAATGAAACACTGCAGCCAGCCTCTGCAGCCCGCCAGGCAGCGTCGTGCAACTGCACAAGGACCCAGGAGGCACTTAGAGCTTATCACTGCAGTGTGAAGAGCTCAGACTGCCACCAGAGACTGAGGAAGACTCCTTCTAAAGACGTGTACAGGCCTTTTAAGAACTCTAGACAGGAACATAACCCACTAGTAGGAGCAAGTATGTATGTATTAATCCAGCAAAAGCATATAGCCCATTAAGTGGAGAGAGAGAGAAGCACAGGCTACAAGACAAACAGCTAGAAAAATTTCTCAAACAGCTGAGAAAAGCAAATGCATGATTTGGCTTTGGTGCTGGACTGAAGAACTCTCCAAGTGTCTCTTCAGGCTGTTTGAGATAAGAGATACACTGTAGACATCAATCTGTCATTTAAAACAACCAAAATTACTAACTGGTAGGGTCACAGTTCACCAGGATCTGAGGTCTGCAGCATCTTCGGAGACTTCAGACAGAGACATTGGTTTCCACAGAACTGAGAACTCAGCAGGAGCTGGGAAGCACTGCCTCACACCAACACAAGCTGGGAGCGATCAGCTGTTCAGCAGCCTCCTGAACAGCAGCTCCCACTGAGCTGCTAACCCATTTAAACTCTCATGCATGAGCTGCTAACCCATCTAAACTCTCATGCATAACAGAAAGTATAACTTTGCTCTACCTTGAACAGTTGCTGACCCTGGTCCATGAAATTTTGTAAAATTAAGGGCCAGCTAAATACAACACTGCAGGAGAAAAAACTTATGACTCAGTCACACTTACCCAAGTCCTAAGGAAATTAATGGTAGTTACACCATGCTATCAAGGAAACATGCATCCTCACCTGTACATCAGCATCTCCAGCCTCTTCACACTCAGCATCACCACTTACACTCAGGCAAAATAGAAGCAAAACCTGCACATTGATTTGTGAGTGAGGTTCGGTGACCTCCTGCCGCACACAGTCCAGTGAATGCAGGCTCTGCTCCACTACTACAGAAAACAACACACGACAATTCTTAAATCAAGCTTAGCTAACCAATATCCAATCCTTACTGATCCAGCCAGCCTCTCATTCAATGAAAGGTACCGCTGGCTGTGAAAGTAACGGAATACAACCTAATCAATATTAAAAGCTTTGTAATGGCACTAGCTGTTTACCAGTTATTAACTTCTGTGCTGTAGAGCTTGAATTAACCTTAAGGTACAATCAGAAGAAAATCATCTACATGACATTAAAGGAAGCTGGCTTTTTGATAAAATCCTCTCACTATTTTGCAGACTGAAAATACTCAGATATTTAGCAGTGTCTGGGCAAGTATCCAAGCTTATTAGCTATTCCAACAACAGTGACTCGAGGAGAGGTAAGAGAGAAGTAAAGAAGCAGCAACAAAGAAAACTCAGACTGTGCTGTCTATCCATCTCAGTATTTTCCTGCAATGCATCTCCCTGCATCCTTGCTAAAGACAAGTGAATATCAAATTAGACTACCCTCAGCGGGTCCACTCTTCTCCAACAACACAACTACACAACCAAGAAGCAACACGTTTTCCAGCAGAGAAGTTTGTGCGTTCACAGAAATCAAGTTCCAGCAGTTCTGCCCACTGCACTTATTTTATATGTCACTAATAGATAAAGCTCCAGATCCAACACACCAGGCTGAGAAGAAATGTGCACTTGATTAACTCAGCCAGCTGGATGAAATTACTAACAGTTACATTTGTAACTATGAAAGCTAATGAGAGGGTAATCAGATCTCACAGTTCACAGCAAGTCACTGCCTTTGGGAGTTAAGAAGGGTTTAACAACCCCATCTCATCGATTTCTCTCCTTCCAACTCTGGCTGCCAGAATGCTTTGAAGGCATCACTGAAGTTACATCTGTCCTCTAAGGGCAACACCTGGATATAGGTGTATTGAGAATAATTGTGCTTGAAACTCTTCAAGGAGACTATGAGAAAAGCCGATCTTCCCCCATGCCCTCTCCGCCATACCAATGTTTCTCATCAGAGTAGAGAAACAGCAACTGGATGACTAAGTAATGATAATGACTGCTGGTGGGTGAGAGCTGCTGGGCTCTGATTAGATTCTTCTTGGCTTCTAAACAGATTAAAAACAAAAAAGCATAGGTCATTTAGAGAGGCAGGACTGGCCTATTAGTGTCAGTACAGAGCTCAGTCAAGACACTCCTGGGTCACTGTCTCTAACCCAAAAGTCCAGACTCTTCACTGTCGTAACTTGGAACAAAGTAAACAAAGATGTTGCCCATCAGGTCATGAGCTGCTCCCACGATCCTTTATGTCAAAAGTCTCTTTGCTAAAAAGCCACAGCTCAACAGGCCGCAGGGAACATTCACCTCTGAAGACCCAGGGGCACTGAAGTTTTCATGCCTTACACTAACTACCCTGTACTGAATAAGCAAGAGCTATGAATCTATGAGCAGATTGGGAAGACATTAAGGAAAACATTTGAAACACACTGTCCCTTCCAGCATCTCTGCCTCATCAACTCTCCATCTGTTCCCAAAAGTTCAACAGATAAAAAGAAAACTCTGTTTTCCTGCTTTCTACAAGCTCACTCTCACTGCTCTGGTTTCTGGTGCAGTACTGCACCCTTTAAACCTGTTTTACAGTCCATGATGGGCAGCTGGCACGACCAGCTGGCTGGAGCCGAAACAGTGTTTTGTGCAATACCCACCTCTAGGAGACAGCCTGCTCTATCTCCAGGCAAAGCAGCAGAAGGCTGCACCTTACAGCAGCCTGAGTAACCTTCAGCTTTTACCTGAAGCAACAAATTAGGGAACTGAGGAAGGCAGCAGCTACTGGGAAACGGGGCCACCAGTGAGAACAGCAATCCTTTAGCAGCCTCTACAGCAGTTCTCTGCGTGCATTAAGGGTAGTTTCTCTCCTCTTTGAAAGGAAAAAAAGAACTAACTAGATAGCCTTGGACTCACTAGGTAGCATTTTCCATACCTTGCTCCTTCACCTAAGACAGTAAAAGATATGGTCAGAATTTCCCCACTCTGTTCTCTTGGACTTGCTTTGCTTCCTGTTGTCCTGGCTAGATAAACATTTTCATACAGTTCTGTTGAGGTAGAGATCTCTCACCCAGCAGTATCCCAACACCCTCACAAACTATTCACATCATTTATAGATGCATTTTTTCCTCTCTGTGCTTTTGGTCCAACTTGTCAGGTCTGGAATTGTTTTGTCTCAGCTAAGCGCCAGATGCCCAAGCTAAAGGTCTGAAGTGAATAGCTGACCTGCAGTGTGCATTGCATGTCATGTTAAAAAAACAACACAAAGCCCTAATTAGATCTTAAAAGAAACAACAAATGCAGCATAGCATGGTGTACAAGTACTCCTCTGCATTCCCATAAGATTTTGGCAAAAGGAAGAGAGTCAGACTACAGAAAAGCGAGTATTTTCTCTCACACAGAAAGGTAACAAAAAGAGCTATTTAAAGCTCCACCTAACCAGCAGCTGGGGCTAGAGTAAGCAAGTCTCCTCCAAATCCCTACATGGGCTAACCAAGCCTCGGTACTGAACGCTGTCACACTCCTTGAAGCACAGATGTACCATGCCTTAATGTCACTTGGTGGCCAATAGGACTGAGCAAGAGAGAAGCACTGTGGCCCCCAGGCATACCTCCGAGAATCCAGGTTCTTTTTCCAGATCAATGTCTGATAGAACACTGCATCTTTCCTCCTGGAGGAAAATTCAGTACTGAGTTCCCTCCTCTTAAAGCAGTAACACTTACAGGGGCAGCCTCCCTCCCATTGGCAACCAAAGCATAGGCACAAATTCAGATCTGGTGTAAAATGGCTCAGCTCTAGAAGAATAACAAGTGTTCTTGTTGCAAGTAATTGTGGCAGTTCAACAGCAGGGTGGTGCAATTTTGCTTTGAGGCAGCAGGAGGAAAATTACAGAAAACTCAGTTTGATACATTCTAAAAGCTTCTCAAGGTTTCTCTTCAACAGCATGGACCTTCATTCCTCAGAGAACGCTACATCTTAAAAGAAGGAGTGCAGCTTGACTGAGAAAAGCCTCTGCATGTTCAGCAGAGGCTAACACAAACTCCTTTCCTCCTCTGTAACTGGAAAGACTCTGTATCACTGCAGGAAAGAGAGATGAACAGCCAACCCCTGAGAATCACTGTCACTATGCAAGCAAGGAGACAAGCACTGGGTACAGTGTTACGTGGGAAGGAATCAAAATGATCATACAGAGCTGAAATTTGAGATCACTAAAGCACCCACGCAGATGAAAGGGAAGGGGAGAGACACTAGAGACTGTCCTCCAATGCTTTTAGCCTTTTTGGATACAAAGAAGGAAACAGCCTGAAATAACTGTATTTGCCACTTCTTGGATGCCACAGATTTAGTCTTCTGAAACTGCTGCTTTGACTTTTGCCTTCTTGACCACAAAAAGGATTCCTATCAGAGTCACTCTAAGGAGAAAAAATGGTCTCATGCTTGACATGTGAGCCCCAGCTTAATCATGTCTAGGACTTCTACTTCAGTACAGAGCTTTCAAAGGCTGAGATGCTTTAGCCTCAGGCAAGTAAAAATACCAAACCTCGTCAAGTCTCTTCCAATCCTAGACTTCATCTTAGATCAAAAAGTACCAAATCATCTCCTCTAAAGAGAGCAAGATCAGCTTCACCAGTATTTGCAGCTGTTTTGCATGCAACAACCCTAAATCTAGCCCAATAGCCCCTTGGGGATCTCATCTTGTGTCAGCAATCCCGTAATTTGCCCCACTCCTGATCCCCATCCAATAGCTCCTGTCTGCTCCCAAGCCACACAAAGTCAAGGCACACATCTTGATACCCATTTAAACTCAGCCCAACAGTCTCTTACAGATGAAGTAATGAATCTAGCCCACTACTGCTATAACCCAAAGCTATCCTCTAATTCATGCCTAAATCTAGCCATGACTAAATCTAAAGCCTGCAGATAAGCACCACTACTAAATCTGGATTCATAACCCATTCAAAGCCAATTGCTAAACTTTGGTTCTCTTCTTAAGTCCTAACCCTCAATGCAATTCCAAAATTTAACTACCACCATATGTTCCTGACCTAGACTAAGGCACAAAATATTTACTTGCACCAGCATCAAAATAAACAGCAAAGGACATCACAAATGCAGGTAACAAATCAGGAACATATATGAAGATTTAAAAAGGTGAATTAGATATAAACATGGTTGTCCCAGCAAGGATCAAATGCATCCATCAGTCACCACAAAATAGCACTTGGAGCTTGATCATTTTTCAAGCACAAGAGCTTTTGACTGTTCATGTACTAAAAATCCCACATAACACAGTGGTGTTCTGGTGCTTCTGCTACACAACCCAGGTAGGTTGTTACTTGGGAGAAAAACTTATTCACTGTAAAAGTAACAGAGATGAATGCAACTATGGTGCTCCAGGTCATGATTAGCTCTCCCCATGACACGCTCCTTCCCCTCCGGTCAGGCTGCTCACCACAGTCAGCTGGCTGAACTCTTCAGGCCAAGCTGAAAAGGACAGGATCCTCTGCCAGTGACTTCCACTCCAGCTTCTCTTTACATGCAACTGGTCTGTCACAGCACATACCTACAAAAGGCAAATGGAGAGAAAACACAATTAGTGCCACTGATCCTGCTGTCCACAACTACAGAGAGGTCTGTTCCAAAGCCATCTGTACCAAAGCCATCAGCTATTCACAGAAGTACTGTGCTCACCGTGCAAGAAGCAGAGTCAGTACAAACAGTAGGCTGCCCAGATCCACATCGTAGCATCCC
Source organism: Penelope pileata (assembly GCA_013396635.1). Taxonomy (NCBI): domain Eukaryota; kingdom Metazoa; phylum Chordata; class Aves; order Galliformes; family Cracidae; genus Penelope; species Penelope pileata. The sequence continues at coordinate 151,080 of WBMW01006006.1, read as the reverse complement.
CTATGTAAGAACTGATACTTAGGGTTGTCTCCAGGGAAGGCTGAAACCACATCTGTTTTCCTGTCTTTCTGCTAGAGATCCTCCCAAGCAGCAAGGACAGCTGAACAGCACAAATACTCACGCCTCCCCACAACACACAGCCTGTTTGCTAATGTAAATCACTGCTGATTTCAGCTTAATTTAAAATACTGGTTTGCAAAATGCAGAGAAAGAAGTGAATGCACATCTTATCCAGCTATCCCCGATGCAAGAATAGACTTGTCTGACACAGAGCCTAGGCTGGGAGCTAGGGGTAGCAACAATCACGAGACGGGAACTCTCTGCTGCCAGGACTAAAAACCCTCAGAAAGAAAGGGAGATATACTAAGAAATACACCGGTTTCTCTTTGGACAAATTCTTTGGTTAGGGTACACAGTCAGACAATCACAGAGGCTGAACTTGCAGAGGACACATTCTCTTTTTGTGTGCTGACGGTTACTAAGCATGACAATTTAACTCTGGCCCAGTGTTAAACCTAAATGGCTAGAACTGACATTGATTTGATAGATGGCTGTGCAGCATTACTGTTTCACTCAATAACGCTAACAGCAGCCTGGCTTTAGCAAGTCATCTTTGCAGGTCGATCTGTAAGGTAAGTATCGACACCACTCAAATTTAATCATGTCATTTATCAGGCTGAGCTAATCAGATAGCCTCCCGATGCTGCTTCTGCACTGAGTGGAAAGATGGTGCTCTCCAGAGGGCAACCAGCCTCTCCCCAGCATTGCCTTCCTGGCATTTGTCTGTTGTACTCAGCAACTTCAGAAACAAGCTGAGGAGATCAGCTGGCCAAGTTACATGCCTATGTTGGACAACGAACAAACCCCCATATGCGCTTTATACAGGCTCTGAGCGGATTGGGGCATGTTTCTTCTGACAACCAGTGCAAGTCCAGAACCTCCTAGGGCCTGGTGCAACCTCCAAGGGCCCGGCCTAGCAGCCAGAGAGCCTCACAGGTTGAATGTGCTCATGTAAATGTGACATGGAGAAAACAGAAGGTGATGGTCAGAGGTAAGAACTCTCAGAGGATATCAGGGATTTTGCCTGAGAGCCATCTCAGAACATGCCCACAGAGCACCAGTAACAGCAGCATTTATTTTTTAAAGCCTCAAGAAGTCTTTCATGACCCATTAAAATCACGAACAATGAGCCTAGAAGAACCAGGATAGATTTTTAATAAAAGTGGAACAGTCCTAGGAAGACACAAGATTAAACAAATTAGAGTTTCCTGTTCAGTACAGTCTAGTAATTTCCTCATCTCCAACAGGTAAAAAGGAATACATAGAAGTGCACAAATAGCCTCCTGTGTTATACAGTACACTTGAAAGGACAATTTGCCAGTAATGGGAAGAAAACTTTACAGAAAGTTGTCTGGAGTATGCACCAAGAAAGTTTAACACTCCAGTTGCAAGTTCAAGCCCAGGTTTTGCAGTGGGACAAGAAGCTGCCACATTGGCAGTACCCATGGTTTGTTTGCTCCACCAACCTGACCTGTCCTTGAGAGTTGGCAAAAGGCTGAAGCTGGCCACAGTCCCAGCTACCAAAAGCTGCCCAAAGCAGAGAGGGTGTTGCTCATCATGAGGACTAACAGCTAGGTTGAGAGGAGAAGGAGAGAATAAATGGATGAAAAGCAACTGATAGGAGCTCCTCTGGTGCTGAGCCTTGCTTTGGAGAAAGCTCTCACCTGGTCCCCAGCCAGGGAGCACAGAAGGATGCAGGAACACAGATGCAGCTCGTGGCTGTTTGTATCCCTATCTAGACAGGACAGCTAAGCATTCTAACTTTCCTTTGGAAGTATGCCCCTGGAGGACCGTAAGAAACTACTTTTGGTAAAAAGAAATGTAGGAGTGACAAAAAGATTCAGCTGGGACAAACTTTACACCCACTACTGTTAGTGACAAAACTCCCCTTCCTGCCAGCAATGGCAAAACTAAGGAATCTAACAGTGTCAGAGGTGAAGGACATTGCCAAAAAAGTTTTCAACCCTTAAATTTTATTAGACTTCAGCTGTGTTCTTGTTTTATCTGCTGTTAAGAGTTTGATTTCCACTGTAACAGACAAGTCTGCTGAAGGAGCCTGCAGGAAGACATTCTGCAGGAAGACGTTCCACTGAGCGGTGCAGAAGGTACCTGGGCACGTCCTGCACGGCCGGGCAGCTCCCCAGGCCCATGCTCAGCCACCACAACAAGCGGCACATGGGAGCACACCACCACTCCAGGGCTCCTGCTTGGAGGCTCTGAATGTATGCAGCTATGTATTAACTGAGTGCTGAATTCAAGCAAACTGAGGAGAGAAAAAATATAAATAAAAAATAACAAAAATACAACAAGGTCTAAACACTCCTTGAGTTTACAGCATTCAGATCCTCTGTTCAATAAATCACTGCTGCACAAGACAAGCTGCAGTTTGCACTGCTCTGATGCATCCATCCTCAACCTCAGTCTGTTGTGGTACACAGATCTGATTAAGGGGCTAAAATGAATGACATGAGAAGGAAACAGCAAGAACAAGATGGAAAGGAGCCTAAAGTACAAAGGTAGCAAGGTCCTCGTTTTTCCTGGTGTTTCTCAAGGCTGCTCTGCTCATGCTGAGGGTTGGTACAATGCCTGACAACACTACGGTAGCGCACTACAAGCTGTCCAGCTCCTTTTCCCTTTCTTAGATCAACAACCAGTAACCTGGCACTTCTTAAAAGGGCTGGACACAGGCCACGCTCACTCAAACCGCATCCCCATGGAGAAAGGAATACTGCCAAAAGCAAAAAACGAGAGGCGAGAAATAGGAGAAAATTCTTTACCACAGAGATCCAAGCATGACCCAGCAAGACGAGTCTGTGTGTACACCTGAGAGCCCAAGCAACACCTATTGCACTGTGCAGGTGTGTGGACACCTGCTCAGCACACTGCTGTTCTTGCATTGATTTTCCACACTCCACAGTGAAACCCTGCAGAATGACCCAGCAGAAACACAGCTACTGTACCCCCACAGGCAGCAGTGGAAAACGGCCCAAAGGATCTCACACCTGAATACAGTGGGAAGGCAGCAGACACACACAGCCTTGAGCTCAAGAACTGGAGGTGCCAAGCAAAAGAAACATGGGAGTTTCACATTGTTTTCAAGGGAAAAAGAGAAAGGAGCTGACCCTGCTTGACTTCATCACATTGTTTGTACAGGGCCCTGTGCTTTGCGCACTGAGCTGCAATATCAAAGCATATACAACGGCAATGAAAACATAATCAAACACATCAGTGTGGGGCCAGATTTGCTGTGGAAAAGCAAAGGGTTGGAAAGAAAAAACAAAAAACCCCACCAAACAATACTCAGATCTAAAGGCCAGCTCTGCAGCCATTTAGAAAAAGAGCTGCTTAAAGTTGTTGTTAAGATTAGCAGGATAACAATATTATTATTTTGCCATTGTCCACATAAGAACAGGGAGTCCATTTTCCAAGGAATCAAAATGGAGAAGATGGATGAAGGGGAAACACACGCAGAGGTGAGGAGTTATTTGACCTCGGATCACATAACACCAGGATTAGTGCCAGGAAGAAACTACAGCTCCTGACTCCCAGCACAATGCTCTTTTCACTAGTCCATATTCCTTCTAAATCTGGAAACAGACATCCATATTAAGCTAGCGAGACTGAAGGTGTTGCCATTGCAGACTGCTTGTCACCATCCCATCAGCTGGAGCCTATCAGAGTCCTCATGTGCACTGTGAGACTGGCAAAGCTGTGAGCGAATCCAGCAACAAGCATGGGTGTGGAAGAGAGCACAAGGGCAACGTCTGCTACCAGAGCAACTGCTTCTTGTCCTTTGTCTCAGATATGGTGATATTCTTCAAGTCTGGAAGTCATAAGACTACTGGTTCAGACAAGAAAAGCTATCAATGGATCTTTTAAAAATGTCTTATCTGAGTCATTCCATCCTGTGAGCTCTAATTTATTAAATATCACACACAACAAAAATGCCATCCTTAGCTACTGCAGCAAAGATGAGATTCTGCAAACACTTTCACTTATTACAATTAATAATTATATTGCAAATCAGTCTGTTATTGATAACATCTAGTAACACTGGAGATCGCTTAACTTTTGATAGTTCACTAGATTTTACCAAACAAGTCATTCATATGCGATCTATACAGACTGCTTATGGACAGATGGACAGATTCAGTCCGTGTCCATGGACTGAATGACTTGCAGAAACTGCTTTGGGTTGACACAAAGAGTAAAAAGACAGCGATATTACTGTGAGTCTGCATGCAAGGCCAAACCCTGCGAAAGTACACAACTCCCAATGAATCCAATAAAAGAGGCACAAGCCCACTCCAGGGCAGATCTCGTTCTCTAAAAGCTGTCTTAGATTTTTCTCCAATATAAGACTGGTCTCCTCTAACTGATGGACCTTTCATCTTAGTGAACTTATATAAACCAGTGGCTTCACTCACCCGCTGCTCAACAAACATGACCTATACGATATGCGATCCCCAAACACAAATTCCTTACATGGGCTACTCAGGATTCAACTGTTTTGAGAAAACATTGTCAGTGCACAACACATTGGCTCAAGTCTTCTCAGAAGCAGCAACTCTTGGCTGCTGCCAAAACTCCTCTTTTGGGTTTGTTCAGTTCATGCCTGAGAGTTAGCTTCTACCTGCCTAAGGGAGCCAGCAAAATCTATTTCAGCTCTTCCCCAGCGGTGCTGCAGCACATGCTTTCTGACCAGCAGTGTCAGCCCAGCAGAAAAGGACCCTCCTCTGCTCAGGTGTGGCAGTGTTTCCGGTTGGGCAAACCAGCAGGTGAGCTTTGCAGGGAGAAAGTGCTCCAAAGCAGCTAATATGTACCAGCAAGTAATCCAATAATGCAGCCTTCCCAACAGGAGCATAGGCATGCAGAAAGTTCGATGCAGAGATAGTCAGTGGCAGCTTTCAGTCTAACACAGAGTTTAAGACCACTTCTGCACACAAAGGGAGAAGAGAAGGAGATATCTACGGAGCAGACTCAGCAGTGCTTTTCAAGGAAGTTTTCATTGATTAGGAAACCACATTAGAACAAGAAGTACACATACAGTACACATACAGGCTGGGCGGAGAATGGCTTGAGAGTAGCCCTGAGGAGAGGGACTTGGGGGTGTGTGTTGATGAGAAACTCAACATGAGCCGGCAGTGTGCGCTTGCAGCCCAGAAGGCCAACCGCATCCTGGGCTGCATCAAGAGAAGTGTGGCCAGCAGGTCGAGGGAGGTGATTCTGCCCCTCTACTCTGCTCTCGTGAGACCTCACCTGGAGTATTGTGTCCAGTTCTGGGGCCCCCAACACAAGAAGGATGTGGAGCTGTTGGAGCGGGTCCAGAGGAGGGCCACGAGGATGATCAGAGGGCTGGAGCACCTCCCCTACGAGGACAGGCTGAGAGAGTTGGGACTCTTCAGCCTGGAGAAGAGAAGGCTGCGGGGGGACCTGATAGCAGCCTTCCAGTACCTGAAGGGGGCCTACAGGAAAGCTGGGGAGGGGCTTTTTACAAGGATAGATCATGACAGAACAAGGGGTAATGGTTATAAGCTGGAAGAGGGTAGATTTAGACTGGATATAAGGAAGAAATTCTTCACTGTGAGGGTGGTGAGACACTGGAACAGGTTGCCCAGGGAAGTCGTTGATGCTCCCTCCCTGGAAGTATTCAAAGCCAGGCTGGATGGGGCTTTGGGCAACCTGGTCTAGTGGGAGGTGTCCTTGCCCATGGCAGGGGGGTTGGAACAAGATGATCTCTAAGGTCCCTTCCAACCTGAACCATTCTATGATTCTATGATTCTATAAGAAAATAAACTCCTGTACCTACATCCTGGGTTCTTGAGTCTTCTGCATCCCCAGCTCAAAGCTGAGGACAGGAATAAACAGAAAACCACACAATGCAAAATAAAGGAACAAATTCACAGTAAATTTTCATGATGGTCATGTAGAACCAAAGCTGTATATCAGCACTAATTCACTCCCACGTTAGTCCTCGAGGTAATTTCAGCAACATGCAGTTGCCTACTTCTATAATCTGGTGGTTCTCCTTTGAAAGGGAAAAAGTGTCAGCACCATGCAGAGGGGAAACAGAAAGAACAATACTACAGCGACGCCAGAGCTCAGAGTACATTCTCGCTTTGTCTCTGTTTTCCGTTAGCTAATATTGTCAGGTCCACAGAGGCGACATATGACTTACCACAGGGTAATACCACCCAGATATAGAGGTTACTCTCGCCTGACCCCAACCTACGTGAGATTAGAATCACTCCCTCCCACCCTCACCTCTTTCAGCACTTCTATATTTAACTGCAGATTAACTCATTTCCTCTTTCCACATGCAAGATTAGAGTGTCCCCAGTGCAGTCAGCTCAAGCAGAGCCTCAGTGCATCCTCATGTAAGTCACCACTCATTACATGTACTAAAGCATGTCAAGGAGCAGAATGAGTCACTCTCTTCATACTCACCAAATGAAACACTTGCTTCTCAAGAAGTAAAACTGGCAGGCAGCCCAGGCCCCAAAATAGTAGGGGATACCTCCAGTTCTAATCTTCCCCCATCTATTATATAAATCTTAAAGACACAAGAAGTGCCATTATTTACCAAAGTATTTGAATGAAATGTAGGTCAGTGACCAAGGCAAAGGGTCAAACACATAGTGACTCAGCCTTCAGGCACGGCATTGATTACACTTCTCTACGAGGACATAATCGCCCCTCATACCAGGGAAGGGGGAAAAAAAAAAAAAAAAAAGGAAAAAAGAAGGAACAAAATCTCCCTGAGGTCATGCTCACCACTCTTCTCACCACTCTTGGTTCTAAAAGGTTGAGAGCCATAAAATTGCCGGGTGGGGCAAGGGAGCAGCAGGGAACAGGGAAGAGAAAGAGAAGGCAGTGAATGATTTCTCCACCATATGCAACACCACTCAAAAATGGCTGCATACTAAGGATGAAAATGCTGGCAATTCTCCACTCACATCTATCCAGGACACCACAGAAGATGTGCCATAAGGAGAGAGGTATTTCTATGTTGGAGGGGCAGCAGCCGCAGCTGTGGGGTGCGAGCACCCTGTCCTCTGGGGCTGCAGCCAGCACCCAGCTCCCAGGGAAGGCAGGGCTCTTCTGCTCCCACATCCTCCCATTGCATCTTGATAATGCTGTGCAAGAAAGACTGCATTTCTGTTTTGACCTGGCCTCCCTGCACACCACTTAAAGCCCTAGGGCACAAGAACTTTGCCACTGCTTCAGACCAACATTAAGTGGCTGTAAATAAAGCTGGGACTTTAAATCCAGCCACATCAGTTAACTTCATAGTGAATATCATTTTTCATAGCTAACAACGATGGTAATGAATTTTGTCTCAATGAACACAGAAAGGATGAACCATACAAAACTTAGAACAGGAATAAGGCTTTTGGCCTTAGATTTTACATCAATAGTCCTTTAAAGTACAAGCACTTATTTTCCTCATCCCCATAATGGTAAAACCTCTCGTTTTAACACTTCAAGAGAAGAGGCCCCCTTAATTTTAAGTGGCTGTAATAATAGGCCTCAGTATTTCTGCCAAGAATAACAGAAAATCAATGCGGTCCAAGAGCGGGGAGACACGCAGGAGAGCCACTGGCATTTGCTTCAGCAGAACAGCTGGAATAAGTTGTCAGTTCCCCTTACTGTATCTTCCAGCCGCGCTGCCTGGCAAAGGGAGCTATTAAAGGAAAGAGAACGCTTGCGACAAGCTTATGACACATCTCAAAAGCAATAGCAGTCTCTCTACGATTCAAGAAATTATGGAATGACAAACAGATGGAAATAAGAAATAGAGCTGCGGAATGACACGGAGATGGCTCTGTTGCTGATTGCTGGAGCAATGGGGCATGTCAGGCAGATGCACAGTTGCCAGCACAGAATCTGTCGGATCTAATTCAGTGACTGTATTGCCTGCAAATGAAATCACAACATGCTAGCCAGATACAACTGTTATGATTTGGTGCTGCTGTGTACCAAGAGAAAGATGAACATACCCTTTGTTCTCTGTATTTTGGTATGAAGTGGCTGCTCTCCCAGGAAGGTGAGGATCTGCTCCGCAGAGATCAATAACCACTATGGTGGTGATTCTCTTTCAGCTCAAGCGTTCCCAGAGGGTTATAAATAGACTGCAGTGATTTCCAAGCATCCTTCTTCTTTTTTTTAACAGTGGATTGAAGGTGTCCTGAAATAATTTTTTTCTTGCAGTATGAGGTTGCTGTATAAAACAGCAAGCTGAGGACACTTCTCAAAATCAATAGCACGCTTCCAGTGATTTAAGAAACTGAAATGATGAACAGATGGATGTGAGAAAAGGAACACTGCACTGCTTGGGGTCACTACCAGCAAAAAAGCTAGCATAAATATACTGTGCACAAATATACTGTGTATGAGATGCATAACTGATGGGAAATGCCCCTCTGCTTCTTCTGTACAGGAGTTCCATGTTGTAACAAAACTGCAAGCGTGTCTTATGGCAGAAAGTCTCATTCCTTGCTTCCAACCCATCTGAGCATGTGCCGACACACCCTTACATATCTGCATTTGTGTATTCGCCTATTTTTTGCACTAAGATTTAGTAAATGAGGTTATTTTTCTCTCTGTCACTGTCCTACTTGAGACTCAGACCCTGAAAAAGATCATCTGTTCCTGACAAAACAAAGGGTAAATGCTGAGAGTCTAGACCAGGACTACAGGAAACAAAAAACGCTTCCTGTTCTAAGGAACAAGTTCATGTTTCATATTTCTTTAAACCTCATGTTGTTTTGATGTTTTTATATAAAACAGAGGAAAATTGATTGCAATCATTATGAGAAAAATTCTTGGGAGATTCCCTGCCAAGTCTGCATCCTATGCTTGAACACTGCAAGCGACAAAGTGGCTGGCAAGGCTACACCAGGTATGAGTGTGGTTACTCTAACCGTAAGGCATCCTTAGAATGCGTGAGCACAACTCACTAAGAAACACTTCCTGCTGAGAAGGCCTTTGAAGGAGTCTAAAATCGGACTGAAGAGCAGCTCTGAGAGGATCACTGTTTGGCCACAGCATGCTGGGTTGCAGCTACTACATACTGCAGGGTCCTGCCATGGGATACTGAAGGGGGAAAACGCAGGAAGCAGTCTCAAGGATGCTATGATTGCTGCTGCACTGTGGAGCTCCCTGCTGCCCCGCAAGCATGCTTTAAGATAATTCCTGCTTGTCTCAAGCACAAGAAGTGCAAAATAGGAGATGAGGCTCACTACAGCAAAGGTTGGAACAGCCCTGGAGCAGCTACACGGAAGCTGTTGAAGAGCTGGGATTCACAGTGCTCCAGGTGAGAGCAGCAGAAGGAGCAGGCAGACTTTCGGAGCAGCCACCCACAAAATCTGACTCGCTAACCAATGTATAATGAAATAACACTGAGGAACCTCAAAAGATTAGACAGCTGGGTCAAATTAATGCTCAAGAGACCAAAACCAGCAAACATACATTGAGGTTACAAGGAAAGATTAGAGGAATATTTAGCTGGCAAAGATGGAAGCAAAGAATAAAAGCCCATTGATTGCAGGCTACAAGTGAAGCAATGAATGAGTAATTGTGGAGCAAGATTGGGATGTGCCAATTTATCCTGTTTCATGCTATAAAAAGGCAGTAAAAGTAATAGATATTCTTTTATAAAAATAATAATAATAAAAAAGCAGCATAATATCACTCTGAGAAATTTATTACCACAGGCAAGTACTATAGCTGTACTAGCTTTTAAAAAAGATTAGACAATTGTATTAACATAATACAGCTGGGAGAGCTACATGGAAAGTTACACAGATAATCAGCCCAAAGGCATTGCTTTCTATTCCATTTGCAGTCCCACACTTGCACCTTCAGGCAGGGTCTGCATTTTCCAAGTCACAGTTAAAATTAAAAAGGCTGTAAAATTCCTGTTCGGCCCTTAAATGGTTTTGTGTGAGACACGTGTTCAGACCCTGGGGGAGCACTGATTCAAATTCTCCTCAAAGATTTTGGATTGTGCCAGCACCAAGGAGAAACCCTACAGTTCTGTCTGGTACAGCAACTGCTATTTCTACTCCTCCAGCAAGCTGGAAAGCTAACAAGCACTGCAGCAAGTTGCTTACTTTAAATCAACAGTCTTTCTCCCCCTAGAATCTGCCCCAGCTATGACTCAGCCTGCTACTACAAATGAAGATGAGGAATAAAAAATTCCATCTTTGGTCTTTGTACTCAGACCACCATAAAGTGCACACACTTTGACAGAGATTCACATCTCAAAGTGACTTTAAAAGCTGTCCCTGTCTTCAATAAAGCCCTGTTGCTAAAATACCAGCCCAGATTTTTAACTTTTGCTGTTCTAGTAACAGAAATAGTTCCAAAATGTCATTGCAAAAATACTGAAATCTCACATAGCTCTGACATTCAGTCTTTAAGCAAGGAACCTCCTTGAGAATCCTCTAAGCTTGAACCTTCCAGTCAAGAATGTGCACAGCACGAAGTGCCATCTCCCAGTATGACACACCCTTGGGCACTGCACATTCAGAACGACATCATCAGCTCTTACAATGTGTGATGTTTTCATAAAGCCTCACCTGATTAAAACAGAAGATAGCATGAGAATCTCAGCTTTCAACTACAATAAATAGAAAAAAAGTGAGTTACTGACATTGTAAAGAGAAAGACTTGAAGAACCAGAATGGATCAAAATCCAGAGGCAAACAAAAGTCATTCTAACGTATATTCTTACATGACTAACAAAAACCCATTATGATTAAGTGAAATTCCTTAAGTTGGGACAGAGGTAACCCACATGAAGATTCAAGAACATGCGATGTGGCAGTGCCACAAAGACAACACAACTTCACACCATCCTCCAGGCATTCTCTCTTGAGAAACACAGATCCTATTTTAAACGCAAAGACCTACTGTATCAAAGGACAAGGAAGGGGAGTGTCACAACAAGAAGCTGAAATGTTGCCAAGAAGAATGATTGTCAAAATACTTGGTGACATTTCTCAGAAGCCACCGCTTCCCTTTGATCACTGCACAAATGCGCTGCCACAGCTGGGCTGGGTTAGGAACCCCCAAGTGGGCTCCACTGTTCCTCCGTGTACAGATCCAGAGCAGAAAGTATCTCAGATTGCTTCTGCATCCTGCCAGGTGTCAGGCACTGCTGAAAAAAAGGCAAACTTGAATAAAACCAGAGGTTTCCTTCAATCTCTTGGCACAGAGGCCTAACATGTCCACTAACTGCAAAAGCTCAGGAAAGAGGAGAGTTAAAAATCACAGAGGAGGTTGTTTTCCCATCTGTCTTTCATAAACGCATGACAGGAAGTTCTGTCCTTTTCTTCTGATGCCAGGAGAACATGCCTTGCTTTGGCATGACTTGAGAAACACGAGAAGAGTGCATCAAGCTCCATGAAAAGGCAGTGTGAGAGTCTGAGCAGCAGTTCCCCTTGGGTCCAACTCCTTTCACAGTTTACACTGCAGTGGGCACAACAGAATTTGATCCCATCTCCCGGGGCTGTTTCCTCGCAGTGAAGCCAGGACACTAAGCTGAAAGTCAAATGTGAATTGAATACAGAAGGCCCAGTCATGACAACTCCTGTATTTTGACTGCACTTCCTAAGATAGCTGGGTTTTTCTGTAAAATCTGAGCTGCTATAGCTCATTCAGTAACTAGGAATCTTAGATTTCAACTAAATAAAATGTTCTGGGAATATCAGTCAACACAAAGCAGGGCTGTACAGAGCTGTGAGGAAGCCCCGAGCTCGCTACTACATAGCTGTGTGCCCTGTGCTCCAGGGCAAAAGAGAGACTGCTCCCAGTCCCCAGGTGAGATCAATTAAGTGTTCATGTAGGTATTTCTAATGTAAATATACATGAGGCCTATGCAATGTTTACTTATCACATTCCTAAAGATTTCCTTCCCTTTAGAGACCCTATTTATCACCTTTGAAAGTCCAGGTTTGCCAGCATCAATCCCCAGAGCTGACAACTACCTGCATTTTGCAAATGGAGCATTGTACTTCCACTGCAGAGGAGCGCAGTAACAGCATCATCACCTGGCTGAGTAGGTGCAGCCATTCTTAAGCAGCTAGTTATTTATTTTTTATTGTGTTTGCCTTATTGGCTTTTACTCTGAAAAACAACCACAAGAATACACAATGACCTCAGCCTTCTTTGTGGCTACAGAAAATAAGACTGAAAAACCTATTGAAGGCTCAGAACAAAACAAAAACAACCTACAAACAAAATGGCATAGAAAGATCCTGATACACTTATTAAAAATTCATAATGGATTAACCATGACAATATTGTTAGTCCACTGAAGGTGTTTCTATTCAGTGGGATTCTATGTAAATGCAGAGGCAGATCTATTTCATAGCTAAATATCCCATGAGATGGGAGATGCAATGGTAATCCAGTTAAGAACAGAGCACAGCTCCACAGGTTGTGCAAAATGTGTCATAGGATTTATCTATCTACAAGAAGAATGCTCTAACTACAACAATAATGCATCTTCATCCTGCACCACTACATTAGTTCCTGACGCTTTAGGGGTGTTATCTGGGACAGTGAAAGAGCAGTACAACAGTATGGATCTATACCTCTTTACACATTCTCCAAGTCGTCACTTCTCAGAATAGATGGTAGTCGTGCACTAGAATAACTAGATGTTTCCTGTGTTTCTCATGAGATATTATTAAAGTACTCATGTTTGTAAGTCAGCCAAGCTTTGATTATCTTCTCTTGTTTACGGCTTTGCATAAGATACAAGCTATCAAGTGAAGTTGTTTTTTTACAAACTCCCTAAGCATGCTAAACTTTCAGAACTAATCCTGTAAACCATATTCTCTGGGCTTTCAGAGCTTCCCTAATATGGTCACTAAATATCTGAGAGATGAGGACACCTCACAAATACTCAAATGAACTATAAACTTCTCTGACTTATCATTAAAAAAAGAAGTCAGAGATAAAAGATATGCCAGATTACAAACTGGAGCCAAGAGACAAATAAGCCATGGGCTTGACAAGAGTACTAGAGATGTCTAGGATAGCTCAGCCAGAACAGTCAAATATGGTTGCAGAATTTAGAAAGGAAGAAGGATATCATTGCAGGGTTAAGAGAAAATTATTCAATACTCCTGTGGTTCTGAGACGACATAGCTCTATTTTTCCATTTTTAAAACAAGAAAACGGTTATAAATCTGAGAAATGCATGCGAATTTAACTTTTCCGGCACCAAACATCCAGATCAAACTCAGCTTGCTTCTTATTCAGTGCTGCATAAAATGTTACTACTTTTACTGATGTCTTTACAAATGTTTATATGTTTAATCCAAGTCAACATTTTCAATCTCAGACAGTGCTGCTATTTATGAGACCGCACCCTGGTTGGATGAATTCTCTATTAATCTCACTACAGAGCTTGTGCTCTTCCTCTTCTTCACACCTGAGGAAGGAAATTTATACCTAATGACTACTTTGACTTCATAGAATTTCACAGGTTAGACCACATCAGTGCTGTGCAGAAACAAGCATACTAACAGAAAGAGGATAAACTCTTCTCATTCCCTTCACCCATCCATTTTCAATCCTACTGACACTCCTTTTCACAAAGGCAAGGAATTTAGCAGACTCTTCATGTATGCAGCTCACTTGTCCTAGCCCAGAGGCTGATAAACAGCCCGGCCATACATTCAAAAGCAGAGAATGCTTTGGCCCAAGCAGACAATTTTCTCTGAATAGTAGGGGCTGACAGATCTTTTGAACGTGACTTATTAAAAGCAGACTTTGATACAGAAGATGTGCCACTCAACTGCTTCATATCTGGCCTATAACATGATGAGAAATGCCTTTTGACTTCCATCCATTCAGACAATAGAGAGCTTGGCTTTATTATAACACAGCTGGGCTAGTTACAATGATACTGGGCCAAAACATTTTCAACAAGTTGTTCAAACATTATTAGTTTTGTCCTAAAAAGAGCAAGGTACTCATTTGCCTTGGGGTTTACTAACTAAACAGATGTTCAAACACTAACAAAAAGACATGCGGTGTCCATTAGCTGAACTGGCAGAGTCTTGGGAACTTGCACTGCATTGTACTTCTGTTCTCAGCGAGCGTTCGCCAGCATTGTTCCACCGCATTTCCCTGTAATCAGAGCAAACAGAGCTGCTCCAGCACGACAAGATCGCAATGAGTTAGGAAGATATTCCCATTCTAAAGATCAATATCATCAGATAGGCAGCATTGCTGCATTATAGTTCTTTATCACTCAGGTCCTAAAATCTACAGGGCCTGTAAGCAGTAAAGGTGACTGTGCCTAACAGTTACACATTTATTTGTAACATGGGCTCATGGCTAATATTTTACTTCTGAAACACGTTCAGACCTTAGAAGGAGAACTATTTCATTCTAAATTCTCCATGGATCACATATGGTATAGAAGCTCCCAGCTGTGTTGCATGCCAAGAGAAGCTGAATAAGCTTTTGCAATAGTTATTAAATTTTTTATCCCTCTTTTCTCCATTTTACTGAGTCAGACGTTTCTTGGGTTTTGTTTTTTTGTTGTTGTTATTGATGCTTCTTGTTTCCTTTCTCCCTTCCAACCAGAGCCCAACAAAACAGGCCGAAGGAGGCTCTTTTACAGTTTGAAGCAATATGTACTACTTTGACCAAGATACACACATCCAATGGAAGTAATTGTATGAACAGTCTCTGCCTGTTAAGGTCTCTCTTCACCCTATTCACCTCCACAATGGAAGAATTCCTGAGCCAGGTCCACAGTTTTCCACAACCCCTCTGAGGCAGTGCTTACCACACTTCTTTGGTTTATCGTAACTGCATCATCAGCAAGCTTTCTATGTTCAGAACTCAAACATACAATCTCTATGGCAAAGCATCCACTGATTTCCAGATGAAGTGTAGTTGCAGATCTCCAAGGCTTCATTGTAGCAAAACATATAGGCATGTGTTTATAAATGAATTCTTGAGCCTCACGTCAAAGGCAATAAAGATGAAGCTCTTTAGCAGGAATAAGACCAGGACCCTTTAAAAGCAAGGGATTTGAAGAAGGGAAAGTAGATCTGTTTGAGATGCTGATATGAAGTATGATCCATGACCAACTACATCAAGCTGATGCCAGTGCAGCTATATTCACACACTGGGATTCTGCTCTTTCTTTTTAGAGAATGAGAAGTGGCGTGATCTCTGACTAGCAGGTGCAACTCTTTCCATAACTTGCATTCACAGTATACACATTTCTGTCAGTGTACGTGTATCACTGGTACATGTCAGTATACCAGTGACACATTCTTCGTGTGGACCTGGTTTCTTGTACAAGCTAATCCCCTCCTGCTTTGCTATCAGCAAATTGTCATGTAGGAACAAGGAAAGAGGAATGCTACATGCGCTCAGTGAAGAGGTCAGTGACTAAACGTGTTCTAATGCAGTTTAGACTATGTATCTGATGGTGAATTATCTCAGTGGTACAGGATGAGCTCTTCCAGAGAAGACTGACTGATTTGCTGAGGTCACTGGAACGCACATTTCCTGGAAAGAGACAATCCCGAAATTCCCTCCAGTAATTTCTGTGAAGCAAATCTGGATGTAAACTGGCTTGTTTTATTCGCCTTGTTATTTGCATAATTCATGGAAAAGTATTCAGCAAGCCTAGGCCCTGACAAGTAAAAGGACAAATTCTAATTTCATATTTCATAGAATTGTATTTCATAGAATGGTTCAGGTTGGAAGGGACCTTAGAGATCATCTTGTTCCAACCCCCCTGCCATGGGCAAGGACACCTCCCACTAGACCAGGTTGCTTAAAGCCCCATCCAGCCTGGCTTTGAATACTTCCAGGGAGGGAGCATCCACGACTTCTCTGGGCAACCTGTTCCAGTGTCTCACCACCCTCACAGTGAAGAATTTCTTCCTTATATCCAGTCTAAATCTACCCTCTTCCAGTTTATAACCATTACCCCTTGTCCTGTCATTATCTATCCTTGTAAAAAGCCCCTCCCCAGCTTTCCTGTAGGCCCCCTTCAGGTACTGGAAGGCTGCTATCAGGTCCCCCCGCAGCCTTCTCTTCTCCAAGCTGAAGAGTCCTAACTCTCTCAGCCTGTCCTCGTAGGGGAGGTGCTCCAGCCCTCTGATCATCCTCGTGGCCCTCCTCTGGACCCGCTCCAACAGCTCCACATCCTTCTTGTGTTGGGGGCCCCAGAACTGGACACAATACTCCAGGTGAGGTCTCACGAGAGCAGAGTAGAGGGGCAGAATCACCTCCCTCGACCTGCTGGCCACGCTTCTCTTGATGCAGCCCAGGATGCGGTTGGCCTTCTGGGCTGCAAGCGCACACTGCCGGCTCATGTTGAGTTTCTCGTCAACACACACCCCCAAGTCCCTCTCCTCAGGGCTACTCTCAAGCCATTCTCCGCTCAGCCTGTATGTGTACTTGGGATTGCTCCGACCCAGGTGCAGGACCTTGCACTTGGCTTTGTTGAACTTCATGAGGTTGGCATGGGCCCACCTCTCAAGCCTGTCCAGGTCCCTCTGGATGGCATCCCTTCCCTCTGGCGTGTTGACTGCACCACACAGCTTGGCATCATCTGCAAACTTGCTGAGGGTGCACTCAATCCCACTGTCCATGTCACCGACAAAGATGTTAAACAGATGTTAAACAGCTAACTTGAAGCTTTCAGAAGACAAAAGTCCTATATAGATGATGATACAACAGATTTAGTAGTGGCAACTAAATAGTGTCTGCAGCTAATTAACTTGCAATGTTTGAGATGTTTCCGCTAATTGCTTTAAGGAAACAAGGCCAGAACAGTTGACATTCTATCCTTCTGCGTAACTAAATTGTATCACAAATTAGAGATCTCCCTAACAGGGAAAAAGTAGCAACAAGCCCCAGCTGCACCAGGTAGTTCCAATAGCCTCCGCCTTGGAACAAAACACTAAAGGGACTTTACTGCAACAGGAGCCTGAACTCTCATCTTCAGATGAGCTTCATCTTCCCACTGCATCACATCCAGAGCTGTTCTAGAGCTTCAGCTCCAAGGCAGTGCTCTCACAGCCACAGGCTGCACTCCAGCAGGCAAGAGACAAGGCATCTCTGCAGCTTTTCCAATCTCTACTTGCCATTCAGTCTCTGCATTTTGCTAGCCCCAGGGTTCCTCCTTAGCCCAGACTGAGTGGGATGTATTTCACATCTCAGCTGAAGTAAATCACACAAACACTTTGCATATTTGGCAAGCAACAGCCTTCCCCAACCTCTTCTATAACTAGATGCCAAGTCATGCTGTTTCACTGACTCAACCGCTACGAATCAGAACAGCACTTTCTATTGCTCTAAGATCATAATTTGAAGTGTCAGAAACTGTGGCTTTTGTTCTGAAAGCATGACAAAGTCAAACTGCCTCACCACAAGGCCACTCCTGGCTCCTGTGCGCAGGAAATAAAGGATGACTTCTGTGGGCCGAAGGTAGCCACATCTTGCAGAAAGTTGCCTTCCACCAACACTCTTTAGGAAGCAGAAGGCAAAAACCATAACAGGCCATTGCTGTCTGAAGATGGTATGTTACAGCACATCTTAGAGCACACGTGGTAATTGCCCAGAGTTGCAGAGAGGCAATATTTGATTACTAATTGTTAGTGACGGGTGACAATGCTGTTTAGCAATTAGTCCAAACTGCCATACAAGTTCCCAGCAGCAGCCTATTACCAGATATAGACCTGTTAGGAGAATCACTATGAGAACAGACTGAGTGCACTGCCACCTCCAGGGCTGGCTGCCAGCTCCAAATGTCAGGGCTGTGCTACTGCAGGTCTCACAATCCTGTCCACCATACGAGCTACTTGACATTTTAATAGGTTTGCCAAAACAAGGCGGGTTAGCAATTCAAATCCCCGTGTCTCTCTTGCATCAAGAAGTCACTTGTATTTTAAACATTGCTAACAGCACTTACTGACTATGCAGAGGGGTGATCAACACTCAGGAAAGCAGCCTTGCTTCTGTCAATGCCAGCACGATAAGTAAGGTGAAGAGGAAACAGAACGAAAATATTTAAGCCTTATTTAGTCTCAGCAAAACCTTGGGTAGTTCAGCCTGATCAACTGCCAACCCACTGCATCTGGATTTGGTTTCTGATGAAGGCATCTACAAAAACAAGGTGATGTAACCCAGCTCTAAATTATGAGCAAAGCTTAGAAATAGTCTGCCATGACGAATGGAAACTAAGCTCTTGTGAACAGCAAGAACTTGTCCTGCTATGCAATAAGAGAACTGCTATTGGTACAAAAGCCCTGGCATGCTCTTTACAACGAGAAGTGTGAGGGGAATGGTAATCCTGCATTTCAGTCAGAAAAAAGTGATGCATTTCTATAACATATGTCATTTGAACTTCATAGCTACTCTAAGCTGAGAAGTCCCTATTGCTATGACAATGCAAAAGCACTGCTCCCACTCTGTTGATGCAGAAACTGAAGCGCAGACAGGATGCGATTTTTCTGAAGTCCCCAAGGAAGTCGCAAGCTGCCAGATGAACTCCCAAAATGACAGAGGGAATCCTTAATAATAGGGCAAGCCCTTTCCAGGCTCTGTTGCTCTAAATAACCAGCACGATTTGGGGTTTCACGTCTACAATCAAGATATTGTTAATTAATAAGCTTGTGAAGTGCTGACACCCTCCAACAGACGCAATCCACGAGCATGCCTAGATAAGCGCGTCAACAGCATAATGATGAAGCTGAATGCCTCAGAACAGAACCGCTCTATGCAATAACCACCCCACTAGAACATGATCTTGAAACTGGTCCAGTAGCGAGCAGAAGTCTCCCCCAACGTAGCTGCCCAGTGCCTTGCGACCAGGAGCTCATCACATACACATGCACGGAGGCACCTTCTGTCCAAACCTGGGCTACCAGGAAACAGCTCAGGTCACGTCTGAGTGAAGCAGCTCAGCAGATGGCAAAGTAAAATCTGACATGATTTACGCCCATGGTACATGAGGCCCGTGACTAAAGGAATTCAGTATGTTTGGCAATCAAACCAGGGGTTTTTTTGATCAATCCAAAAGAAGAAGACATGCACAGACAGTATCTTATTACAACTCTTTCCTCCCACCCCTGACAGAACGAAAACAAACAGAGTGCCAGCCCCTGGGCCAAAACAGAAACCTGAGGTTTTCTACACAATGTTTGCTAAGGGATCCCTCTTAAAAACAACAAAAAATCAACCTTACAGAACTAGGAATTACTCCTGCAGCTATTTAGATGCGGACAGGATCACCGTCGCTAAACAGAATTGTGTATTGCCATAACTTTAAGCACATAAACAACTGTAGTCCTGGACGGCTTCCGAGGCAGCAAACAACTCATGCAAGTGCCACTTGCTGCTAAACAGATTCAGCTTCACACCTAACTTCCTCCAGATACTTCTGCTCTTTGCTAGAACAGAGCTACACTCATGTTGCTTGCATTCAGCTTTCATCTTCACACAGACCTGTAGTTTTTCTTTTCAACCCACAAAGTATTTACTGAACACAAAGACCAGTTGGAAAATCTGAAGAGTTTTCCCACCTACTCTGTGTTAAGATACACAGGGGAAAACAGAACAATAATTGTAGCAACTTCAGTTTTAAATTGTCTTTAAGCAAAGGTGTTATTTGCACAGCACCTTACACAGTAAGCTCAGCATCAGCTCTTTTAGCTGCTGCTGTAAAAAAGTATTAAATAGTTACACTAACATCACGAGGACAGTCCTCTTTATAATAAGAATATTTATGGGATAGTTTCAGAGACACATGGAATAAAGCAATGCAGCGACAAAGTACTAGGGACCTATAGAAACTTGTATCTGTAATTTTTTACAATTATGTGACATGTTCTGAGCAAAACTGTCCATTCCTAGCAAACAACTTCACACATGCAAAAAGCTGAAACCCCATTTGGCTCTTTAAATAACCACTAAACACAACAGACACCTGAAACACTCATAGCATGAAACTCAGATTTTTAATTTTTCAGAAATTTTATATCTTGCTGACTGCGGCAAGTTTAATTATCTCTTTGTGATCCTCAATTTTCTATTTCCCACCAAGATCTCGATCCTCTCTAGCAGTAGGAATCTTCCCCCATTCCCAAAAAATGTTGCCAACGTGTGACTTGCAGACCAGTATATGCCTGCAGGAACTTTGTAAAACACAGTCCTCACTCAAGATAACAATGATAACAACGAGCAAAGCTGTTGATTCAAAACATGGGCACTTCCACAAGACAAATAGAAAGGACAGGATCCACTTTACCTAAGGAGAGTTGGCCAAACATGAGGCATTTATACCATAACCTCCACAGCCCATGATGAGTGACATGGGCTTCCAGAGGACAAGTCCTCCTGTTCTAAAACAGGCACATAAGCTGGAATGAATCACCACAAAGCAGCGCTTTTCCTTCTCTACTAACTATGGCAAGAGCCCAGGAACACCCCAGTTTTCAAGAGATTTACCTCACCTTAGCAAACACAGCAATAAGCCCTCTGTCAACAGGCACAGGTGGTAACAGCTGAGAGGAGAGCAAGGAGCTAGATGTTAATCACGGCACACAAGCAGCAGCCCCTCCTGTTGGACCTCCCTCCTTCCCCGCTATGTGTAGATGCTTAATCCTTTACAAAACAATTAGGAAATGAAACAATTGGCATTGAAAAGACAAGCAGATTGCTTTTCCCACAAGAACACTAAATACATAGTTAGGTAGTGTCAGCTTGTCATAGACTTCAAGTTGTGGGTTTTAAAGTTGTGGTTTGTGTTTTGGCAGAGATGTTGTTTGGACCCAACCATGCTTGGTGTGAATACCACAGCTGAAGGTGTCAATTCCAGATTGCAGATGGGGCTGTACTTAAAATATAGACTAGTCTACGATGGAATATCTGGGATCCCAGGACATTACGATCACCAATCAGAAGTCAGATGGTACAGTTCATTGGTGAAAGCATTAAGTCTTGAACAATACAACAGCAATTTTGTAACACAGTCACCCTTTCTCCTTCCCAAAGGTCTCACACATGTTGTGCAGCCGAGTGCTCAGTGAGACTTGAAAAGTCCTCGCATCCCTCTCTGCTTTGACACAAATGAGGTCAGGGCCCTTTTCTCAAAAGCAGGATTTGGGTCTCGATTCCTCAGGGGAAATCCACACCTGTCTTAAAGACAGCTGGCTCTTCATCACTGGTGGTTTCTGGATACAATCTCTTAGAGTACTGGAGGATCTGGACAACTACCAATTACAAAATATTGTAGCTGATGAAACATAATCCATTTAGACAAAAGATAGTTAACATAGGCTGCAGCAGACATCAGGAGTCCTCTCAGCTCCCTACACAGCTATTGGAAAAGTACTGACCTACCCACTTCCAACTTGCTTTACAACTCCTGTGCTAACAAACCACAGTAACCTTTTCTGTTGTAAATCAGTTTGCATTCCAGAAATAGTCAATAGTGCCAGATGTATTTAATAATCTGTTCTGGCAGACCTTGTTTATTCGGATGTTGACAGAGATAAAACATGCCATGAGGAGAAGGGAATATAGACGAAGTCCATAAAAGATTTACGCACATTATTGATTGTGTAAATCCAGAGACAGCACTAAGGAATGGAAATGGAATGAGATGTTTTCTGAAGTAATACTTTAGACCTTAATCAATTTTGCACCTTACTCATTTACATAAAGGGAAGACAGAAGCCCTACACCTCAAGATAACCCTCTCACCCCACCTCCACAGAAAAACCATGGTACATTCTTTTTTCAGGATCTGATTTTGCACCATCTTACAGACAGCCGTGAGCAGCTCCACTGACAGCAAGGCAGTTACTCATGTAAGCGAGGATTCTTCTTGCAATTACGGGGTTTGCAGGCATCTCTATGGCAATCTGTGTTCGTATTAAATCAACACTTAATATAGTGATTTCTTAATTTATTTAACAACTGCCTCAGATCATCTAACAAGAACAACCTAAAACACATTTTTATTTACTTCTGCTAGCACTTTAATATAAATTGAGCGATGTTATCCTGAGCTACAAAGCATGGTATTAATTTGAGCTTCAGAATGTCAATGGGAGAAGAAAAGGCAGTTCATTTCAGTAACAAAATGCTTTTATTATCTATCTGCAAAATACACGTGACATTTAGAAGACAGTGATCCTCATATCCTTGTGAACTTTAGCAAGGATCTGTTACAAAATGCCATGAGCAACTGATAGATTGCTGCAGTGTTGCGACAAAGAAATTGGCTTCCAGGAGCAGTCTTGTGACCTGCAGCACAGTTAGCACAGGACAGAAACCCCACGCATCACCAGTCCTCACCATACTTGGGGCTCTTCAATTCATAACACTTTGTTTAAAAAAAAAAAAAAAAAAAAATTACTTGAGTTTGGGGATGTGTCTCAGGGAGATAGAAGTATACCATGCACACTTTCCACTGATCAGCAGACAAGTCAGTGTTGCTAGCTGGTGTTGCTAGTGCCCAAGTCGGGGTTGCTAGTTGACACTCACATAGCACCAGGCTCCTTCAGATGGCTGTACAAACATTAATTTAGCTTTACTGTAATTGTATGAGGCAGGCATGTGATATTAGGCCTAGTTTAACAGTTGGGAAATGAAGAATAAAATGGATTTTTTAAAAAGCTGCTGTGTTTAATTTTGCTTCCACTGAAGTCAATGAAAAATTTGCCCAGGCCAGATTTGCATTTGCATAAAGTCCCTTCGTGCCCCTCTGGCAGAGCCAAAAGCCTAGTTTTAAGGATCCTGACCTTGCCAAGCTGCATAATAAAACCTTAGTGGAAATAAGAATTAGGCCTCCATCAGTCTGAATGGGAAGAGATTTTATCATGCTGTATACTTTTGAAAAACCTACCCACAGCAGCTACAGATTTGACCAATATGACACAACAAGCTTGCAACAGAGAGAATATGACAACACTCTGTCTGACATAAGCGAGCACCAGACCAAAACAGCTCCTCTGAATATGTTTCTTGCTTTGAAGAGGGCCCAGTAATTCGCTCATAAAATCTTTCATTACTTTAGAGGCTATTTTAGAAATGGAAATGGGTGCAAAATATTTGCCCTGATAGTTCTGCTGCCCATCCGTTACCAACCTGCTCAGAAGTCAGCACTGCCTGCAGGAAGGTGTGCACTGTTAGAAGGAAGTGACACTAAAATTCACATTTTTTCAATTGCATTAATGTGCAAGTAAAAGATAGACAAAGGCAGAAAGGCTGAAGGAATTCTGTAGAAATACAACCTCAGAAAAGGCTCCTCACTCAGACAGGCTTGGATGAGGAATGGAGGCTGGCTACCCTTGTTGTATGCAAACAGATGGCATTTGCTGTACATGGACTTATTTCCATTAGCTTCCAGCATGAATAAGGCTGAGAGATGCCCCATATGTGAACACACATATATATGACTTCGAGAGGACCAAAACACTGTTTTAAGAAAACCACCCAAGTTTGTTTAAAACTATCACTTCAGTAAGTTGTTCCCTCCATCCTCCCCCACCACCCCCAACCAGTGGTTACTCTTTAACCATGTATGGAAGAGATTTCAGAGGTCTGAGTCATTAAAACCTACAGAGAATAAAAGAACTTGGCAAATATGAAAGCAAGGCATTTTAAATGGCTCTGAGACAGCCTGCTCCCCCTCGCTACTGAAGATGTGATAGATGAGTTGCCATTTATGCGTAGGAGCTGACAATCTGAGGTTTTGGACAAGCCTATAAACTTAATTACACACAATGTGCCCCAAAACAGTTTAAATACAAATTGTCATGCCAAAAACTGTGGGAACCTTTTGATCTTACTAAGCAAAAAAATAAAAAATAAAAAATCCAACACTTAAAGTAGTAGTCTTGTGTGTTATCTGCAGACAAACTTCCTGCCAAATACTATTGTCCCTGCCAAGAACTATGGTATTTTTGGATAGTTTCTTATTTACAACCCCTCAGTGTGCATGAAACAGTGATGTTTTGCTGTTTTTAGGAGTGACTAATCATACAAAAAGCTCAAACAATTTAAAGTAACAATCTCTTCTCACAGGACTTGTCTTATCGGAAAGAGCTTTACAGCAATCTTCAACATCCCTAGAAAAAAATGAACACAAAAACCCACCAATCAAACCAGACATTTCAAGGCAAAAACCAACAAACATGCTGAGGAAAGATCCAAGAGAAGTTGTGTGAAAGCTTAGACAACCATACGACAAGCACGTGGGATTTACCAGGGACAGCATCCTGCTCTTGGTAATGCTGTAACATGCAAACAGAATCGGTGGTTATAGGTTTTTCTTCCCCTTTCGTATTTTCAGACTTGCATCCACTCTTCTGCAAGATTTGCCTTTACGAAAAATAGACTCTCTGATGACATTCAACTTTCAAACCTTTAGAATGTACTCATTCAGAGTGTTGCTACGAAATCACAATTCAGCATGAGTTTCCTTCCTCAAGGTAATTCAGCAGAGCTCAGATTCTCGAAGAGGTCACTGAGGATCTGGAATTCAGGAAATCTGAGCTTCATTCCCAGTTTTCTGCTATCACTGCACTACAGTGCAGTGCCCCATTTTCTCAATTAAAAAACAGCACTAAAATCACCTGTCTCCTTTTGAAGCAATTTAAACACAGATCAATACTATATAAAAGCTATACACTTATCACTCAGTCCCTCCACTCCTGACCCCCACCTCCCCAAACAAAAAAACCCACAGGATTTTAACATTTACTTGCCATAAGCTCCTGGAATACTGCAGGTACCCTTACACAAATTCAATCACAGCAGCATTTCTTAAGAGCAGACACTTCTCTTACTCTTGTGTCTACCTAGAGTAACTAATCTCAAACACATTTACTGGGGATTTTGGTTCTACTGCCGTAAATCCAACCTATGCTCTTCATCATGGCATCTGATCCATCACAGTACTTGCAGCTGCACAGATCCCCACCAGAAGGGCCATATTTACCCAATTACAGTAACACTGGGGATGAACACCACAGAGATAATGGTCCAAAGTGACTCTTAGGGTCATTTGACTTCTATTGGCATCATTAACGATTACTTGAGTTCTGAGAAGCCCACTTTCACTCCCACCCCGTAATTTCCTTATTCACAACATGGTTAAGTAGAGAAGAATGATAACACTGAGTACCCTGAAGGCAAAATCCAGCCAAACCTTTCAGTTACTCCATGGATAACAATCCTTCTATGCATGCTACCTGCAAGGAAGTGCATCCTTAAAGATAAGTAATACTCTTCCTCATAAACTACATTCACTTCATATAATCTTTAAAGACTCCCTCAGATCATCCAGAAAATCTCATTTAAACAATATTCTCTCAAATCTTTTCGTATTTTACCTACTCCTCCTTTCTCTTTAACAGCAGCTAAAATTTGTTCTGTTATCTATTACTTCAGTTTTTTCCTTTTTCCTCAACATCATAATCAACAGAGTTCAAAGCAATTACCAAGTCACAAAGAAAATACCAGGACACTGGATGGGAATGCAAACCCTGAAGAGGTATCGGAGAGTGAGCTGCAAAACAGGTTGCACAAATTTGAGTGCCAAAAGCTTCTCATGAATGTGGCAAGATGATGAGAGGTAAACAAAAAGAAACAGGCTTCAGAGTCTATTCTCTGCAAAAATAGAGCAGGTCTTTTAAGAGTCCTGGGAGCTCAGAACACAATTTTTGGAACTCAGAAACTAATCAAGTCCAGGGCTATATGGGGTTTCTTGTACAACGGGACACCCTTGAGTTATGCAGTCTTGGCCCTGAGGAATGTCTACCACATACAGAAAGAGCCAGCAGATTTCAATGGAATCTAAAAATAATTTAGAATGCTTCATTAAAACATTTTAATGTGCTAAACATTGCTGCAGCCTGCCTAGCAGGGGAGATTCAACTCATAAATCTGTGCTCGCCTCCACTCAAATATTACCAGAACTAAAAATGAAAAATAGGAGACCAAGATCTTACTTTATGGATTAAGTGGAATAACCTGAAGTGAAACAGACATGCTCTGTGCAACAGATGTGACCCCTTCCCAATAAAGCTTCCAGTAGATCTTCAGTTCAGCAAATGCTTTCTGTATGAATAAACACAGATGATGCAGTTACCTCAATGAGTTTTCATATTTCAGTGTTTTTATTACAGTAGTATCTAATGGTTCAATCAAACCCCATCCCTACAGCGCTAGGTGTGTATAGGACTGCAGCCCTTATCAGACTAGTTCAGAGCTGATACAAACAACACAAAACAAATAAAGCATTATTACATTCACAGTGGAGGAAACTTAATGCAGATAGATCAAATAACATGCCAGAGATCACACTGTGTGCAGCACAGTTACATATTCTACTGGTGAGCCCCACTTCACTGCCAACACCGATTTTCCTTGCAGGCAGGCCAGCCTTCCCAGGCTGCTGTGCCCACTTACACCTGGGTGTAGCTACTTCCTCTCATTGGCCAACAACTGGTAGCTGCACAGGACAACAAGCTATCATGCTGGTTGTAATAGAGATTGCATTGTCTGTAATGGGAGACCATTCGGTCACCTCAGAGGAGCCTTACAAGAGGAGACCTCCCGCAGAGCAGACTGGAAGCTCTCTAGGAGGTGGTTTAACAGCTGTTAACAGCCACACTCAGGGTTCTGGCCCTTCCTCTAAGTGTCTGCCTTGGTTGGCCTGACTGCTTCAGAAAGCTCTGGAACAGCAAGCTTTGCATTTAAATCTCAAGGAAATCAGCTGGGAAAACCTAATGGGAGCATGGGGCACAGCACTTGGCTCTGCTCAGCCTCCTGAGCTCAGGCCCTGACAGCCGTCCCCAGCCAGGGATGGGAGGGCCAGGAGGGTGCACAGAACTCCTCTTCAGGGCAGCAGTTTGTTCACAACATCACCTAACACAGCTCCAGCCTTTCACAGTGATGGTAAGTTACAAAGAAAGAAGATTAAATGTACATAATGGAAACATTAAAATAAACATCCATCATGAGAAAGGGACAGGGTTACAGCTTTCAGCTATCATCCACATCTACCTAAATCAAAACGTGCTTTTCAAATGATTTTGGAATTACACTAACCTCTACCGGCTTCACTTAAGCCTAGTTTTCCCAATCACAAGACGCAGGCTTACAGCCTTGAGCTAAATCAAAATAAAACTCAAACTAGCTGCAGTTTTCATCTCTCAGATCAAAGCCTATGGAAGACCTCTGGTATCCGAGAGCAGCTGCCGGGCTGCAGTACACAGCACAGGCTGCCTGGGGCCAGAGGAACGCCCAAACCGCAGGCGTACCCCATTCTGGGGAAGCAGGGGCTGTTTCTGCCATGCAAAACCCAAGCAAGGTGAATATTACCAGGACAGATGCAAGTCATTACGGGAACAGAATAAAACCGGAAAATGAGACGGAAGATCCAGCCCAGATAGCAGCCACTGTGCCTGCCTTCGAGTCCAAACAGCCACATACTCGCACAGACTGGGACTTCTAAAATGAAAGGAATTCTCCCACACTTGTCAGCAGAACCAAGAAAATAGTCTAACATTGGGTCTCATTTAAAATGTTTTAACTATACTACTAATTATTGAGTCAAATCATCAAGTTTGAGGCTGGCCCTAAATGGTTCCAGCTGCAGCACAGAAATCTAGAACAAAACACAAACTACATTTCTAAACCTTCATGTCAGCTTCAATCTTCTGTTACATTAAGACAATAATTTCAGCCCCAAATTAACAGTTATTAAGAAGGCTGGAAGTGGAGCCCATCTTACTCTCAGGTTCAGTTAAGAGTTTTTGAACTTGAACTTGCAGTTAGACACACGGCATCACTTTTGTTTCAGGATGTTCATTTGGGGAAATGTAACAGGCAAGAGATGCCTATCTGAGAATGGAATCAATCAGGAATGCAGTTACAACAGAAAGAATTTCTGCAGACCATAAAAACGAGAAAGAGAAAAAAGAAAACCCACTACAAGAATAGTCCAGCAAAATGCAACTGCAGTGAGTTTGGGCTGCTTCCCAGTACTCCAGAGGGAATTCTGCTATTTGCTGAGTTTAGTGAATGTAATCTAGTGCCGAAGGAAAAACAGCAAAAAAAAGTGCTGCTGCTTTCACCATTTTCTCAGTTCTGCTCAGTATGAGAAAGCATACGGAAAACAGAGAAATTATTGTATTGCTGTGAAAGCAGATGTTCTCAGCACAAATAAGAGTGACTGATTAGACATTGAATAAAACTACACAAACAGGCTTTTTTTCTTTTTTTTCTTTTTTTTTAAATAAAAGTCACTCCACTGGCAGAGAGAAATGAGGAAAAAGGAGATTCAGAAAGTACTTTGGAAACAACATCTGTCGAGATAAGTAGGTCCCATTTAGCTATGCAGTAAAAGGGAATCAATACTTTCCCCTGCAGATGATACGCAACACCATCTGAGCTACTTTCCTCCCAGAACCTCAGCGTTTTAACATTAGGCAGGAACTTCTAAATCATTCTGAAGAGATACAAACAGTTAACAGGAAACATAAAGTGAAATAGTTTGAGCAATCTCCCTCCAAAGACAACAGATACTCCACAAGTTATTTATAGAGAAAAATTTTGAAGAGATTGGAAAGCACTTAAAACTTCTGAGGTTTTAAATACTTACTTCTTGCAGCCAAAATCACGTCAGATGAACATCCAGGAAAATTTTTAAAAGTTTGCGTCAAGGAGCTTAACCAGCTGAGAACATGATGCAGCCCTTCCTTTGGGCTGTCCAGCCATACGCATTTACTCATTCAACAGAAGCAGAGAGCGTGATACTGTAGTGCAGCCTGTTACGTAGCAATGCCAGGAGAGGGGGGAGGAGGGGAAAGCCCTTCCCCAAAGGCTTTAGTTCAGCCCACTCATTAAAATACCAAGTGAAAACAGCTGCCGTAGAAAAGAAGAGGATGTCCAGGCAATTTCTTGGGTGTAAAACAGTTTAGTTCTGGAATCTTAACAAGAAAATTTTTCTTCCGAATTTTATTCTTACTGTGCATTTCTCTTACAAATAAATACAATTTGAGAAAACAACAAACCAACAACACTGCCTCTAACTCAGCTCAGAAATTAATATGCTGGACAGTCATCTATCCATCTTCAAAATTCTTACAGCTTATTAGGGGAAATAGATCCCTAAAAGATCCTCTTCCTCCTCTCTGCCAGGACTAGTATATGTGTACGTCCTAAGGCTTAAATCTACATGTAATGCAATACTCAATTCATCTAGAATGCCTGCCCACCAAGAGCTCCCAAGAAAACAACAAATGTTAGTTCATGAAGAGCAACATTTAGAACTGACAGCTTAACTCTTATAGATTAGCACCTTGAACGAGGTGAGGAAGGTGGTAACAACAATGAAAGCCCCAGAAACATTTCTTGACAAGGAGACACTGAAAAAATGAGGATTCTTCAGTCTGAGAAGGTGTTGACAGAGGGGAAATGAGAGTTCTATTAAATCTTGAAAGGCATCGAACCCACTAATCTGGGAATGGTGGCTCCTTCATTCTGGTAACACAAGAACTAAGGAGTGTTGAATGAAATCTCTGGACAGAAGCCTTAGAACAAACAAAAACCAGTCCTTTTTCACAAAGTATGTAACTAGATTGCAAACCTCATTGCCACAGGATCTTGTGGAGCTCAGCTGTGTAAGCAAGCTGAACAAATGAAATGCTAAAGCTCTTAGCTTGAGAACTTGTTAACCACAAGTTACTGGAAGGTGCAGATACCTTGGTGAAGTAGCACTTTGCATTTGGCATCCACATTAACCCTATCACTAAAGCTATGACACTGGCCACTGCCAGAAATGCCTGACTGGATTAGGAGGATCTCTGAGCCACACCTTTGGCCTTATATTCTCCTTTACCTAATTTTCACTACACTCCTTAGCAGCTAATTGTCAATGTTATTAGGTCCATTTCATAGATGGAGATTTAACTATGTACATTAAGATCCCAAGCATCAAAGTTATTTTGAAATTTTGACTACTAACCAAATAAGACAGTTGGACACAACCCTTAAACGCTGGCCTGAAGTGACTTGGCACTCCTCAAAGGCAGCGCCCAGTGTCCTGTTTATCACATCACCGCATAGTGTCTCTTCCCTGATGGATCACTCACTCCAGTATAACTACTTCATATGCAAAGTTTCTCACCAAGAGTTTCTCCGTAACAGATTTCAGAAGCTATTTCTCCTATTTTCTGCTAATGCATTCTACTAGTGAAATCTGGTATTTAATATCAAAGCTATTTTAAATACAGGTATTTCTTTTTTATATATAGTCAGCTAGCATTTTTCAATGTAAGGCAAGGTGATAACTGGGTAATGACCATAGCAGCAACTAGCAAATAGCTGTACAGTAAGAGCCATACCTTAAAAACAGCCTGGTAGCCAAGCATTCACTGTTTGGCAAAAGGTATAACTGCCCATTAGTTCTGCTGGTTCAACAGCTGGTGTTAATTAATATTCAGAAACAAGATACTTCTATGCAAAATAAACCAATTGACTTGAGGTCCTTTTCAGACTGGGTCTGAGAAAAGCAGCCACAAACTCTGCTTCCCTCCTGCATTTAATTTTAAGCTGGGACTTAACAGCTGTTTGTCTGTCTTTGTGTGTTTAATGTTTCCTGTAGGCCTGCAAAAGCATGCAAAGTATTTTAGTTCAAGGCCTCTATACGGTTATAATAGGAAATAGATGTCTCCCTTAAAGAGCTGGGTTAGTATAGAAACAGAGATTGTCTGAATGACAGTGAAGTCTTCAGTGTTTATCTCAAAGGGAAGGAAAGGACAGATAAATATTTACTGCCTTCTGTACACACCACAGAATTGAAATGCTGCCTATTTTTGGTTACTTCTCCTGTAAGCAACCCAGGCTAAGTTTTGGTACTGTTGTTCTCTTTGTCAGATATTTTTTTCTGTATATCAAAAGAAAGTTCTTCCCCCACCTTTGCCAGATAGTTCCTCTAAGCTGTAAAACAGCCTCACAAAGAGAAAGCTGGTTTCTGAATCCTGGGCTGGCCAAGACTTCATGCTTGTGCAAGAAATGTGCTCACCAAAACTGGCCATGTCACAGACCTCTTGGTCTACCTGAGAGAGCGCATGCTTCCTGTGCCAGGCTTCACGTCTCTATTGAAATAGCCTTCTGGAAAATGCTGACTGTCTCAGCATGAGAAGACATGTTGAAGACATGAAGACATGCGTGTAAACAAGGCTCTGCTTCCTAGTTCTGTTCTCTCTCACTTCACCCATTCTGAAGAGCACACAACATTCTCTTCACTGAAAGTGCAGAGGATGATGCAACAAGAACAGATGTTTCCTTCCCTCCTGCACAAGCCCTAATGAAGTCTTCAGGTCCTGATCTTTGATGCATTAATGGCAGCAAATTGTGGTACTGAGTCTCCTTCATCACCATGTCCTGATAAATCCATCCTTTCTCTTTCACTTCACCATGCACTTACTGCTAGAGGATCAGCAGAACTGAAAGACACTTTGGGACAATTCGCCTTTACTAGATGCAGCCTTACCTTCCCTTCTTCAAGCCTTCACTAAAACTATCTTCACCCTCCACCCCTTTCTTTCCCTCTTTTAAGTAAGAGTCACATGGTAAATAAAGAGAGACTTAGAGGAAATCTCACAACCTTCATGTAGTTGTAACTACACGTTTTGTTAGAAGACATTAGGGAAGTAACTGATGGAGTAACTCATGTAACTACAAGGTAGTGGAATGTTGTTTACCCAAACAGCAGCCAAGGTGCAACCAGATACTCTGATCTGTAGATGAGAGCTCAACATACTGATGGGACATGCTCCAGGATGCTTGTGTCCATGGGCATTCCTCCTTACACAGCAACTCCACCAAAATTTCCTAGAATAAGCAGATTTGTGACAATTCAAAAAGTGGATAGGAGGTCCCTCAAGTGTTACAGAGGGACATGGGGTTAGGGTTTTCCTCTGTACAAATGCCTAAGCAAAAAGCCTTCAAACATGAGCTTGTGCAGATGAGGAGAGTAACAACAGCATGAGGGGCCAGCCTTGGCATGCCCAGTTGACAAGAGTTGTACCTGCATTATGATCTCAAGCAGCTTAGCAGTACTGCAGCAACTGCACCCCAGTAAGATTTTCTCTGCAGTTTCTCAGAGTTTTCATCTTGACTCATTTTTTTATTTTTATTTTTTAAGTAATAAATGAGGTTTGGGATATCAAGTTTCTACCAGTTCAGTTGCCTTCTTGCCCCTTTTCCATTGGATGAAGCTAAGAAATGAAAAGAAAATGAGAGTAAAGGTATGTGGGCAAAGGAACGGGAAAGGATAGGTCAATTTTCAAGAAAAAGATGGATTTAAAAGCTGAAAAGTGAAAAGCATTTTTTCCAATTTTTAAAACATAATGCAGTTAATCCTGCCATTAAAACTTAAGATCATCGTTTGCCACATTTACAATTTTCTTTCAAATTAAATATTGAGAGGGAGAGAGGAGCTGCAACATAAACAGCTAAATTAATTATGGCTAAATAATAAATTATGGCTAAAAGTACCAAAACAATGGTTTTTCAGCTTTTGGTTCTGCAATGGCATGAGCTGATTTACTAGCGATGCTATTATATTTGGAAAATTCCCAGCAGTCTTACCAATATGCAGATGATTAACTTTGGCTTCAGATCACTGTTTCTGTAACACAATGTGGGGGTTTGAAAGATCTTTCCCATATTTTGCCATATTTGAATTTTCCATTTCTACAGTCTACTGTGAAAAACAGCTTTGTGTTTTCACAGAGACAAAGACCACTGAAAAGCTGTTGCTGGACAAGATACATCCTGACCGGTCTCTCATTACAGAAATTAAAAGATAGTGAAGAGCCTTAACTCGCATCTGCAAGCAAAACTGTGTTCCTTAAAAATCAGAGATGATCCTTGATTTTAAGTGCAGTACTTTTGGATAAACTCTCAATCCTGCTTTCAACCTAACACTACTAATAACTCTTTCACCAGTGCAATCTTTTCAAAAAATAAGCACCTTTCTCAACAGAGACCAGCAAGTTACCCACACCCAGTATTTCTCTTGACCATCAGATGATTTACGTGGAAGTCCAGTGGGATATTTTAATATCCATCCTGAGCACAGAGGGCTGAAGTGTCTCTGGATCCATTAAAAAAATGCACACATCTTACGGAACCAAACAGAGATTGACTTAACTCAGAAATCTGGTGGGCTTAGGCAATGCAACCAAACATCAGGGATGCCGAAAAGAACGTCAACAGTCTGAATTTGTTCTTTGGATCACAGAGCCTCTCCCTCCCAGCTAACTTCCCCACCCACCCTGAAAGCATTCTGCTTGGGAGCGGCTCTTCTCACCAGGGAAGCAAAACTGTCTTCCACTGTGGTTCATGGAAAATTTTCTTGTTTTTCTTTCTCCAGCCCACCTAGACTGGAAAAAAACATCAGTCCCAACCGGAACCAAAACTCTTCCCATCTGCATATAGCTCTTTTCAACTAGTAAGGAAGCATTCCCACAACTGCATTTCTTGCGGCTCATTATGGGAATGGTGGTGTAGCACAATCACAGAGAGTTGTTCTGGAATTGTTTGAGCTGTTATTGTAGAGCACTTTGTGGTACTTTCGTCCAAAAAAGGGTTTATACAAACAGGGATTAGATCAATTCTAGGGCAATTGTGGTCTTTAAGTATACGAAGGCTTCCCATAAATTCAAAGGGTAATAAGAGACAATTGGATGCATAGGATAAATTTTATTCCAACTTATTACACATTATGAGATATGGAGACTGAGCTGTGCAGTATAAACAGTACAATCCCCAGGCATAGTAACTGAATTTATTACCAATCCAAAATCTGCTATCAGTAAAATGAATCCTGTTATTGCTTTCAGTGGGCTTTGGATCAGTCTCCCAAGAGCAAAGTGGGGAAAAAAATGAAGTCAACCAACTAGAGACAGTGTAATTTTAGCAATGTATGAATTTTTTTTTTTACTTTTCAGAAAAAAAGAACCTGGGAGATGCTACAGCTGATCAGATGATCAATTTACTTAATCCAAAAGCCTCTATCAGTACCAGAAGCCTCAGGGTCACATGGAAGAAACCAATTAGCAATTCTGAGAAAGCCGCAGCTGGGCATCTCTCCTGCTTGAGAAGATACAAAGCAGCTTCCCTGAGTCAGTGAGGCACCATTTTTTATTTGCTGGATAAGTTTTTAGCTGGATTAGTTCCCAATTTACCTCACCAGCACTAGCCACAAGTTGGGTCAGTTTACACTAATTATGAAAACATAGCTCCATAGAAAAAATGAAATCTTTTACAGTTTGGTGCGACAAAGCAGAAGCTTAGAGAACAAGTCAGGTTCTGGTAAGACAGATATAAGACAGATACAGGAACAAGTATGATTGTATGTCTGGAGCAATGTTCCTGGGATTTCTGAAGACTTGGAACCAAACATCTGAATCTACTCTCAAGTGCTCTGGTATTGGTCACCTAAAGAACCTGTAAGAAGGCACAGCAAGAAGCAAAGTCTGGAAGCCCTAACCCTAGTATTGTCCCTCTTTGGGTGGCATGATGTTTTCCAGACAGCTCAGTTCCCTCCTATCTACAGAGTAGGAGGTGCCATTTCCAAGAAATCGTTCTGTAAGTTAACCACCTACCTTACTTTTAGCACAAATCCAAAGCGCCCTGTTCCTTTCCCTGAGCTAGGTCTAGGTTAATGGCAGTGCAGTACCCACAGTCGCTCCAAATGTTCACCTTCAGTCTCAACTAGAGAGGCACCTCTGCCTCAAATTGCCGCCTGGGTCCTTACTCTGTCTGTTTCTCGGGTTTAGCTGAAGCCTTACGACTAGCTCTGCCTCCTCTCCTCTCCCTCACTGCAGCTCTGGCTGTCCCCTGCACGCAGCGCAGCTGCTTCTCCTGCCCTCTTGCTGAAGATCATTACTAAAATGCCTCCTCAGAGCTGATGGTTCCCATGTGGTTCACCCTTTATTTTCTCCCCACCTCCTACATGTTCCCATGCAAGAAGCAATTTATCTCCTTTAGCTTTCAGATCCAAACCTGAAATACTGTAAGCTTTATCAATCTAAGCAGCTTGGTTCTGCAAAATGGCCACCAAAAAAAAAAAAAGGAGAAAAGAAAACAGTCTGTCTTTTTCCCTGTGATCACATGTGGGGAGGAGAAAAAAAGGTATAACCTTGGCACAGCCTTTGGTTCCCATTTCACCGTTAGATCATGAGCATTAGCTCTGGCATTTTTGGTTTTCTTTCCAGGGGTGAAATTTTATTTCTTAGCAATATTTTGGTAAGCAGGATTACTTATTATCTGCGTTGTTTGCCACTTTCTCTTCTACTTCATTCTACTGTTTTGTAGCTGCCAGTAAGCCATGATTTGGAGATACAAATCCTTAGTTTATAGATACCTCAAATGCCCCATCCACCTTCTCTGCCATTTCCCCTCTTCAGCTGTCTGTCCTTGGCAGCAGGGCCTGCACTGCCCTGAGACTTTTATAGGAATTACCTTTGCTCTGCTTTATGTCTCCACAATTGGTTTCAATATGAAACCAACACAAGCCAGTTTCAGGAGCTTATGCTACCAAAATCAAATCTGAAAGCAACATGCTCCAGCTGTAATCCCAGCTTCACACAGTTTCAGGTTGTTGCAACTTATGGGACTCTTAGGAAGGTTTTGTAGGGAGACAGATGGGTGCATCCACTCCCATGTAACAGTTATGTTTTTCAGAGCAGGACTACTCACTTTATGCCAAACAAAGTAGACCGATGAAAGTGTCATCTGGCTACAGAAGAAGCATATAACTGCACTCTGTAGGCTTGTCAGTCAGCCACACAAAGCAGATGAGACTGAATTCTAGCAGCTGCCAATAGATCAGAAGAGCAAGAGAACTCAAGCACTCAGAAACCTGAAACTAAGAACTAAAATCATGCAGGTTTTGCCCAAACCAGAGTCTGGATTGGATGGAGGCTTACATGGAGACAGTTCACATAGTCCTTGTTGACAGGAACTTCATTCTTTGAAGTCCTCACTCCAGCCTCACCCCCAGGCAGGCAGTACCCAGCTGTGCTGTCTGTGTGTCCCCCAGCCGTGGCCCTTGTTACCCTGTGCACAAATGGCCCGGAGCTGGCAGAGCAGGCCAGGCAGGGCAGATGAATGGACAGCGTGAGCAGCTCACTCAACTGTGAGCTGTGTCGGAGCACAAGAGCTGGTGACAGAACATCCCTTTCCTGACAGTTTGCTCCCAAATTCACTGCCTCTGTGCAAGTACTCTTCAGCATGTGATTTCTCACATTCCGCAAGCGCTCTGATAAAAATTGCTGCACTCAGCCAAATGTTTAGTAACTGCTCTGATAGCTCTGTATTAAAAATGACTGTGGGGGTGAGAGAAAGCAGAAGAGTAATGGTTTGAGACCCTTAAGTGCAGCACTGGGGCAAAGAAAAATTTTGCTTTCCAAATGCCACATGCCGACTTGCTGCTGGGACATAATGGACTTGTAGGCACTGAAAAGCCCCAGGCAAGGACTTCAGTTTCATTTTCCGCCTTACCCAGAGTCTCTCTCCATGACTTCAGCTGAGTCGCTTCATATTCTGCTTTTCGAAAACAGGCAAAAAATCTACATTAATGCTGCATATAGCGAGTTTGTATATTCATAGTGCACTCCCCTCACAGTGACAATTGGCTTTTCACTGTACTTGCAGCATGCCTGGATCTCAGATGAAACTGCAAAATAATACAAACATAATTGACAGGAACCTACATAATTTCACAGCGCTGCCATGAAATTACTTGTATGGATCACTAAGAACTGGCACTAGCTGGTTTTAACAAGCTAAAAGCTTCCCAGTAGTGTGGGCAAAATTAAATGCCTCTGAATGATGGATCTGACTGTGTCAAAGCCACTGAGAAGCCCCACTGTTCCTGATGCTGTCAACAGATAGCAAGGATGAAAAATAGAAACTGAGGCTCATGGAAGGTGTCACTGCATTCTTAACCCCAACTATGCCTCTCTTTTATGCATTCTTCCTCTCAGCAGTGCTGCAGTGGAGTCAGCTTGGTTTTGCAGACCAGAGAGGACCTGTGCCCTAAACAACTCTGCTTACAGCCAGCCCCAGATACCAGTATTTCTCACTTCCCATACAGTTCACTGGATTCATCATGCAGTGCTTTCTGTAGCTCCATTATAGGGCAGACTCCAGACAACAGATGCCAACATCATGCAAACATCAGTACAAAACCCTTTGTTTTTCTATTCTTTGATACTGCTCTGAGGAAAAAGGAAAAAAAGAAAAGAAAAAGCTGAGAGAGAAATAGATAGAATGAAACTAGGGAGAATAAATCCAGTACTGGAAGGGCCCAGTCAATAAAAGAAGCTTTCCAGGTGGAGCATAGGGAACTGTTGTTCAGAAGAAAGGAAAAAGTGCAGAGGCTCGGAAGATCAATAGGTATTGAAGGAACACTGTTGCATCTTGACCAGGGTAGATCAAATAAATTATATTAATTGCTTTTCAAGACAGAGACTCCCACAGACTTTATTCCGTTCTGCCAGTACGCAAAGAAAGCTGGTAGAAAGCCACCCAAAGTGTCTCATCTTCAAAATCTGCAATATGCTTCAAATACCAAAGACATCTCTACTTGAATGTTCAAAAAGAGGCAAAAAGAGAATTCTCCAATCCATTTCATATTAAATTTATCTCATAACTAACAACTTCTTCTCTGCTCCTTACTACTTCCTAAACTTGCTATATTGCTTCAATTCCTATTTTCACTCTGGTTTGCACCTTTAGATTTGTTAGTTCTAGACCCGCTAATCCTTCTCCAGTCACCATCTTCTCAAAAATTACTTTTCCTTCTAACACTTCTCACCCTTCCTCCTACAAGCAGCTGTGCTGTATGTCATCATCTAGGCATGATTTAGACTGGAAGCTCTGCAGGGCAAAGAACAGGTCTTATTTATGTTTGTGAATCTTTGTCTAACTTTATACTGCTGTATAAATGTTTAATAGGTAATAATGCATTTGCTGGAACAAGCTGTGCACTACTACTCAGTGAGACTGTTTGGATACAATCCTTGCTGACTGTCAGAAGCTTCTGGAATTAAAGGGAAAAAAAAAGGCAGCTATTCGGTGACACTGCGGTCTCAAAGTTAAAGCATGAAATAGTTGAAGTGGTCTAACAAACATTCATCATAGCACTGGAAATGGCTGTATCTTTCCATTTTTGAAACTGCATAGTGTTCCTAGTAGCCCAGCGCTATGCACGTATGCTCAGCTCCAACCATTGAGCCTTATCTCCTTTATGTTATCTATCTCCAAACTCTCATATTAATGTAATTGTAGGCAAGCATTTCAAATCATTGTTTTCACTTCAATGTTGGCTGAAGATACAAGAACGGTCCTGTCCATTCTTCACTCCACTCTTGGCATTATTTTTCTCTAATTTTGAGTGTATCATGACCTGTGTTAGAATTAATTCTGAAAGAGCAGATTGTATGTGGAATTTCTATTTCAGGGATCAAATAGGAGCCAGATGATTCATCAGTGACAACACACAAGCAATGAATGCTCAAGCAAACAGGGAATGTACCATGTCTCGGCCTCGGGGCCAATGAATAAAATATGGTGATGCTAATGGAGAAAATGCAATGGGGCAGCAGGAATCTCAGGTCTTTATGTAATCTAGCCTCAGGTTAACACTTACGGAGACAAACCACAACATAAATTTCCACAACCAACAGAAGCAGAAATCTCTGGGGCTTGTTCTGTCCATGTTCTCTCCATATTGGGTTGTTCCTGATGGTGAAGTTGGTGATGACAAGTCTTATTCTTCAATCTCAACAATTTGTGCACTGCTGATGTAAAATCCAGAGATATATTAAAGAATCGCTACTGTCGCCTGTTCGAAGGCGCTCTGAAACAAGGAGTGAAATGGGGCCCCTGTTCAGCCATCAACCTCCAACACTACATCCTAGGGTTTGGATCCTTTTCCTACGAATTTTGATACAGTTTCTCTAATAACATTGTTGATATTTTGTCCTTAAAAGAGATTTGGCTAAGTGATGAATTAAGATTTTGACAGTTGGCAGTGTGTTTTAGGAAAGAAAAGGAGCTCCATCTATGAGAAGTCAGTCAAAAAATAAGTAAAAATCATCTCTAGCTATTAGGAAAGACTCCTGTATAAAATCTCATGGCACTTATGCAATTTTTTTCAGTGTCATGGACAAAACTCCATCACTTCAGCTGTTTAAAAATAGATTGGACCAAGCAGTGGAAAAAATATATTGCAGGGAATGCAGAGATATCAGCATGGCATTAAAACAGGCGGGCTAAAAACCTCCTTTTTCTCTCATTTTCAGGATTGTGCATGACAAGATTCCAGTACTAGTCGAAGTTTATTTACCTGTGACCACCACAATTTTCAGAGATTGAATTTTAATGATATATCTCCTTGGGAAGGAAGGGGGCCACCATTGATCAGGGCAGAAGCATTACAGTTGCAAAGGGAAGGGTAGAGAGGAGCAAGGCTACTTAGTGAAGATGAGCTAGGGACAAAGACTTTTGAAAAGATCAGAACTGAAACACTTCAGAAAATCCTCCCCCATATGACTGGAAGCTGAACCTTCTACAGAAATTACCACTCAGTTGCAAGCATTCGACGCTTGCAAGTTGGCTGCAGCTCTCTATCTGTACTAACTGGTATCAGAAACACATCTCTACACAGAGTGATGAACACATCTCTATACACTTATAATTTTCATAAACTTTTCAGCTCATCAGATATCACAACTTTCACATATACGTTCCACAATCAAACTAAAATAGGGAGCATCTTCAAACAGACCAAGTTGAAACCCCACTCTCTTATATTGCCTAGTCAGACGGGCAAAAAAACACTTCTAAGTAAACCTCTTGGTGAAGCCCTCATTATTTAAGCAACATTATTTTCAAATTAAAGTAACTGTTTTATCACCAGCTGGACACGCGGTGCAATTGCCTTCGTGCTTACAACAAACTAATTTGAAGTAAAGAAGAGAAGATAGACATCTCTTGGTTATTTTGCCTGCAAATAACATAGTTTCAAGTACCCAAACAAATAGCCAAAATGAATACTTAACAACTACTCTTACATAACTGATTTAGAGCTCACAGCCTGGAG
This sequence comes from Penelope pileata, assembly GCA_013396635.1. Taxonomy (NCBI): domain Eukaryota; kingdom Metazoa; phylum Chordata; class Aves; order Galliformes; family Cracidae; genus Penelope; species Penelope pileata. Next base: position 110,825 of record WBMW01006006.1, on the reverse strand, counting down.
GAACTGTGAACCTGTTGCTGAGAACATGGCTCTCCGTCTCATTATTTTTGCCAAGGAATCCAGACCTAATTCACAAAAATATCTTTCTGTAGAAGCTAAAAAACTTCTTTCATGATCATTTTGCGTTTTCTCTAGTTCCTTTAAAAATGTAACAGGCTCTAACTCAGGTATAATTAGAATAATTTGCATTAATTCTAGTACTGAACAGATTTATGGTATCTTCTGTATTCACAGAAAAGTCCCATCTTCAAAAGGTTTTAAGAATGAACTGCTAAGTCTCAGGAACAAAAGAGCCCTTTAAGATCAGGGTCAAGCTAGGCATTTAGATTCAAAAATAATAAATAAATCCATTTGGAGACAAAAGCCTATTGTATATCGCTTCTCCAGGAAAACCCATGGGTGGCTGAGAATTACTTGGGAAAACTTTGTGTAAATTAGTTCTGAATCATTCTCAGTTCTTTCTCTCACACCGAAAAGAGAGGTCTATAGAGGGAGAAAAGCATTGGTGAGTTCACACAGGGTCAGGGAATATCTGGCATTCCAAACGCAGAACCAGAAAATATTCACAATTCTTGGGATGTTGAAAGAGAGAATGAGCATCTTCCCTACCCATGCCTCACTGAGGAACTGGGGCACCTTCAGCTCCAAATACAAATTAAGGTTGGGGGGCAGGGGGGACACGTTGGTACAAGAAAGTACAGAGGGGAGCACAAACTGCCGTAGGAAAAGCTTATGCAGTCTGATGGTTCCAAGGAACCACTTCCTGTTCTCTGTTCAAAAGGAGGAAAAATACAAAATGAGAAAATAAAATAAAATAAAATAAAAATCAGCACCACTGTTCTTCAGCATACATTGCCTTCTCTGCTACCAGGCAGACATTGCCAAGTTGACAAAGCCGACATGAGGAAATCTTGAGTTTGTTAGAAAACACAGCACTTTACTCAGGGATTTTGTATCAACCTATAAAATTACATAGAGAGTAATCACAAGACTTCATAGTTATTTGCATTAGTTCAAGAAACTGTGAAAATATAAAGTGATATTATGGGCTTTTACAGTAACATTTACAGAAAAAAAGCCATTCTTTATTCTTAATGCTGTAATCATATGCTAACAATTATCACCACAAAAGCTACTTCAGTTCTTCCAAGTTATTCAGCAAACCAGACAGCAGGGACAGCACTGAAACTTTGAACATCAAGTTCTTATTTACTTTGCTATCCTATCTTCGGGTAAAAATTTTACACATCTGCTGTAAGCACTTTCTTCACCTGAGGCAATTCTTCTGGCAAAACCAAATTAGCTACCAAGCTGCTGAGAAGAGGTGCAACCTCGATTCAGTCCTTGATTAGAAAACAAGACCTCGTGGCAGAGATCTAGAGTGACTCTCAGGCTCAGCAAGTGAAGGACACAACACTTCCACTAAGTCATGTATTTGCCCAAAAGTGGGACTAAGTTAGAGCGTGACCTTAGATACTCATATTAATCACAGACACTGGCCATGATTTTGAAGTCAGTGCACACCTGCTATTAAATAGCTTTGTTCTTTTCCTGGAGACTCTGAAACCAAGTGTTTTACCTTTACCATGAAGCCCAGTCTTGAACATCACTCACAGTGGACAAGTACCGTGGTCATCGCTGTACACATTAATGTGAATTTTCAAGTTTAGTTCTAATTCATTGCAACATTGTGGGGAAGACCTTTGTCTGGTCTATAAAATATTGCACTGAAAATCAAATAAATATTTTTCTTCTACCAATAGCTTTGCAAGTCACTTTTCTGAAAGGTTTCATACTGCATTTCCGATGAATACTAGGGGATATAACAGTGCAAGGATCATGTACCTTTGGCAGAGCTTGCAGAAAGAGAAGCCACAGCTCCACGGGTATGCTCTGGCCTCCTCCTGGAAAACAGAAAAGCAGCAAGTGTTATAGAATATAATAATCTAATGCATCTGTTAGAAAAATAAATTATACAATGCCTCTTAGCATAAAGTAGAACAAACCACCACTCTGGTGTCTGTGAGAAATTCTTGCAATTATTTCTAGCTTATCTACTCCAACTAGTGTTGTTGTTTTTTAAAAGCTAAAAGTCACCATTTGTCTGTGAATCAGCTTTTATGAGGAAAGAGCCTCCATGACTATATAAAAACCAAAGCAACATCATCTCTGTTTATTATTCTGTAAAGAGAAACAGTGCCAAACTTCCTGCAACACCCACTTCAGCTGCTGAAATCCACAGAACTGAATGTGCTGCTGTTAGCATTTGGAGACAGGAATATATTTTGAACTAAAATATCAGATACAGGCTTGCTTGTTAACAAGAAGGTATTGGATTCCTTAGCAGGTTAAAATGGTGCCAAATATGCAACTGATACAGGACAACTTCTATTCACCATCTTTGAAATTTTTCAACAGTGTTTAAAATATCCTAAAAAATATAATGAAAGTCAGTAAATAGTTGAATTTTCCCAGCTCATCACATAAATGACAGTCTGATTGATGAACATTAATTTTTAACACTACTCCTACTGTGTTACATTTATACAAGATTACTCGTGAGACAGGACTAGAACAAAAGTTCTCATGAATAGAGATGTCTGCTTTGCAGCTACAGCAATTTCTGTTTGGTCAGGTGTTTTCCTGCTGGCAGAGGACACAGTTTGTAGATATGTACATGCAGGGATACAACTGTGGGCATGCCACAGAGCCAGTTTTCTCCTGGGGACTTCATACTGCTCCTTCTCCATCCTGCAGTCTCTCAGTGACGCACCTCCTCCTGCCTTTGCCCATCTCTTCCTACAGGTCTTCCTAAGAATCCACGGGGAGAAAAGCTGCCCAGAAAGGCAGATCTGCAAAAGCTATCTAGATTATTTCAGTGAGATCTAAGTCCTACAGAAGATCTGTTTTCAAGATTTCCACCCAAGCTTAAGTCCTGGTTTTCCTGGCCTCAGTGGGAACTCACCTGCCCATTTCCCCACCCACAACAGGCATTTTTCTACACGTTTTCAAGAGCAGGCAATAAATAGCATCTGGGAAATTCATTCTCTGCTGCCACCACCAAGGACAAGCGATCAGAAATACCATCAATCAGCAGACTTCAACTGCTGCTCTCCAAGTTCTGTGTGGCTGATAAGAGCAGGACCTATACTTCAAGCTGTCACCTGCCACAGAACCTCAGGATGGGGAGGCTTTTGTGTTTGGATCATGATAAGGGAACATTTATCCCTTCTGTGTATTCCCAGTGAAAAGCTGTCATGTCAGTTTTCAATACAGACACAGGCACTTTTTGAAACTGAAAATCCCTTCCCTGTACCTTCCTTTCCTTCTCTAATCATAGCCCATTTGGTACCTCTGGATTGAGAAGAAACACAAGCTTCTCCCTTGTGGGAAGGGCACTACAGGATTAAAAACATTCGTTCAGCTGAATATGTTATGCAAGTCACTCCAAAAGAAAAGCCTCCTATTTGTTTCCATGGAAATTACAACCAATACAAAGAGCACAATAGTACTATTTGATCAGCAAATTATCAGCTACAAAACACTGTTTTTCAATGTAGTCACCACCATCAGCTGTGCATTTTCACCAGTGATGAACAAGAGCCTGCATGCTGTGCTCATAAACATCTGCACCAGTGGAGGTGACCCACTGTTTCACAGCTGCTATAACAGCATTGTTGCCAGGAAAATGTTGCCCACACAGTCCAGCTTCATTGGCCCGAACAGATGGAAGTCAGAATGTGCCAAATCTGGACTACGCAGTGGGTGTGGTAGGACAGTCCAGCCAAGATTGGCAATGTGTTCCATGGTCTTCAAACTCATGTGGGGCCTGATGCTATCATGTTGCAAGAGAAAGGTTTCCTTCTCTGACTCTAGAAGTTTGAATCTTCAGGTTAGTAAGCATCACAACATAGCAGTCACAGCTGATGGTTTGTCTGGATTCCAGGAAATCCAGAATGATCACCCCTTTCCTATCCCAAAAGACAGTGCACATCACTTTACCTGCCGAGGGATGCATCTTGAGCTTTTTCTTCAATGGGGAATTCACATGTCACTGCTCTATGGACTGCTGTTTGGACTCTGGCTTGTAGTGGTGAGAACACATCTCATTACCAGTAACAATGCAATCCAGGAAACTGTCACCTTCAGCCTCATATTGGTTCAACGGGTCCTGACAAACTTGCACGTGGTGTTATTTCTGTTCCTGTGCGAGCACTCCTCTGCAATATTCCAACATTGTCCGCATTGTTTCCAACACACTGAAGCCAGTACTCAGCTCCATACACAGTTCCCTGGTTGTAATCTGCTGATACATGTGGATGATCTGATTGAGACACTCTTCGTTTTGTCATGTGACAGCTGTACATGGCCATCCGGAACATGGCTTGTCTTTCACATCACTGTTGCCACTGCTGAAATGCACCACTCACTGCCTCACTGTGCTCACAGCCACTGTTTGGTCTCCATAAACACTCAGTAAGCATTGATGAATGTCAATGGGTGCAATGTTTTCCACATGGAGGAATTCAATGACACACCTTTGCTTCATTTGCATTTGCATGTCAGACGTCATTTTGTCAGACTGCCCCTCTGCTGCCATCTGCCACAGAGCAACAAAATTTAAGGAAATATTGGCAGGAAGGTTCAACCTCTACTGCCATGCCACCAACATCTGCCCCTGACATTGTGGGCCAGCATAATAAATTAGGAGGCATTAGTTTTGGTGCAGCCCTCGTATATCCAGACTTCTCTTTCTCATCCTGTCAGTTTCGTTATGCCAGAACAGTTGTTGAACAGAATGGGAAGAATCTCCAACACAACTTCTGTCAGCAGGAAGGCTCCAGCCTGCGTGGGCAAGTGAGCCCTCAGGCCTCGCACTCGGCACAGTAGGAGCCCTCCTGAGGAGCTGCTCTACGCCAGACAAATGGTGTGCCACCACTCCTGTCCTGCTGTTCCTTTGTCCGTTGTAAGACTTGTGCACCTGTTAGTATGTTCTTGCCAGTCAGTGAGGAGTTCTTCCCTTCCCACAATGCTGTTTTGGGGATCAAGTAAAATCCCCATCAACTTTCTTACCTCTTCTTCCCTCTTTGGAATCAATCCACCTCACCAGTTATGTTAACCCAGAAGCAAGGCCTAACGATCCTCACACACCTCACTCCTTTTCCCATCTCCTCAGGTTCTGAGGCTTATTTTGCTGTTATATTCTGTTATATTCAACAGATCAAGGCCATATCAGATAGTGAAACCCCTAATCATGCCATAATACTGTTGGATAGACCTGTAAGACATTATGCAACACCATGGATACCCTAAAGCCTTTTCCACCAACACATTTTTGCCTGCCTGCCTACCTTGACTGTTCATCTTTCTGTAGTATTCAGCTCTTAATTTCTCATTTACTATCTGTCAAGAAAAAAGTAACGCTGTTCTACCCTATTTGGGTGCTGTTACAAGCTAAGATCCCTACTGAAAAACTCTAATAAATGAAAAAGGCACATCTGCATCTTTCCTTTCTATCTTAAACATACTCTGGATCAAATTCCCTATCCAAGACCTATCTTTTAGCCATGTGACCAGCCAATCCCATTCAAGTCATACTCTGAATTACTCATGCTCTAATGCCGGTACTGTTACAGAATACACAGAGATAACACACTTTTTTCCTTCTATATTAATTTATCAGAGGAAATACTGAGTACAGGTTGCCTGAAACGTGTCAGACTTGGATCGTCTACCCGCAGAAAAGCTTTTTTACTCAAATCATGCCCTATCCCCAGCCACATTTCATAAATAAATGCCTCTGGGAATAGAAACCATCAAGAAAAAGTCAGATCTCTTTTCAAGAAAAACTCCTGGATGTTTTTGTCTAAAATGCAGAGTTTGAAAACAGAGAACATGAAGTGAGACAGCTATATTCTGATTTTAAGAACATCATTCAAGGGAAATGATGAAATTTCCACATGCCACAAAACAGTACACTGGAGTACACATTACTATGAAGAGCAGTAGCAGTTAGGGTTGCCATTAGATAAGTAACTCTGCCATGAACCACTCTTATCTAAGGTTAATTCGGAGTGCCAAAGGACTGCTGTTTCCACCGGTTTGCCACAGAGGAGAAACTCTTTGAGAGCCCAGTTAAGCTCAATCACTAACACATGCTTCCAACGGATACCCTTGAGGATCAGGCACACATTGCAACTACATTCCTAACAGCTAGAAGGGCAATAAGAGCAAAATTAAATTCTGCTTTTAAACTTTCTGCTCATTTACAGCTTGAAGAAACAGTATCCAGGATGTTGCCCTCTCCCTGCAAAATGGTCTGGTGAGGGCAAAGTATGCGCACATTTCCTTTCTGGCAAGTGCAACAGTCTGATTTACTTATGTTGGAGCCACACAGCTTTCAGAGAGCTAGACAAAGATGAATGTAAAAAATCTGAATTATTATCTTTTAAATAAATAACATACAGAACATATATTCTGACTGGGGCACTATTTTAGAGCACAAGTAAATTTTTTATTTTACTTACAAGGGTGGAAATACTTGGATATCCAGGTTCAAGCAGCAAAACTACACATCCTGCATATGAAGAATAACAATGCCATGAAACTGGAAGTTGTCGGAGGTACAGTGAGATATTCTGGGCAACCTTTCCTGCACCTTATGCAGAAATCTCATTCATAACTATTGCACTTTGTTGCCTCCTCTCTAATCAACCTTCGCAGTTCTCTACTACATGAGCATGAGCTTTGAGCTTTTCACTCACATTCTGTTCAACCTCCATTCTGCCACCCCTGTTTAAGCATTTAAAACAGGAACAAATCAGGATGCAGAGATCAGTGCCAGGCTGTTCAAAACTTCCTTGTGACTGCATGCTGGCCCATTTCAACGAAAGGAATTATTTAATTGTTGCATTATTATGAAAGTGATGACTCCTGAACATCTCAGGCAAAGCATTAGGACACATGAGGGTTCAGGTGCTTCCAAGAGGAGCTCCTGCCTTGTGAAACAGGTCCAGTGGCCTCCAGGGAACTTGGACTGTTCTGAGCAACGTCAAGGTGTTTCAAACTTAAGGTTGTAGTCAGATCCTGGAATTACTGTATTTTTTAACCCTTTCAGGAAAAGGCCATGGTGAGATCCTTGGAATACGTACTAGAACTTTCTAGAACTGAACTCTGTAGCTTAAGTATGCTGACAAAGAGGTCCCGTATCAAAAATAAATACATAAATAAATAATAACTAAAAAAAAAAAAACAGTGCCCACATTGTATAGAAGCACATTAGCAAGCAAAGAACATGTATAACCATCCTTCCACAAGAGTCTAACATCGTATCAATTCTTGCAAAAATTAGCCTGACACACCAGAGGATGGCTGCTGTGCCATTTGTAGTAAATATTAAGGCTGTTGTTTTCCACACACCTTCTTGTGAAGGAGAAACATGCCCAGCTCTGCACTGTACAAGATGCATCACAGAGTCAGTGTGCACGTTTGTAGACCTTGAGTGTGGGGGAGCAGGGAGAAAGGAGAGGGAAGAGAAAACAGCATCACTGCCATTTTGGAGTGCTTGTCCCTTGTCATCACAAAGGAAAGTAGTCCACAGGGAAGATACTGAAGGTTCAACTCACAGTTCAGAAAGAAATTAAGTCATTTTCTCCAGCTTAGTCACTGACTTTCCATGCCTTTCAAACAAAAAGCCAGGAAGAGCATTGAAGAGTGCAGCAGCAACAGCATTGCTGCACAGAGGTCTTACAACAAACATATCTTTGGAAAAAATGACTTCAGTAATGCAAAGAAGAACAGAAGATCACAAAAGGAAGCCGATGACGAAGGGACTCTTTCCCCCACACCACCTCTAGTACTATAATCCTAGCAACCAGAGCTGTTCAAAAGCAAGTGTAGGAGGATACAGGGAAGAAAGGGTAGCACTGTTTATAGTACATAGAAATAGAGGCTGCAGCACTAGCCAAATGAGGAGAATAACTTTTATGTAAGAATGGAACAGTGGAAGGAAATGGGTAGGTAAGGACAATTGTAGGATTTGTTCTGTGCATAAGAGAATCCCTTCTACATACGATGCAATGGAAAAGACATTTCATCCATGGAGCTGGATAAAATAACTCATCTGGAATAGAAACCTTTCAATGCTTGTTATCTGCGCTTCTGTTGCTAAATGGGTTAGTTCTTTCTTACAATTAGCACTTTATCAGCTAAAAAGTCAAAGCATTCTGCGCATTAATCCATTTAGTCTTATGTCACCTTTATGAGATGCCTATCAGCCAAGACTGAAAAGAAAGTCTGGTGTGAATCATAAATACTTTAAAGGGTTTTCAAAGTTTGAATACTCAACACTTGCTGAAAATAAACTTCCTGGAATAAGCTTCTGGGTCACTTCGTATCACTCAGCCTTTCTGACAACCTGGCCATTTCCTCTTTTCTATAGCAAACAAAATGGAGGTGCAGAGGCACCAAACTGCTTGTTTAATAAATGCTTATTTACAAACCTAAAAAAAAAGCATTGCATCCCACCTGCAAAATGCCACAGAAGTTTGAAAATCCGTTAAGGGGTATCTAATAAATCCCATAGGATTTCAAGCAAGTTCCTACAAAAATCCATTGCATTTATTTAGAATCCACAGAAGCTTCTCTATGGATAGATTAAGAAAAGTGGTCTGCTAGTTGACCTGCTTAAATAGGACATTAAAGACTGAGTCCACAAGTCCTAGCTAAATTGCCTCAGATCAGAATGAGAAATGCATGGACAATCCATATCTATTTCTTTACTTATTTAAACAAATAGACACTCCTTTTACCAAAATTATTTCTGTGTGTACACCTCCACGGCACCAGCAAAGCTGATCCAGGCTGCCACTTACCATGGAAATTTATCAGGTGTTTTCTGTGCAAAGATGTCCATGAATAAAAAGTCTGCTGCCAATAGGATTAAGGCAGGTACAAGGGGGACCAGTATCTAACAAAACAAATTTAGGGTCCACGTACAGAAAAAACATTCAAAGCCAATTATTCACACCAACAATGTATTAATTATTGCCCTGCAAGTAATTCCATTAAGCCTCTTCACACAATCTAAATATTCACACCTTTGTTTGGTGCTATTAAGACAACACCTTAGTCGTCTGGAAACGCAAACTGCAGCAAGGCAAAAATAAACTAAAATAAAGTGACCCAAGATTTGATAGAGCTCTGAGAAGCATCCAAAAACAAAACAAACAAAAAAAACCACTCAAAGACATTTCACCACTGAATGTTTCCATGTTATTTCCAACTGATTTTTCGACACTGGAATTGACTTTTAATAGATGCAAAGGAGATAAATGTCTCATTACCAAAAATAAATCCGTCTGTTAAGGATGGCAGAGAGGCAGAAGCACTGCGCTGCCTATTATGGTATTAAGCAACAGATTTCACTCCCTCTGCTACATGCCCATTAATTAAAAATCCGACAAGCTTTTCCAAAGAATTTCTGAGCTTCTTTGGTCCTCTTTAGTCCATCCATAATTCTTTGTGTATATAAACATGTCAGGCCTGGAAAGTAACGGGACATGCACATAACTTACCACAGAATTCTTTTTCTATTCAAATACAAATACTGGTAAAGAAACAATAACAGACAAAAGGGGAATAACGCAAGAAATTAATGCGATGAAACAAATGTGCCTGCAATTCCCTGTCCAGTCACCAGATGAAGCTGCTTAAAACACCGGCACCAACATGTTTGTCTGCCTTTTTGACCACAGAGACCTGGTATGTCTGTGCCAGAGCTCCCCGCAGCAGCTCCCAGTAAGTTAAACCTCCCTGCGTTACAGCCTTGCATGAGCGCGAGGCACTACTTTAATAGGCAATGGGAGCTTGCTGCGCATCAGCAGCGCATCAGCAGCGTGCTGCACACAGCCACGGTGCAGTGAGGCCTTTGTTCTCTGCGCAGAGTGCTGCCTTTGTAAAATGCCCTCGCTGTGGTCAGGCAGAGTAGCCGCTGTACTCTCACAATTCATATAACATGGACAGATCTCTGTCAAACACACATGCACACACACAAATACGTACTCACAGATTTTTGCCTTTTCTTCTTGTTCTCCTTTGATGAGGAAAAAAAAATCACCACAGAGCAGAACAGCACATCTGTGCAATCAAAACGGCTCCTGTTCAGCCTGTGGTTATACTTTAAATCAAACAGCACGGAAAGAAAAATCAGTTGGCTATTGTTGCTTGGAAGGTTCAACAATAGATACAAATGTAAAAACTGAAGTAGAAAAGGACTTCTACCTTAACACATGGCAAATGTTATCCTGTGATTTACTCAGCTATTCCGTCCTCTAAAGCAAATCCAAATGAAATAACTCTTCACTGGCATGCAGGAGAGCTAGATAGCCTAATAGGTTTCTTCCACCTCTAAGCAATCCCTGCCTTGCATGGCTTGTTTTTATTGACTTATCTCACTGGCGGTTTGTGGGCAGAAGCACGTGCCTCATGCAAATGCCAAGACCTCTCTTGCTTCATGATGCGACTGTGCAACTAACCAGAATTAAAACAAAACCCATCATTTTCTTTCTGAAGGATTAACTCCGTATCACAATGCATAGCTTTTACATCTATGGACAGAAACTTCAACAATGCCATCCCAGAAATATTATATTAACCAATCCAGTGCTTTCAGTTCAGGGTCATGGGCTCTACTGCTCCTGACTCACCAAAGCTGATCCCTGAGTTGCTCTGCAAAGACTGGAGCTTAAGCAGGGATTCCCAGTGCATGAAGGCAGAAGTCTTGACCCCTGAGACAATCAGCAAGAGAGAGTAAATACTTGTTTTGAATATATCAATCTGTTAAGAGTGAAAAAATCCTCTTTGAGCACCTTTCCTTCAAAATCTCAGCAGAGACGGGCAGTAAAATGTCACGTCAGCTGAAGGAGGCATTTGCTCAGAGCACATTGACAGCCCTGGTAAGGGATGGTACCTCTGTATAGTTAATGTAGAGCAGGACTACAACCCCTGTCCTAGGGAGCACCCACAGTCTTGTCGAGTTAAATCATCTTCCTTACTACATTTAAGAGTTAGGAGAGATGATGAGAAGTACACAATGGGTAACACATGTTACTCTTGGGGGCCTCCCATGTCAGGAGCTGATTTCTCAGCAAATTGTGAATTACTGAGGGAAATAATTACTGGTTTTACAGAACTGTGCCTCTTGAATTAGATTAAAAACAAATAAAAAGCCTCACTGAAAGCACAATAGATTCTGCCTAGTTCATGTGCTCTCGCAGCAGACTTTGCCATTAAAAGTTAGAAACTCTGTTAACAATGAAAGATTCCAATGCAAGTCCAAAAAGATTACCTAATGTAAAATCTTGCTGTTGCCAGTTTAAAAAGAAAAAAAAATAAGAAAAGGAAAAAGCAAACAGATTTAAGCTAGACAAGGAAGAGATTTGTTCAGAGGTTGGTATTTTGCAGATTCGTCAGAAGTACAAGACAAGTCCTCAGCTAATATGAAAGGGGGTGGCTATATGTGTTCAGAGCACAATAGCAGCCCTATTCAGCTGGTGCCTTAAGAAGATACTGTAGCATCAAAATCAAATCACAATATTTATTAATACTGCCTTTCAGACTAAAAGAGCAAGCAACGGAACTTGTACTTCTAAGTTCAAGAACAGAGGGGGAAAAAAAAATCAACCCCTTACCTTGAAAAAAAACCCTTATTATATGTTTCAGCATTAATTTTCTGCATGGGATTCTTTCCTTAAGTCTATCACCTAGAAAGGAGAAGCAGCCTGGGTCAGAGCACGTAAAAAACTCAGGACTCCTGATTTTCAATGTTTAACCATGTTAAAATAGCAACCAAGCAAGCTGTAGTTTTGGAAGTTAAGCAGCAAAATTTAACTATGGGAAAGTCTGCTTTCACTGCTTGGAAGTGATCCTGATTTTTGCAGTGAGAACATTTAGCAGTACACGTTAATATTTAACTCTGTGTTTTTCCAGTATTACACCAGTTTTCTTCAGAGATGCAGAGGAACGTGGTGGCAAAGCTGAACTGTTACTCTCCTTTAAAAGCAAAAAGGGAAATGACCACAGAAAACAGCTGCAGAAAATACAAGAATGAAAAGTTTCTGAAAAGAAATCTGTATATCGCATCAGAAGAACATCTTAATGAGCCAGCAATTCACACAGACAAGAAATGGTGAAAAGACGTAAATAAAAATCATCATCTGACCACTTTAATTGGTATTTGGAGAGTGATGGTACTGCTTGACTTGGTCACTTCGTCTTTCTGAACACGTAACAGATTAATTTTGAGAAAACCTTCAGTTGCTGGCCCGTGAACATCTGTTCCTATCTATAGCCACCTATCTAAGGCTGCTCCAGCTTTAAGGGCAAAGCAAAACAAGCTCATTTGATGATGTCCTGTCCCCCTATTGCAAGGCATTCTTACTGTCTAGCTTTCTGTAATCTTGTTATGAGACACTCCTTCCTTCTGCCTACCCATTTTTTATTTCTTCCTGAATGTTTTCCAATTCCATTTCCTTGATTTTTGAGTTAGTAAGAAACAGAACTTTCAAATTAAATGCCGAAAGGAATCCACCCACACTCACAGTAAGCAATAAGAAAGAAACAACTGAGTGTTCAGAGATGGCAGCAGCTGGTCCCCTCTGGTGAACACTCACTCCACATCCTCTCTCGTGCAACGCTGCCAGAGCACAGGGCCACAGCACAGTTGCAGCCCCATTCTTCAAACCCACACTGGTCAAGAGGAGGCAGTGCTGACAGCTCTCATGGAAACCACTGGTTCCTTGGAGTGCCCATCACCTTTGAAAGGCAAGAGGCATATTGTATTGGTGCTTACATGACTCTGGACTTAAAAGGCTTTTAATGTTAGAAAACACGATGAATGAATAAAAGATGGTATGTATTTTCCAGATGCAAACTTCACTGTAATGAAATGCAGAAGGAAGGCCAATGCTCAGACAGTAAAAAACTCAGTCAGAGCCTGCTATCCTTCCACCATTCTGCTCAGCATCTTTTAAGTGGGAGGTGTTCTGCAGCCTTTCACACTTGACCTCTTAATTAAAGCATGGTTAAATTAATATCTCAGACACGATATATCCTTTACCCATCTATATCAGTAATTAAACTAATTCTCATGGGAATGAGACCATTTGTTATGTGTAATGTAACTTTAGCTGGGGTAATCCAAAGAGAGAGAAGGAGCTGATGTAGTAAATGCAGTCATTTATATTTTAAAGGGAGCTATTGCAAATGAAGGAACACCACCTGTGACAGCTAGAGACAGATCCCAGCCAAATGAAATCTTTTGTGTCACAAGGGACAGTACACTGCATATGGCCTCCCCATCTCCAGCTGCAATATTGAATAACTAAGCAACACAGGGCAAAGACTTTATGCATTCTCCAACTCTGTGATGACAGCATCAAAACCAACTGAACTGCATTTAATAGTAATTTCATATTAGTTCTACATGAAAAGTAGAATACGTCTAAGCACGTCTAAGGTCTTTTTTATGGGCAATACAGTCTGTTTGTTTTGCATTTGTGGAAATCCTGGAAGTAGAACACCTTGACTCATGACTGAGACGATCACAATACAAACAACTGAATCATCACATAGAAAGACTGTATGTAAATAAAGTTAACTAAGACATAGTTTAACATGTGAAAAAGAGTGATCATCAGGATCAAAACTGCTACAAATTATTTACTGCTTCTATTCCAGCAGTTCCAATCATGAGCTCTGTCATCCAAGTACCAGGAGCAATACAGTAAGAAAATAATTTCACCTTTAGGTAAAAGAAAAAGTTGCATATTCCTTGGTGTGATGGCAGCCAACCACGTGAGCGGTATAACCAGCTGCCCCAGTGGAATAAGGTAAGTGTGAAATAACACCCAGAGTGGCAGAATCTAATCTTCTCTTTGTGATGATGTATGAAGGACCAAGTAATGTGAAATATGCCCTAGGAAAGTAACCAAAATCTTATATACAACCAAAGAGGTCAAGAGGATACACAAAGTGCTACAATAGCACAGAAGGCAGAACTCATTCATTTAAGAACAAGACAGATTTGCTGACATCTTCAGATGCCAGTTTGAGGACCTGAATTCGTGCTAGAGCCTGAAGCACTACTGCAACTGGCAAATCTGGGCCTTGCTCAAAGGCCCTATGTACTCAGCCAAGGCATAACTGTTGGGAACCAGGGCCTAGCAAAGGTCTGCTCCCCTGTGTGATGACCAGGGAACCTTTTCTGAGCTCTCCTGGGCTGCAGATGGGCCATCCTGCACATCAGATTCCTCCCAGATGTCTCCTCCACCCAGGGTTTAAATGCACAGCTTTCAGATTATAAGCAGCTAGGATTTCTTCAGAGAGAAAGAGAGCAGAAATCACCCCAACCGTCACACCTATGGTGGGGTTTGTAAATCACAGCCCACCAGGCAAGGCAGCAGTGCCTAGAACTGTTTTTAATGGATGAAAGAAAGAGAGACCATACAAAGTCCTTTCAGCACAGGCAATAAAGCTTAGTGTGCTGCTTTGTTCCATTTTTTGTGTTTTGGCATTGAGGCCATCCCTCTTGAGTTTTAATATAAAAATTAGGCTACAGAATGTTTCTTATAAGATTGTGATTATGACAATCAAAACAGTTAAAACAAACAAATAAACAACAAATTCCAATGGCAAAGATTTTTAAGAATATTTTTCTACTTAAAAGTAAATTAAGAGTACTTTCAAGTACTTATGTGTACTTAAAAGCAAAACGTTACCCCTAAGATGCTTTCAAAGCCTTTTTTTGTTCCCCCAGTGCTGCTAACTCAAAAAGCAGCAGCACTCTCGTACAGACTCCACCAGCCTCTTTCCTTATGTTAAGGAAGCTGTTGTCGAGCTGCTTAGAAATCTACACTGCACTGTTTGTGTCTCTCTGGGGTTTATTGAATGAGTGGCCACCCCTCCAACTCTCAAGGGCAACACATCCATGTCCGCCACTGCTATTTAACATTAGACTGCTTACTCAGTCTAATCAAAGACTGAGAAATAGGCTCAACAAACTCAGCCTTGCGTATTTGAGAACTGTTCTGTCACTGCTCACCCAGATTTTAGCACACAAAAATAAGTCATTGCAGGTGTTGTGAATTCTGCACCGAGCTACCAAAATACTAAGTCCAAGTAAACAACAAGAAGAAAAATATTTAATTTCTAATCCGTTTCAGCTTTTTCTTGGCTTAGAAAAGAAGCCAAGAGAGAATCATGGAGAAGCTTTCTTGGTCTCTCTATGATTAATTTTTAAAATATTGCTGAGGAAATAAGATAGCTAAATGGTCATTGTCTTAAATATACACTGATCATCTTATAGCACAGCCAGTTTATTCCAGTTCTGCTATGTAAAGCATCAAAGACTGAGCACATGACAGATAAAATAATCAGAGGCATTCAGTTGTGAATAAACAAGGCCAGAACAAAACACGAATATAAGAAGAGAGGATTTTAAACCTCTTATAAACAGATTGTTATCATCCCATGGAAGGCAAAATTGAGTGGGCAAGTTCCCATCATATCCAGGGCACCATCTGGAAAGTGAAGAGAACATTTTTAGAAGTAATTAAGATAACTTATTATGATATTAATGGCATTAATTGGAGTACATATAGGCTCAAATTACCAGGTCCTCATCTGGTACAGTGACAGTACCTTCTCAAGCCAATGGCGTTACAACAGTTTATAGTGTAATACCATAATACCTACACTACAACATAATTTTACTTCTCTTCCTTCTGCTTTTATTTGCAAACATTGGAATTTCAAGCCATTAGATACCTGAGTTTCTCTCAGTTACAGATCCTATAGAAGCTTCTGATCTTCATTACACTGGATCCAACACCTTCGCTCTAAGTAGCATTACTCCAGACTTACACTAGTGTAACTAAGAATGAGATGCTGTATCTTTGAGACGTGAGGCATTGTGAACTAGTCTAATTCTTTAAACTGTTTGAGGTGAAACAATCTTCAGTACAAGAGTACTGTACATGCCACACAATCCAGACCTTAAACTTGCAGATTTGACTCTTCATCCCACACAATGGAAATGTATCAACGTCAAGAACTGACATATTTCTTTGTCCACCTCAGCGCAGAGTCAATTATTTGTGTACGAATTATATCCCAGGATAATGCAGAAAACCATATGTTCACAACACTGGGATATTTAGCTCAGAAACGTAATTTGCATGAGCACAAACCGGTGGTAAATAATCACATCCAAATGAGATTTGGGAAGGAAAGATGGCAATAATGCAGGGGAATAAGCAAAATATTTTTTCACTATGCAAGAATTTTTAAATGTTTCAGGTGTGAAATGCCACTGTGAAACATGCTCCTAAACTTTCTGACATACAGTGGTAGTCACAGACTGTGAGACTCTTGCTGCTTGTTTTCTGAATCTCCTCTAACTGTTCTCCAAAAAATCAATAACTAAAATAACATGGGGGAGGTGGGGAAGTTTCATACTATTCCTTATCCTTGGAATGTCTCTGTGATGACAGTGCACTAAATGCTTGTGATTATACACTAAAAACTTGATTAGATTCCAGCTAATCATCACTGTGGGATAGCAAAATTGTCCAACATTCCTATCAGAGACAACAGCTTAGGGACCCTCTGTAATTTACAGTCTCGTTGTCACCCTGAGGCTGCCAGAAAATTAAAATTATGGTTGCAAAATAGCAGTATTTTTCATTAAAATCCCAAGGAGTTAATTACATAAGTACTGTTATACACTGCACTTCACAACCTCTCCCCAGGAAACTTGTTAGGCCCTTTTAATAATGCACAAGCATCATCTTATTCCCATGAAACGGAGGAAATCATGTTCAGCACAGCCACAGATGTCACTGTGAGTTGCTCCTGCACAAAGATAACAGGGATCAGCTTCTGCACATATCCAGTGGTAGAAACTGGCCTTTATTACAGTTGCATCTCCGATGGTATCCGAGAGGATAAAATATTTCATCAGGACAAGGGCAATGGTGCTCTTGTCATCCCTTCCTATTAGGAGCTCCCCAACACAAAGCCTGTTGTCACTCTGGAGATGTAGGCAAAATAGCACCAGCCTCGGCAATGCAAGTGAGAAACAAAACAAATGAAGGAGAAGGAAGGAAAAAATCAACCAAATTTTAAAGAGCAAGGCTGCTGTGCAATCACACTTCCACTGTGAGAAAGAAAACACTTCTAGCCTCCATTAGGGACTGAGTATACAGACTGATGGATGGAGAATGTTTTTCATTTTTCCCAGCTTTGCTTTTCATGCAGTTTACATTTCATTAAGGTATAAGAAAGAGCTGAAGGACAGAGGAGAAGAAACTAGCACATTTTCTCCTTCTCAGCCTAATAACTCCTGCCTGATTTCAACCCTCTGTAGCTCGTGGATATTACTACATATTCCCTCAGGAAGTTAGGACAGCCCTAATTAGTCTATGATAATGAAAGATACTTTTAAACTGCTATATCCTTTCCACCACACACTGGAGGCCATCGGAAATTTTCACAGACTAAATTATGCAGGGATGTGACCTGGACCAGCTGTGCCTACATTCCTGTTAGCCCTAGCGGCTCACGGCCACCAGCTGGGACTACCGAATAATAACCCAGGCGTGCTGACAGGGACAGGACACCAGGCAGCAATGAAAATACCCATAGCTGTCATTGCTGTGAGCACTAGTGCAGCTGAGGGAAGAGAAATGCTACTGGAGATGAGGCAGGCAATTTCTGCAGATATTTCCTGCTTCTCCCAAGTTGTGCTAAAGCTAAATAAGAAAAAGAACAATAAAGAAAATGTAGTCTAAGTCTACCAGCTTTTAGCTTAAAAGCTAAGTAAAAGTCCTCCCTAACTGCACCCACACGTCTCTTTCAAGCATTTTGTGCTCGAATCAAAGAGCATAACAAGATCCCTATTTTTATAGCTGAAGTACATGGGAACAGATCTTCTAATTTAGTTACAGTTCAATCCATCACCCAGAACTTCATCACCACACCCACACGGACACCTGGAGCCGGCATTCAACAGGAAGGAAGAAGGTTCTACTCTGCAACATGATGGATTTCATTACAACCAAAGGGACTATCAAACACCAAGATCACTGGCAGGAAGACAGTGGAAAGACTTCAGTGCTAAAGATCATAGTGGTTTTATTTCATAAGGGACAACCTTATGTGGTTACCTTAGTGGTGACGGCTGAAGAGCTCAGTTCAGATTCCTTTGAAGGAATATTTCTAAACCACTTTGACACTGCAATCCAAAATGTAAGGGTAGCATTAATATTCTGCCCTGCAGAAATACAATACCTGATTGTGCAGCTTAAGTCTAAATCAACAGAACCACCTAAGCTGTCCTCCTACTTGTCAGCACGAT
Source organism: Penelope pileata (assembly GCA_013396635.1). Classification (NCBI taxonomy): domain Eukaryota; kingdom Metazoa; phylum Chordata; class Aves; order Galliformes; family Cracidae; genus Penelope; species Penelope pileata. Next base: position 92,410 of record WBMW01006006.1, on the reverse strand, counting down.
GCACGCTCTAGAACAGAGCACAGAAAGGCAATTCTTACTATTCTTACTTGTGGGCATGTTTTCCAACTTCAATTATTTTTTCTTCCTCCTTAGAATGGAAGAGTACCAAGTCTCTGATCATTCTTTGCAAAAGGGCACAGCACATTCTCCCAGGGAAAGCTGGGCATCCCGGGCACCTGGAGCTCAGAGGGGGTTCACTGAGCGTCGCCCCACAGCAGTGAACCCCGGATCAGGTAATCCAGCAAATGGACAATCAAGGAACCAGACATGCATCCAGACAGGAAATGTGTTTGGCAGATAGGATCCTGTCAACATTTTGTCAAAGCTGAGCTATATCTGCAGCACATTTCAATTTCAAGGAATTGGTGACTTGCTAAATATATTGCACTGGAATTTTTCCAAAATGTTGTAGTCACTGGAACAAAACTGTAATGTTCTTTAATATGCATCAACATCATCTAAGTTTCAGATAGTATTTATAGGTTTAACATGCAGAGCTCCGATGATCAGAAAATATTTATTGGTTTCATGCATTGGCGAAGAATGTCCAGTTTGGCGAGTGATATTCAGGTTTGGGTAAAACTTGGGTAATTTGAGATTTTGGTTTTTTAAGCTGATAGTGTATGTCTTGCTTGGCAGGAGTCCATCACAGCTAGAATTTCCTATGTTTTGCTTTGGGAACATCTGAATACAAGAGGCATTTACTGTTCAATATCTCAAATAAAAAGGCTTCAATCCTTTCACAGGATTTAAACCACAACTGACTCAGCTATGCCATTAAAAAAAACCTAAACAAAACAACAAAAAACTTCTTTGATGTTAGGACAAGATATTCCCCGTGGAAACATACAGTTTTACTAGATAGATATAGCCAAATTCTAGTGACAATGAAGAAGCTACAGCAACAGTACTAAAACCTGCAACATTATGCAACATTTATGTGCTTCTCCTAACTCCTTAGGACATTACAGTTCTGCCACTCTGACAAAATATTTTTTCTTTTTATTTTAACTATTGCAGAGGTCTAGCGATTTGCCAAGAAATTCACCACAGTCAATGTGATTTGTTGAGTTAATTTTATTTATAAAGAAATATTCTCCCCTGTGAAACCTCCTAACAATATTTGTTCCAGCGTGCACTGCTGCACCAAGAATCTGCAGTGTTAGATTCAGAATCAGAAACAATTCTCAAAGCCACAAGGCCTGAATTCATTTTGCTTCACTATGTATATATTGTGGTAAACACAAGTCAGACAGACCTGTTGCATGGCTGAAATCAAAATGTTCTTCCTATAATGAGACATTAAAAAAAAGCCATGCAAAATTGATTCTAACAGCACAGCCATAATTCAATCCATAACTTTATCTGTACTGTGACAGTGCACACACAGTACCACATATGCTCAAAATATACAATATATCCAGCTTCCATTGTTGAGTTAGTACTGCTGCGCTGATACAACATTTCACTTTAAGAATGGCATTGGTGATAGTTAACAGGTAGCTGATCTTGGGTTCAGGATGTAGATGTCAAATTAAATGAGAGTAAAACAAATGGAAGATATCTGAGCCAAAAGGAAGATATTTGAGCCAAAACTGGATAAAGTGAAGTTCAGTAGCAGTTATTGCTACACTTTAAGAGTGTGAGAAATCACTCAACGATGCCATAAGGAAGAATTACACTACATTGTTTTAGGCCAAGGGAAAATTGCTTTCCACTTCTTCTCAAGCTTACACTTCATTATTTTATTCTTCAGCTCAGTTGATAAGCAAAGGTATTTTCCTTTGGTCACAGACAGAATGTGTTTGCCCTACAATGCCTGGCTGAACTATAAGATTTTTGGCGCAGGAATGAGATTTACCTTTGTTCAGAGCCTAAGAAATGGAGGCTGTGATCCTGACTGTATCCTACTGGCAATACTGTAATACAAAAGAATTAAAAACTGTCCCCTTTCCAATTGATACTGAATCGCAATTGACTACATACTAAAACTGCTTAGTCTACATATTAAAAGTTGGAAACTGCCTGAATGTCTCATGAAACTATTCATTGAACGCTCCTGATCAAAACTAGAATGAATACTTCCAGAGAAACTGGAAGAAAGATGCATAAAAGATGACCAACTAAGGTATAGTCCAGTTTGATGAACTTACACCTACATCGAAGAAGGAGAAATCCATGTTTTCAGAGGAACTTTATCATCCACAGCAGTAGATAGATGTGCTCTAGCTGGAGATACTAGTCCTGTGTCTTCATTAGCACTCATTTAGCTTATTTACATTTAAGTTGCAGAAAGAATCTCTTACAGACATTCTTAGCTGAGTGTATGATGCAAGCAACCCTGCTACAGACTGCTGAAATGCAATATGATGGAGTGAGGAGGGCAGAAATATACTGATATACTGATGTCCTGCCTAGTTCATTAGATCCAGTTCCTGAAATCCCACAAAGAAATTCCAGCAACGTTAATTTTGGCTGAGACTTGAATTAATGATGGGAACCTGAAATGTATTTAGGTAGTGCTCTTTACAAGGAAGCAGGATGATAGGACAGTTTGCCTTATTACACTTGCCTACCTCTTCAGATCCATGCAATCAGATTCAGGAACCTGGAGGAACACTTCTGGAACAGTACTGGAAGATCCAGATTTGTCCTTATGACCCTTGCCCATGCCACATAAATTCACACAAATTAAGCAGACCTAGCAAAAAGGCTAACAGGCAGAGAGGAGATCAGTGATGAAAATTAGTCTAACTTCATTTAGTGCAGTAGTTAAAAGACAGCTTCAGTTTTTCTTCCTAAGTGTGAGGGGCTGGATCCATCAAATGCAGCCATTTAGAAACAGGAGGTGCAGTATCTTTTCATCCTCGCCATCCTTTGTTGAAATCCAGGCTACACTGAAAGACAGCTTATCAATTTGCTCTTCCTAGTCAAAGAGCAGATAAACTAAACGACCTTGGAAAAACAGATCTTGGGGAATTCCGTAAGCTACTGCAGAAATTAGCCTTTTCCTTTGTCTGGGTCTCTACTGAGAAAAGATCATGGACTTTACACTCCCAGACAACAAATAAGGTTAAATACCATTTCCTGAGTCTGGACCTTGTTCTGGGCACTACACAAAGAATAATATCCACAGATCTTTGCAACAATAGGGCAAGGTTTTGTTTGTTTGTTTTGTATTTTTGCTTTCTTTTAAAAAACTTTTTTCCATGATACAAAGATTTCCAACAGCACACACTGAGGTATCTGATCAAAGCTTTAGACTCTTATCTTGCAGTCCCTGTCTCTTGTTTGTGAGCTCATCTCTCTGGGAATCGAGCTACAAAAAGCACTGAAAAGAACAAGACATAACAAAGGAACTTGCACGAAAAGCAATTTTGCTTAAAGTGTTTTAAATCTAAATGGCTTTTCATTCCGATTTCCCAACAAATCATTTTAGTTCATGCTTAATGAAAAAAAAAACCACAAAACTGTTCAAGGTGGATTATTATAGATGAATTACTACTGTCAATGAACCATTTGAGCTCTCAATAGGAAAGCACAATGCCTGTCAAACAAATAAACATAATATTTAGGACACACCAGGCACTATCAAATGGACAGATCGTTACATTGTACAGATCACTTCACCTAACAGAGAACACAGGAGTTACTCTGTTCTCGAGCTACAAAGTCATTTATCAGAACACTGTTTGTCTGAGCATTCAATGCCCTATTTGTGGGGATTTTGGACTAATTCACAATCCATATCCACAGGCAACCTGTTTAACCAGACCGGTTAAACCACAGCACAACCTGCTGCTGCATAGAGAAGAGAAAGACCATCTTGAAGGACAAATTCATTTCAGGGTTTAAGTATTAGGATGCACATTCACTTTTCTGACAGTTTGTTTACTCTTCATCCACTGGTATTTGCACCAGATCCTGCACAAACTTCACTTCTAAGCCTTTAACATTTGGTTCCTCCCCTGCTTCCATGGGTCTCTACATAGTAATGAAAGCTGGAATTAGTTTTTCATTGCTAGTATTATCAGCCACAAGAAAAACACAGTAAAACGTGGAGCTTTCACACCAAGCCATTTCAAAGATAACTTAAACCGGAATAAACTAACAAAATTTCTGAAAGTAGACTTAAGAATAAACATTCAGAACTCCATTTCCAGGATGAGGAAGGGTCTGAAGCTTGTCTTGAACAATATGTTTTCCTATGTAACAAGAGTCTATGCATTAATGGAAATTAAATATTCATTAACAAACTGCAGTTGGCATTCAAGCCAGCACAAACAAAAACTGCCCATTATAGCAAAAAACGAGGCAGGGGCATTTAAGAACCTGCAGTGGAAAACTTTAGAAGGTATGTTAATGGACTTCTATTTAACAGCCTATTACAGACTAAGTATTTTCAAATGACAGCAGTATGCCATTATAACTATGGATATAGTAATATTTTCCCAGCTCTATTTACGCCCTTTTGCAAACCACTGTTCGAAAGCAGGTGTTTTGTTCTCTCCATATGGTACATTCTCAGAAGAATGTTACTGACTTTTTCTACTCCAGATATTCAGAGAGGCCCAAAGTATTTGGAACCCAACTGTTATTAACAGTTTCATGCCTTTCAGCATCTGTGAAATTCCCAGTCAAAGAAAGAAGGGAATTTGTCTTGACTTTTCAAAGTTAGTTCTTGTGACAAAATAGCTCTTTGGAATTCGAGGCAGACATTTTATGGCATGGTATATTTCTTTCAACATCACTGTACTTTCACTAACAACTTCTTGTTGGCATTTTGCAGATTATCACCCTTTTTCCAAACACAAGAATGCCCTGGGAACATTAACCACGTAGACGCCAAAGCTGGAACACTGCACTTGAAAGTGTGAACCTCTGCTGCTTCAGGTTAAAGGATTCTGTCCAGCAGCTCAGGGGAAGCAGCAAATTCATAAAGCTCTGCACGTGAGCTAGCTCTGGGCTCTGTAGAACCACCCTTTGCTACTGAGAGCTACTCTAGCATGACACTGTTGTACATCAGTGAAGATTTCACTGGCTTCTCTAACCTTATCCCTTTTAATGATAATGATAGCAGTACTCCTTAGTATTCAGTCAATTCCAAGTCTATTTGACAATGAAATCATTTTCAAGGGTTGCAAAGGAAAATCAAATATCTGACATTTAAAAGCAGCTAAGGAAAAATACCTCTCTACAGTGTTTATGACTAATAGATTTACGTTCACCTCCAGGGAATTCCTAACTGAGAATGAAAACACATAGCCACAAAGTGATGCGAGAAAATATAAGACCTAGACAGTCCGTTCCAAAATTCTTGTGTTGGAATTCCCTGCTCATCTTGAACAATCTCGTTAAATGTGCACACACAGATTCGAGAGGGATCAGTGTTTCTCGAACTTGTTCAGCAGCTTTGAGACAAATGCTATTGTTCAGACTACCCCATTCATGTGCCTAACTTTGGTGTTGTGACTACTGTGTAATTTTAAGCCAGCGTTGAGCATTTCAGACCACCTACATACAACTCCTAACACCATCAATGGAAAACCGTAACATAATGTTTATGTTGCACACCTATAACTGGCATTTGAATATCCAAATATCCAAAGTGATATCCGTAGGTAATAAGATTCTCAATCCAAACCATATGTATAAGTTTCAATGCTGACGTAAGTGGCCATAACATCAAATGTGTGAGCTGGATCAACTTACAGCTTAGCTGAGTTTAGCCTTGTGCTTGAAAAGAAACTTCTCTCTTGTGCAAGAACCTTCACAGTTGCCTGTTAAGAACTTAGCAACTCTGAGACACATTAATTCAATAATGACCATATTAAGTCCAAATATATAAAAATCAGGCTGCTATACACCTGAATTTTTGAAGACCTGTTCAAGATTTATAGGGTCAATCCCACAACCTCTAAAGTGTTTGAATGTCTTCTTATTTCTCCACTGGGAGAAAAATTAGGGAAGTACCAGGTTTAATGGATAAATTTAAAACATTTTCAAGAATTTTCTTTGGAAACACACAAACTCCTAAAGAGCGGCCTACTGAACATGTGCCAGAAAGATAAACTTACTTTTTCAAAAACATGAAGCTGAAAGCAATCCAAGGAAAGGCAATACGCTGGGGAGACAATGAAGTCTGTGGATTTCTCTGACACTTGCTAACTGTTTTAGGACTTTATTCATATCTATAGGAAGAAGTATGACATGGCTCCAGATTGTAGATGATGCTGAAGGGCACGGGTTATGCGTGCATCCTATCAGCCCCACATCCACTCCTGCACAGCCCTACAATATGGGCTCACTCAGGCTGGTGACTCACAACACTCTGAAAGACAAAAATCAATAATAAAATCCTGAGCCTTTCACCCCTTCTTCAGTGATTTAAACACTACAAATTTCAAACCCCATCAAAAACTACTGCGTTCTGAATTGATTCCGTGACCTTTAGGGAAGACCTTAATGCTTTCAGGCTAGTTCCTAGTACCCAGCAGGCAGCTATCCAAAGGTATTTAGGCACCTACTGATACATGAAGCTTCCTAATCAGATCTGCATTGTGAATTAGGAGTCTAATTTACTTAGGCAATTCTGAAATCCCATTTAGAGTCTAATGACTGTTAAGCAAATAAATACCCTTGAAAATCTGACTCCAGGTCACTTGAAGTATAGAGATTATAACAACGAATGACAGTAGTTGGTAGTCTCAATGCAATGGCTGCATGCCTTGTCAGACGTGCAACTTGGCCTTTAATTCCAGAGCTATGTCCCCTGGAGGAAGAATAAATGATTTACTAGAATATATATGGAGAAAACTAGGCAGCTCTATTAGAATGACTGCTTGCTACTTATAGTAGGAGAAGATGCCGGTTCTGCACTTTCAAATGAGTATTCAATGGCATAATTACATATGATATTGTACATGTACACCATTTTAATAACAATTCCTCCAAGTTAAAAGATCACATCATACCAATTACTATCAGTGAGTACTCTGAACTAGCACCAAATGGTGCCTCAAACATAAAAAGACTCAAAATTATTCCTTTAGCATGGTACAATGCTAAATTAAAAATACAGTCAAACAAATAGTCTTACCACTCTCTGGGGATTCACCCTAAGGGAAGCTGACCTGTGAGCAAACACCCTGCTGCTACTGCCAGAGCAGAACATACCTGTACCATATCCTCACACTGGGCTTCTGCAAAGTGCCACAATGTAGTCCCAACAGCTTAAAACAAGGCTTTTGATTCCACTGCTGACCCAGCAGATGTTCTTCACTCTTCACTATCACTGTGTTCTAGCAAGATAAATTAATAAGTTTATGGAAGCTGAGATGCAAAAGCTGGAATCAGTGCCTGTAATGGTTTAGAAACAGTCTGGTTCTGTTAAAGTCAATGTTGATTAACACCAACAGGGGATAAGACCTGTCTTTTTTTGTTGGTTTTTTAAACAGAGCCTTTTCTAGACACGGAAGAGTTTCACTCCTCAGTAGCTAACCTGAGGACATGGTGATTTCGAGATGTGTTTTTAAATGAAGTGTTCAAAAAAAAACACAACTCCAGCCTGCAACTGAAAATTCCTGTCACTTCCCTCAAACAGAGCAGAGCAGAACTGCAGAACAATGTAGTTCCCTCATCAAACTGGCCAATGCACATAAACACAAATGAAATTATGGCTCACTGAAAAACATTTCCTAGCTACTCACTAAAATAGCTCTGAGAGGCCAGGTCCATACATGGAATAAAATGGCTTTCACTGCAGTCATATGCCAAACTCTTGTCTGGAATGACATTTTAGGTAACGTAAACAGTTTAAGGCAAACGTAGAGCAGAGCAGACTAGTTTTATACAATCTGTGCAACAAAACTGAGATTTATTCTGTGCTGCATTGAACTCTTTATATTGTTTCTACTTAAAAAGGAAGTGTATTGATTGCAACAGTTATTACAAATTTGTCTTTCATGACAAACACTTCCACAATCTACTTTAGATTTCACCAAACAACACGAGCCCCGATCAAAGCAAAGGCCCTAGTCGTTTGACAAAAGTGCAAAAGCTTTGCCCTTTCTGCTCCGCAAGCAGCCTCACTGGTGACAGAATTCCCCCCACCGCTGTTGCAATAAACTTTTAACAATATTTACAAGAAGCTCACAGAATACATGACTTAAATGCAGACAGATTCTTTTCAAAATACCTGCTGGCAGCCCTGGGCTTAGATGAGGGACATAAAAACCCTCTCAAGAACTCTGTATGCATTCAAGGCATGAGTAACTAACCCTCTTAACTTCCCACTGCACTACACACAACCATGCCCATTTTATCCGGGAGCAGAAGGGAGAATAGAAAAGAAAAAGGCTGATCAGCAACACACCGCATAATGACAGACTGTAAATAATGCTTACATCTCTTAGCCCAATCTTTACTGAATGTCTGAAAATTAGACTAACATAATTGCTAGAAGAACTGGATCTTCAGAGAAACTGCATCTCCAAAACGAACAAACAGGAAGTGTTGTGGAGACCCTGGAACACTGCCCTCAGTTCTCTCGGACCAGACACTCCCATCTCTGTGGCCTCCCGCTGCCACGCGTGGTACCTGAAGGCATCACAGCACATCCCAAACTTTTAGCAAGGTGTGTTTCAACTCATGCTATAGGTGCAGCGGATTTGTCGAGAGAGGAAGCATTCCTCCCTGTTTCACACGTGACTTGAGCACAGCGCAGGGTGGCAGCGGCCCTTGGCAGGAACACAGGTGGGCAATGGGCTGCAGGAGCCTGGCAGAGCCAGCAGGTGCTGTACAGGCCACAACCAGGATGCTGCACCACAGCCACCTGCCACTGCGACACTGCCTGTCACAGCACTTTTTGTTCATGAACTGTGAGACACAGGAAAGAAGGATTTTGCCCGATGTGAACAGAGGGATTCAGAGCCCCTCACTCTAAGCAGCAGCCCCACGCTTTCCCTATTGCCACATATGAAATACACAGAAGAGAAAACAGCACAACATGTGCTGAGGTGCAATAGAACATGTCTGAGAGGAAGCATATGGACATTTTATGCCAAAGTCCACTACCCGCACACTTGGAAATGGTTAGCAGGATCTGTTCACCCATAACCTGCATCTCAGATGTATCACAATACCAGCTAAGAGGCTGATCAGAACAGGAGTGATGATCCAGAAAAACTAGCAATGATTATATGCTAAAGCGAGGCGGACAAAAGTTTAGGAAACACAGAATTCTTAAGTTTAGTCTGGACAATAGCAAAACATAGCAAGAAATTGTTGCTAAATATTACTTCAGATAAAAGTTCAGAATAGGAGCGAACGCACATGGGTACATTTGTGCCAGCAAAGAGGCAAGGCATTTTTACTAAGCCAGAGGACAAAAAAACACAACAGTAATATTGTAGAGGATAAATTTCATTTATCATGAACATCTGGAGACTGCAATCACTGGTCCTGGACAGCCTGGGTCTGACAAACATTTTATCATTACTGGAGAACTTTAATGGATGATTTTTGCACTTCACAACAGACATTCAAAGCAGGACTTGGTGTTTGGATTGGAACTACAGCTCATTACATTTACAAGAGTTATAACCATGTGTTCTCAATTAAGATTTTTGTGGCACAAGCGATTCCAGGCATCAAACTGTAGAATTTCAAATCACATGTTCATGCTTTCCTCTAAAAATTTCCTCTGATGCTTTGCAGAGGAAAAGTAATCCTCCTGGATGAACCTCAGTATTGCTATGAAAATACCTCTTCATTTTTCCTTTTTCAAGGAAGTTGGGAAGGGAAAAATACCCTATTTGATCATCTGAAGTACTTACTAAATCATTCTGAATGCCAGAAGAACATCAATAACTAATAAACTAATTTAGATCTGACCATCTGAGCCTGAGCCATCCAATTTTGACCTGTTTTAAAACACCCCATACACACAATCTTCAAGGATGCTCAGACGAGGGATGCTAGTTCCGGTCTTACTAGTGAAAGAAGAGGGAAGACAAAAAGGAATTCTGAGAACAGCCACGTTGCTTGGACACAGTTTTGGGAGATCAGCTCTAGAGATACTCACATACAAAAATCAAGAATTTCTGTAGGCATTTTCCTCAATCACCGAACAATTTCGTACTGCCTCTAAGCACTTTGTTTCTCAATGGCATACTGCTCAAGGGAGGAAATACAAAGACCAGTTCCAAAGGTTCCAAGTAGAAACATGACAATATATAAATAATACGCTGAATTTATATTCCAGTAGTCTGATTAGCTCAAAAGAGAAGTATGAGTGAAATGATGTCAGGTTCAGCGAACTGAGTGTAAAGGCCTTTAGGATTACATTGGCACTTTTGTCTCCACTGCAGGAGTTAGTGGGCTATATTGGATAATGTCACCTGAGACTTCAAATACAATCATATATTCCTAATGAAAAATGGCGCATGTGCTCCATATTACCTTAATTACAGACTACAATTACAATTACAGCAGCACTACTACTGGGATGAAATCATTGCAACTGAGCCTCTCTTATCCCGTTCCATGCAGGCTTTTCACAAAAGCCTCATGCAGCCTCACCTGTCACTGGTCTGCAGTATCAAAAAGCACAATGTGAATTCTGTCTGGGTACACAGAGAGGGCTTTGCTAGCCTTGAAATGGCTCAGAAAGAACATTTAATTTCTATGTAGAATACAGAGGTTCCTTGAAGTGGGAGCTAAAAACAACTGGAAGCATTTTCCATCAGAGAAAATGCACAGGCAGTGTACCCTGCAGGAAATCACACATTAAAGATCACTCCAAACTCACAATGATGATGTCCTTAAGGCCAAAAGGACTGAGTGATGCACTGGGACACCCATGTCTCACACAACGTGCACTCACACAGCATTACAAGGATGAAAATCTGCACCTAACTTTTCTAGATATCTCCAGTTCAAACACAGATGGAGAGGAAATTCAGGTTCACACCTTGCTGGGGTGATCCAGCGTTGGTAACAGCTGATATTGATACTATTACATGGGCAGCTCTCATGACAGCAGTTAAATCAAGTTCAAAACTCTATTCTTATCTAGCCTGGATCTTTAGCCTGAGTTTAACATGAACCAGATACAGAAGAAAGGATCACCTCCTCACCTGTTTCTTGAAAGGAAGCGGTGACAATCTGGGGAGTTGAGGTTGTAAAGACTCCACTAAACTTTGGTTCTCCTCTCACGTTTTGCATTCTCCTCAACATCTCCTGTCTGTGGTTGCTCTGGCTCTTCACAGTGAAGCACTGAGACATATTAACCATGGTATTTATAAATCAACAGCTTGTGCGAAGAGCACTGTAGTGCAGTAGCACTGCATGACCTTGTCAGCTATGGAAACAACAAGCACCTTACCTGTGACTTTGCTGACAACACAGCACACCGCATCTGCAGTTCCTCAGTGAGGATGGCAAACCCTCTTGCTCCAAAAGCACCAATCCCTAAGTTAGGAGGTACTGACTGTTCTCTAATAGCTACTCTAAAGGCAGCAGAGGACTTAGAAACAGTAATTTATATATCTGTAAGCCTAAGAAAAAGATCTAATGATTTTATACCTCTCCTAAGCTTCTCAGGGAATCAAATCAATTAAATGGGCTATCTACTTTCAGGCAATCTAAAAACATTACCCAGAAGACACACAGTCACAGCATTAACAAGATACACCAAGTAAGAGGAGTCTAGCCTTTGTTTTCTGTCTGGAAGTGAAGGACAGGGTGTGACTTTATGACTTGTCGTGTTTACTAGGCATGGAGGATAGCCCTGCTCTGCACTGCCAAGTAGACTCTCGCTTGCAGCATCCCATCCTCTCCTTCCCACCTCAGCCCTGCACATCTCCCCAGTCACACCGACAGAACACCTGGCCCTTCACCCTTCATCCAAGTCAGCTTTAACACTGCAAGCCTCTGTGCTGCAAGTAGGACCTGATAAAATGAAAAAAAAACCACAACCTTCATACACAAAGAAATGGAATTGTTCCCTGAAGCCAGAATAATTACAAATCATCAACAGCAGCAAAAAAAGCTGTTCTCTAAACTCTTTTGTTTTCAATGGGTCAGAAATTGCAATGCTTCCTGTGTGACTCTTGAAGGATGCAAGAAGTTGCAACTCAGATTTTTCCGCTTAAAGCAACCAGTGGCAGCTTGGCTAATTTCACACAAAAAGACTTGTTCAACATATTTAGCTAATATTTACTGACAGAAGGAATATCTTGCTTAACAGTCTGATTTACTTAACATTGACTTCCACAGCAAAATACATAAAAGATGACCTTTCAAGTTGTGTGTCCTCTTTTTCTGATTCCTTAAGGTCTGCTAACTACTTAAAACTGAGAGAGAGGCATTGAGATTTTTTTTCCTGCCTGTCCTCTTCATTTAAAAATACTACTTTTCTTCTTTTTGAGCTCTATAGTTTCCTTAAAGGTCTTAGCCGTCGCCTCTTTAAGCCATCTATCTGAGCAAGCTCTTACATTTTGGAAAACAACTTTAATCCCAAATATTTTTTCAGGTGTTTGAATGCTTGTGTTTTTTGTTTGTTTTAAACTTTTAAGTAAGCTGACTAAAAATTCCTCTTCCCCAGACAGTTTGTCATGTTTCATTCTCTCAATATCCCTGAGATAATTCTACCAGATAATCTGTTATGATCATACATTCTGGCAGAAGTAAATACATAACTAGAGCAAACAAGACATGTTTTTTTTCATATAGAGTTAAAATAGAGGTGGGAAAAAATAGGGACCTTTCAGCCTTCTTTTTTTTTATATATATATATAAAACAGGAAAAAAAAACACAAAATATCACAAGTGTACTCTTTAATCCTCTATAGATCACTTAAAGATAGCTTGCAAAAGTCCCCAAAAGGACAAGAAATATTTCATTCATTTAGTTCATCACTTTGCATTTGGGGGGATGGGTACAGAAATAAAACCCTCTGCTTGAGGACAACCATCTAGCAGGGAGTTAGCTGCTTTGCAATTATATCATAAACATAATTTTTAGACTCAAAATTACATTATCTTATAAAATATTAAAGTGGCAAGAAAGAAAACTATCATAAGATTTGCGTAACAAACTAAATTTATTCGGATTAGAATCACTGAAACCTTAGACAGTTTTTTTATTTATTTGTTTAGATTAAGGAAATAAAACGGTTACTGCATGAGAGACCAGCTGACAGGAGTTTTCTGTGCTCTGAGTTTCTTGTTCCTCAGGCTAAGTCTGTTTGTTTTCTATTTCCTTGTGCTCCTTTGCTTGAGTGGTTCCAGCTTTCCTAATTTGGGCATTCAGAAGTTAACTGAGAACTTGTCGTGTAGATTCCTTCTATAGTAAATTGAGTTGGGATAACTCATTCAGAGTAGGCTACAGTGAAATGAGAAGAAGCCCACAAATGTTATCCTTCTGTTGTTCCCTGTCTGTGGACTGTTCAGTCTGTGCACTGAACTCTTTGAAGTCAGATTGTCATGTTCTGCTTGGAATACTGATAGTTTTCTGGTAGGAAGATAAAAGGAATGAAATATAACACGTATGGCTTCTGAAAAATCTTGGGACTAGTGGACTCACATAAAATACTGACCAAACTAAAGAAAATGCAGAAAGCTTCAATATTTAGACCAGAAGCTTATGGTAGTAAAGATCACTAAGACAACTACAGCAATGAGTATTTTCAAAGACAGCATCTCACTCGTCTACTGCACTTTCTGCTCATAATGAGTCTGAAATCACTCCCGCAAACGACAGGCAGAGTTCCTGTACTCACTGCAGGGAACACAGACACTTCTGGGGTAGCTTACAGCAGATGCTTGGAACTGTGCCTCCACATCAAAGCCAAGTGAGGAGATTTTGTCTGAGTTAATGCCTCTGTACACTTGCAAAGTGCAAGGTGTAGATGGCCAGATCTCTTTCTCACATTTTCTCTTATGAGTCCGCCAACTACTTGCCCTGGGTGGAACCACAATCAGCATGCACTGAGCAGGGCTGCCTCACACCGAGCCATCCACATTGCTTCCCACATCATTTATTTTTTCATATAAATTCACATATTAGATGTGGACAAAACATCCCCTTCCTGACCAAAAAAACCCACAACCTTGAGTATTAGCACAAAAGAACCACTGTTCTTACTGTACAGCAGAAGGCAGTGCTGAGAGGCAGGCAACATTTCTCCAGCTGTATCATAGATGGAAGCATAAAAGAACATTATGTAATTTACCCGTCACCCTGCTCTATATCAGTAACAGAGCTGGAAATAGAAAGCTCCCCTATTAACGACACCATATCGAGAGGCATGACAGGTGCTTCACGGAGCCCTGTTTCCAAAGCATGTGTAACTAGAACGTGGGCCTAGCGTCTCGGGGAGGCAAGGATGGCTGCAGAGACAGGCTCAGTGAAGCTTGCTGGTGAATGCTTTCCCCTGCATCTATCTTGCATGCAGTCAACAGCTTGCAGGAGGTGAATTTTATCATTCTGTCTGCACCTACGTGATGACAAGAGGAGATAGCGACTCGCTTCTGACAGAGCCTTGATAATGAGAGGCAATAATCCCAAGGTTCTTCACTCAAGTAAAATGGTCTTCATTCCAGTGGGAGACTTCCCAAATATAAAATGAATTGCATTCTCAGATTTGACCTCAGTTGACTAAGCCATTAGAAACAGAATTAATTCTGAATTAATGCAAGGACAGATCATGTTTTGTCAAGATGCCAAGTAAAGCAGACTTTTCACAGCATTAAGCTTTGCCTGAGAAGCTAACTGTCAACTGGCTCAGCATCAAGGAGTCCCCTACCATAAAGAGGCATCCAGCAGCTCAAGAAGCCAGGATTTCTTGTCACTCACTGCTAGCAGGCTCTGCTGTGTCCTTGTACCTCAGGATTCACAAAGGACTTCCATCGCCAGGTGACTCAATTCTTGTCTCAGCTGACATGCCAGAAATGGCATGATGTTCTTGAAGGTCATTGGTCCAGATAAAATTAAGGGTTTTTTTCCCTCCAATTCAACTGCTAGACTTGTAAAAATTCCCCTGAATCACCTTATGTGTGAATATAACCTGGGTAGAACGCAATTGCTGAGACATGAGCCACTGACCACTAACAAGGATTTTGCTTTAGCTCATGTAACAGGGAACATACTAGAGTAAAGTTAAAGCCTATAATCATCTTGAAATTCCTACAGACTTCTGTCTTGGTAACAAAGATGGGAGTGGCCTAGAATTGCCACAGTACTGGCAAATACTAGTAGAGGACTAACAGCTATGATAGACAGGAAATTTTTTGTCATTAAATTTTAGTCTTCCTGTAAAATAAAATGAACTATCTACTGTGTAGAAACATCTATCATATCTCTTCTCTGATGGCTTATAATCTTTATAAGAGAACCAGGGCATGTCATGAATTAGTATTTTATATGGCTGAACTATGAGCCTTTATGAATGCCAGCTCTGTAATTTAGATGATAATCAACTTTTTAAAAACAAATGAACAAAACAAAACAAAAATACAGAGTGCTTCACCTAAGAAGGAAGCAACACAAACTTTGAAAAAATAGCCAAAATGTCTCATTTAATGAAAAAAGAATAAAGAAAACCCACTTGGTATCAATGACGATCAAAAAGTTAATTAAATGTTTGTGCATACGCATTAAGACTGGGGCAATTTCTAACAGCTTTGTTTTGAGAAGGAGAAGTGGAGATACCCCTATTGCCCTCACTTGCTGGGCTGTAAGCTGGCAATGCCCTGAGCCCTCTCCAGTGTTCCTCAATCAGTTGCCTTTGAGGAACTTGTACAAGCCCAAGACCCCCAGGAAGCACTGAAGCGCTCACGACTGGGCCTTGCTGTGGGCCGGCCTCGGGTGCTGCCAGCATCGCCCCTGGCAGCAGGGACCCTCTGCAGCGGTGAGGAGAATTGCAGGGCGAGCAGCTTGCTGTTCAGCAGGACATCAGCTGCACGTCACGCCTACACATCATGGTGACTGTGGGATGGCAGTACAGGGCTTTCACCCTCAGAGCCTACAGCACTCTTTCAAAAGGAACAAAGAACTAAAGTGCCAGTGCAGTATTTCCACATTCTCTCACACTCCCTATTAATTCCAGATGAACTTATTTCAACTCAAAAACCAAAAGGGAGAATTTATTTAACATCCTGTTCTGACAACCCAGCCCAAACCTTCCTGGATGAATCCAGTTCACTGAAGCCAATGGGATTGTTTCCATCGACTCCAGTAAACTTGGATCAAGATCTTGGGTCCCTTGCACTGGCAACAAGTGTCTGAGGCTGGAACGCAGCTAACAGCCTGATGAAGCATGAGTCACAACATACCACAGCTCACAGTGTCTGAGCTCTATTGAGCACACTATCAGCAGCAGAACATTTGTTTGGGCCAACACAATGAGCACACGCCTGACACCATGGTTTTCAGTGAGCGCAAATATGCAAATCTGAGTGCTCTCATAGCTTGTTTGTTCCAGTAAAAGACAAAGCAAGACAGCAAGAAAGAACAAAAGTGAAGGCTGTGAGATGGCAGAGGGTTGTGGTCCTCTCTTTAATGGGGCCTCACAAAATAGCAGGTGGTTGTCCAGAGGCCCTCTCTCAACCTTACAAGCAGACATTTCAGAGACGTTAATGTTATAACCCTCCTCCAAGGAAGGAGGAAGATGGAGATGGAGGAGTCCAGCAGCAAAGCTGCTGCAAAATCTGCTGTTGCAAAATCTGATTACAAAACAAAACATTGGGGTTCCTTCTCATCAAAACTCCACCCAAAGAGATGCAGACATACAAAATATGAAAATCGAGGAAAAAGACTTACTGGCAAGCGGGCCATGAGTTAAAGCCAGCTGAAGCAAGAAGGAACACCTCTGCCTCATTCATTTCCTGCACAGAACAGAACGATTTTATGTGGAGTGCCTGACTGCTAAGTCTAGTCCACTTTCCATCCTTCAGAGCTAAATAATGGGAATCCGTTCTGTCTCTCCATGGCTTCTTATCCAAGAATCTCCAGCAAATTTATTTGCTGAATATATCATTTCTCATAGATTTCTTACTGTTTGTTTTTAGCACCAAGAGACAGACTAGCATTTTTATAGAAGACCATAGCCATCTTATAAAGATACGTGCATCACATTTCTCAGCTAATTAGAAATAAAACATGAACAGCATGACGTAAGTATAATAATCTCTCAGTCAGTATCATAAGCATAAAGATTGATTGCCAGTCATTTTTCTCCATTCATATCCATTTGCTATACAAAGAGATTCGTTGACCCAGGAACTCTAATATGAAACAGCCTTGGGAGCTTTCTTTGTTTCATTTTTCTATGTAAAGAATTTTTAATTAAAAAAAGCAGAGTCTTGTGATTAAAATATTGACACTATTTTTAAAACAGTTTTCCAGAGACTGCCTAGCAAATTGAAGCTATAAATGACATATATATATATTAAGAACATTTTTAATAAAAACCTCATTGTTAATAAAGAGCAAGTACACCCAGCCTTGAAGATCTGTTCTGTCTTGAGTATCAGTCTTACAGACAGCCAGATTGCCATCTTTTTGTGAAGGTGCTGTTAGTTTCTTCTTATGAGTACGTTCAGCCATTTTTTCTATGGATAATATATCTCATGATTGAATGAGCAGTGTACTATTTATGAAAGCCTTCATTTCACAGGGGAATTCTCATAAAACTTCACAGACAGTTAAGGACAGAAAGCCTGTGGTTTTTCTGCTGGTAGCTTTGTCTCACCTATCCGTGTTGAGGACTCACTGAACACACACACTGTCTACCCGTGCAACATCACAGACCAAAGCCTAGCTGCAAAGCCAGGACAGGGAAAGGCACCAGCCCATGAGGCCTCATTGCAGTCCTCACCTCACAGTCTGTGCCAGCAGCGCAACGCCCCATTGCCTCACTGGTCTCCTCCCAGCCCTCCCGCCCCAGCCTTCTCACATATTTGACCAAAAGCGTGCTGGGTCAATGCCATCTCTGGCGTATTTGCACAAGGCCTATTGCGATGCGGACTTTGGTCTTGGTTGGTGCCAGTGCTGTTTGAATCCAAGCAATGAAATAGAACCTGCTGCAAAAAAGGTCGAGAGCACCTTACAATGATAATAATGTATTGTTCACATTACAGCGCTGCCATGACACGCGTACTTAAGCACCACTTCCAGAGGAGCCATGACACAACTTGTGCAAGCCTTTGAAACACCCCGATGTTAGAACACTGAGCAAAGACTGCACTTTGTTGATGCGCACAAGGTGTTAAGTTCAGATCCAAGTATTTCGGGCCTGAGGAAATGTGATTTCCAGGTTTGAGGTCTATGTTTCTGTGATTTTTCACACATTTATACAGTTGGCTGTAAAGACTCCTAACTCACAGATACGCTAAGAGTCAGGTGCATGGGCAGCTGGGAGACAACCTATGAATTCTTCATGAATGTGTCTCATGTCTGGCAGCACCAAGCTCTCCTTGCTTGCTATGTTTCATCTTGTAGGGAGTAAACTTTCTGCCGTACAGATTTGTGTCTGCCCTATATTCGTATAACATCTTGCCTAAGGAGAGCATAAATTCACTGGACATACAAATGTGCAACAGAAATATCTTAAAAAACAAAACAAGCAAAACAACACACACAAAACCAGCATCCCCAAAACAGTTTCCTTGGTTACTTACCCAACAAAACAGATTCAGAATGGTGCTGTAGAGAAAGCAAGAAGAAGGAAACTGTAGGAAGGTTCCAGTGAGGAAACAAATATTTACACAGTCTTTGTTCTTTTTGAATCTTTTATAGGAAATAGGTTCATAGCACACAATGTGAGTAGTTTTTCCTCTGCTGTTGTAAAGTCTTCAAAGAGGAAAAGTATTGATAGATAAGATAAAAAGATAAAAAATAAAAAGGTGTAAAATATTTAGAGGGTTCTTTTAATAATTAATCAGCCCAAGAGCTTTTCAGTCTAGCTGTACTGACAGCACAGCCAGACCTTTGAATAGAAAAAAACAAAACTAAATATCTAGACACCTATTAAAATGTGTTATCAGAGTGCTATTTCTAGCCCTCTGAATGTCACACTGCATCAGGAGAAACTGCAATACCTAATCATTTTTTCTGAGGCTGTAACTCTGGGGCATACATAGCTTTTAACTGGCACTCAACATGTTTGAACATGTGATGTATTCTTTACCAGCTTCTCTGTGGTGCTGACTTGTGCCAGAGACATTTCTGAGAAGATTCCTTCTCTAAGGAGAGCCCACACGGTGCAGCCTCTGGTCACGCCATCCACCCTTGCAAGGATGATTCCAGGTGAGCAAGGTCAGGAGAAGGCAGGAACCCTGTGAAAATGCCCCTCAGTCTCACATCACCTGAGGCAAGAACGTGTAGGATCTTTAGGCAGCCTGAACTCACACTGCATTCAGACTTTGCAAGGGGCAGCATGACGTCAGATCCCACGTGCTGGTGGGCTGCCCAGCATCTAGGACCAAGGTCATCCTCTGAGATACAGTGCAGACACTAACAGATTGTATTAGCTTTCCTGGCCTTTCCACCTCTACCTAGCTCTGGCTGGGCTGCCTCTCAGATGACCACACAAGACTCAATGAGGAGTTAAGCAGCAGACTGCCAGCCATATTTCAATACCCACCAAGCTCTGTGCTGTATGACAGGCTACTCCCTCAGTACAGCCTACGTTCTGACTGGCTTATCCCCAAAGGACAAGAATGGCTTTCCACAAGAGAAAGAGGTAGTTCATGTGCAAATAAATTCCACTTATTTTTTCGGAAAAGCAACCATTGGTAAGAGCAATACTTTATTCCATAAAATTCTACAAAATTATAAAGAGGAGTTACAAATTCCACCACCACAACACATCTCATTTGAGAACTGCTTGCAAGTAGTTTTTCACATTACTTAGAGAGCTCAGAGCATACTGGGAAAAGGAACACGAAGAGTAGGAAACAGCTGTCTGTTGAGCAGAACAGGCCTGGTACAATCTACTACTACCCCTTGTTTAAATAATACCAGGGATATATGGATAACGCCTAGAAATCTTCCTAGACTGGGACAGTTTTGTGAATATGTCAAGATCTACAACAAATACAGTATAAACTCTCAGATGAGTTGATCTGAATATTTTCAGGACAGTGACAGCTACCAGCTGACATCACATCAGATAAGACTCCCTTCTACTGCTGTTTTTCAGTTTTTCTAAACTATGGGTTTGAGCTGAGCTGAGGGAGGGCTAGGACTACCTTTCATGTCATTGCTGCTGTTGACATAGCTGAGCAAAACTCCAAGTGGACAGTCCCTAAGTCTGGTCTCTTCCTCTCCTTGAGTCTCACATGACGATCTGGCCTCGTGTGACCTGGAAGAACCATGGCTATGATTGCAAAGGGCATTTGACTGCAAGGGCCTTGGCTGGGCCTCCTTGCAAGGGCACCGCTGGTGACTCTTCTAACAGCAATCACAGGCTCTGGAAACTGCAGAAAGCACAAAACTCCCAATGACAACTGCCACTTCTGACCTTTACATGCTGGGATTACTATAGACACAGAAACAAATTAAAATGGACTGGTGTTCTGTTGAGCCTCCTTTTCCACAGTCATCTCCATCCCAATTGTGTTCATTTTGTTTTAGGAAAAGGTAACTTCTGCTGTTTCAATACCACAACAGTCTCATGGGTCTTAGGGCCTATTTCACTGATATTATGTAAATAATCAATTATTTGAAAGACCAGAACAGCTATAAATCAAACCTGTAGGTGAACTATGTTTTCATGCACGCTGCTGTGTTTCCTGTTTGCTCATTTTGATGAAAGCATTGCAAATCCCCAGCCGTTACAGCACTGAGTAATTTTCTCTTAGTTCTCAGGATAAGAGGAAGTGGAATTACTTCAGCAGTCATCCCAACAAAGAACAATTTTAGCCAGAGTTTGCTGTCTAAGATAAGGCTACTCACTTCAGAGTTTTACTGTTTATTAAGGGGGCAAACATCAATAAACTGTTACAGGATAGGCTATAGATATAAAAGATAGTTTCTTGTAGAAGTTGCTTCACCTATCCACATCTCATTTCGCTCAGCTGTAAAATGGTGGCAAAGTTGCCTGCCTATGCTGGAATGTCTAGATAAACAGATTAAGCACTACAATATAACGCTAGAGAGACTGCACACAGGATTTGGGACAAAAAAAAGTCAATCCAGATTGCTTCCTCTTACTGTGAATGGATACAAAATCCAAACACCCAGCTTTACATTGTACACATTGGACAGGTGTAAAAGTAAAGAGAGAGAGTGAGAATCAGGCTCTTACTGACATACACGCACTCACGTACTGACATTCACACACCCAAATTCAGATAGGAAGCGTGTCACTGGAGAGGCACATCACAAAACCAGTTCCCCTACCTAATAGTTCTTATCTAATACTATCTGATTTTATAAACACATTCCAATGAATGGCACCTATGACACGGGGATCCAAAATTACTTAATCATGCTTTGTGACTTGAGAAGGCATATAAAGGTACCATTCCTTCTAGATTTTACACAGCATTTATTTCTGGGACAGCACATTGGATCTGTTTTAGCAACTCTCAGCACCGTACATAACAAGGAGAGCAAGGCCTATCTGCATCTAGTTGGCAGTGGTCCTGCAACATGGCCATCACCACTACCCAGGCTGCAGCTTGGCACAGACCAACTCTCACACAAAAACAATGGCAGAGTTCGGAGGAACATGAGCGTGCATGGCATCAGTGGGACAGCTTCTTCAAAAGACACCTCCAGCAGAACCTCTGCCTTCACTGCCACGCTTGGGTAAGTGCAGTCTCAGCTGAGTGTGAAGACAAAGCATCAGAACATCCCGAACTCTCTCCCCTAGCTGATCCCAATACCACATTGGTCCAAAGCCTGCATGGAGATGGATCACACTGAAGCTGAAGGTCAGCTTGGTAAATCCCTATTCAGGTACACAGATGTAGTGTCAGTCACTCAAGAAAAAGGAGAGAAGTGAAGGGAAGCATCTGGGTACTTCGTATCATTGAAAACCCAGCCTTTTGTTAGGATCCCACGTCAGAAATCTTGAGCAGCAAGTCAAAGCCCTAGCATAATTCCTTCACACAATAAGGGCAACAAATAAAGTAACCTACCCATGCCAGAGAACTTCAAAGACCTGAATTAAAAACAATTTTCAAAGCACACTGGACATTATCCTTGTTGCCAGCACGTTTCCTAATGCTGGATAAATCCAAAGCAAAAAGACTTGCCAAAAAAAAAAAAAAAAAGCTTCCCTGTTGAAAACATCTTGTCCACTTTTAAAGGTGCCAGCATTTTCCACAGTCCTACAGGCAGCCTATGCTATGACATAATTACACTGAGCAGTGAAAGTGCTGACCCTGCCTCGGCACTCGCACCGGAAACAACGCGCACTGTACAACTTAATGCCATAGTGCCCGTTCACTGATACAGCTCCACAGAAGTTAATGGGATTACGGAAGGGATTGAAGTCTTCAGGATCAGACCAAGAGAACCTCTCTGGCTCACTGCGAAGGAAGGACGCAGCAAAAAGAGAAGACACAATGACTGTTCGTCCGTCTTAGGAGATGCACGCTACAGACTTTGCTCAAACAAAACCAATACAAACATCAACAGCAGTGCTTTGGCCTGCCCTGTTCTGCCACTGAACAAAGAGGCATTTAGTGACGTTAAGGACCAGGAAACTGAAAAAGCACCAGTGAAACACAGGCACAGATCATTAACCAGCACAGCTTTCTGCTGCAGGATACCACTGAGACATAGCATGCTGTATGAGTTTCATCAATTAATTAGCACCCTGGATATAGCAACACATCAGAATAAATACATTCTGTGACCAGCATCTGCTGCCATCTCTTAACAGCGAGTGGAGCGTCCACACGCACACAGGCACCCAAGCACACACACAGGGCACATTCTTAAAAACAGGACATGCAACTTGCACGAAGGTTTAACATTCCTGTTTTTTCCCCAGATCCAATCTCTGCAGAAACAACGAGCTCAGTAATTCCACATTCACAAAGTGCTTCAAAGTTTCTGAGCTCTCCTTCTCCCCACTACCCCAAACATTTTCCCTACTCTACAAACAGGGAACACGAGAAGAGACCTGCTCGCCACATGACCTTCCTGGGGAGGAATCCTTCCACGTGTGCCTCTGAAGGGCCTCTGTGCTGAAGGGAAAGGGCTCTGCAAATAGCATTCCCATGGAAAACACAATTCGTACCCTCCTGACTTTTAGGTCAGCCTCCAGGGCACATGCAATTTATTGGGCACTGCTTCTTACTTCTTGAAGACAGGTTGGGCATGAGCTCGTGTGTATGCGTTTATGTTTGCAGTGAATCTGGTGCACTGCAAAGAAGGCACAGTTATTGTGTTTTGACTGCCTACATACCAATACTTCTGCTTTTTATGGGATCATCAAATGATAAGGGCTTTATTGAACAGAAACACTCCTCTTATTTTAAGATAGCAAGTGTACTTACTGAACCAGACGAAGGGAGCATAAAAAATGGGAGTCAACAGGGGCATCAACATGACACAGACATATTTTCTGCCTGTGCATACGTGCAGCACAACCAACGTGGTCCAGCCCTCCAACTCAGGAGGCAGCAGCTCTGCCCATAACCTTGAGCAGGCGGAGCCTCCCCTTGTCCTCCCTGTGCCTGCTGAGTGGAGAAGCTGTCTGGGACAGACACTGTTTCTTTTTTATAGCATGGAAGTAACAGCTACAAGAGACAACAATCTTTCAGCGGCACAATTCCTGAAAATTAAATGCTGGTGTACCAGATACTGCCTTGGAACAGCAGCATGAACAGCAGCACTAGGCAGAATAAAGCAGCAGGAACTGCAAGCAGGCAAACACCGCTCATAGGGAGGCAGAGCGAGGAGCACGTCCTGCTTAGCACGAGGTCCACGGACACCTTCTGGGCTGTGCTCTGAGCTCGGTGCCAGGCTGTGCTCAGTCCCCACACACGGAGGCACAGCGGCTGCACAGACACGAGCACAGGGCACTTAGTGGTTAAAAATCAAACACAAGGAACAGCAGGAGCTCAGGCAGCTTTGCTGAAATGAGATCTGCACAGCAGGGCACGCGTGGCTTTTCTTCATTACCCTAATAGCCTAATAAATAAATAAGGTCCGTGGCAATCATGCTGGTGATTTTTTTTGCCTTCCTTTCCAAGACACCTTAAGAGAGAGACAGCCACACTGGGGCTACAGAATCCAGCAACGTAAATAATAAAAACCAGAGAGCTAATCGAAACCCTTTCTGTGACAGGGTTTAATTAGAACTGCAAATTCTCAGGCACCTGAGCCATCCATCAGGCACTGGGGATACCCGGGGCTGTTGCAGATTATTTCTCACTCCTGAACTGTTTACAAACAGGTCACAAAAGGTATTGACACCTTTGCAAAGAAGCACAGAAAATACACGTCCCCGGGAACGACGGGCACCGAGACCGTCCGGTAGCCCCTTCCCCACCTGACGGCACAGCGCCTTCACCCCTCGCATCCTCAGTGCTTCGACCCCAGCACAGCGAGTGCCGAGGAGCGGGCGGCGGTTCCGGCGCACGCACTCCGGGCAGCTCTCCCGCGCTGCTGACCCGGGATTGGCACCATCCGCAGCCGCTGCTGAATGAACAGCCGGAACGGCCCCGGCTCTCCCGGGACGCGGGGACGCAGCCTCCCGCTCCAGCTTCACCCCCTTCGCCGCGTCCGAGGGCGCACAGAAAACGTCCGCGTGTTCCCTTTAATTTTAAAAGCAACGTTACATTCTCCCCTCCTTTTCCCGCTGACAGAAAGATAACATTTCTATTTCCAAGCAGCACAAAGTCCTTCCCAAACCTATTTCTCTGCAGCTCCGGTCTATTTTACCCGCAAATAACCAGGCTTGGACAAGAGCTTGCAAAAATTACGGCGGAACGCGGACCGCATCTACACCGAAAGGCAGCGCGAGAGGCCGACACCCCGCAGCGAAACGACCCTTCGGAGATCCCCTCCTCCCCTCCCAGTCCTTACGGCTAGAAACAATCCCCAGAATAAAATGGAGCCAGAGAGATTTCCGCGGCGCGGCCGCCGCAGCCCAGGCACGGAGACTCCCAGCTTACCGGCAGCGCCGGCCCCTCCAGCAGCAGCTCCGCGNCCGCCCGCAGCCTCCGCCCGGCCCGCGGCGCTGCGGGAAATACGAACCGCGCGGAGGCTGGCAGCAGCGCGCCGCGCGGGGGTCGGCCCCTCCCGACCTGTTGCGTGGGTCCCCGCCGCGACCCGATAGGGGTCCCTTCCAGCCTACGAGATCGGGTGGCTGTGTGGTTCTGAGAGCTGGGGCGGCAAGCTGGTGAGCAGCTGCTCCGGGCTGGGACAGGATCGCGTCGGCGCTGGTGCATACCTCCTTGGGTTTACCGCACGTTATACAGCACGGGGGGGAGAGGTGTAGGAAGGTGGGAGAACTGGCAGATTGCTGAATGCTTTACCCGAAAAAAAGGAATGAAATAGAGGAGAAATCCCTAACAAATCCCTGCCACACTCGCTCTGTGTTACGTTGGATTAATACTACCATTTATACTACCATTTAGTTTCATTAATGCTTAGAGGCACTTCATCAGCTCAGGCACTCTGCAGAGCGAGGGGAGGCAGCCTGCACTAAGAGTGTGCATGCAGGGAGCACACAGAT
This sequence comes from Penelope pileata, assembly GCA_013396635.1. Taxonomy (NCBI): domain Eukaryota; kingdom Metazoa; phylum Chordata; class Aves; order Galliformes; family Cracidae; genus Penelope; species Penelope pileata. The sequence goes on along the minus strand of WBMW01006006.1, from coordinate 66,704 downwards.
GGACCTCTCCTCGCAGGGTCTGCGCAGAGCTCCTTTGTGTGTGGAGGAAATGCAGCAGCCATGGTGGGAACTTCACCCTCCCCAGGCTATCATGGCATCTTGTGCTCCCTTCCTCTGCAATAGCAATTCTGTTTTCTTTCTTTTTCTCCTTCAAAGTTATTTTTATCTTTTATTAAAGATAGCTGATAGCCAGAGAAATCTAGATTATGTGTCTTAACTTGACTTAACTCATGGATCAAAAATATCTACAAAGAATTCAAAGTGATTGCCCAAAGAAATGAAGTAGACATCAATCACTTGAACTGAGAAAAGATCAAACGTATGTTGGCTCCCACTGCCAGAAGATGCACAGGAAGTCCAGCACCAAACTTCGCTCCTTTCAGAAGGGCAGCTGGAAAAACCCTGTAATTTCAGGGAGATGAATGCGCACAAAGGGCAGGCGCGCTGCCTTCCAGATGGGGACGGGAAGTTCACAGCAATGCTCTGAGCAGCCCTCGGCTTCTCGCGGTCCCCAGGGAGAGGAACGTGACCATAATCGCAAAGCCATCGGCCAGCCAGGAAATCTCAAAGCTGAAACCCAGCTTGGGCAGAAAACAAGCTGTGGGCTGGAGCTCCTGCCACACCAGTCTGCTTCCCTCACCCAATGCAGGGAGGGCGATGCAACGTGTGGCATCCTGCCAAAACCATTGAACTCACTTAGGCACAAACCCTCGAGTTACCCAGCCTGAATGTCATCAAGGAGAAAAAAAGCTGTTGAGATTTTATCCGCTGATTGCTCCCTCTCCCTTGCGAAAGACTGCCTGTGCTGTGAGAACAGCAGTCTGCAAGGATAGTTCAAAGGCCTGGGGTTGACCTAATACCTGAAGCACTCATTTTCAATTTAGAGATTCACTGAAGTGCAGAATGTGTGCGAGCATTCACGTGTGTGCCCATCTCCATGCAGAAGAGGCAGAGCCCAGGACCGGTGTAAGGCAGGCAGCGAAGTGGTAGCGCTGATCACTCCCGACGGGTCGGGGTCCGTGAGGGCTGTTTGCCTGTCCAGAAACAGTGCCCCTAGGGACCAGCTCAAGGACTTTGAGTGGATCGGAAATGTGCCAGTTGGTCCCTGGAGGCAGGGATGTCACAGGCCTATGTGCAGAGAAGGCAGAGGGGTGCTAAGCACAAGAGGTCTGTGTATCAGACACAGCACAGAGCAAAGCTGGTGGTACCCTTCTGCCCCATTAGCACCCTCAAGGCAAGAAGTCCTGGGTCTTACTGTGTCTGCACTGGTAATGTATCCCCCTGCTATCCTTAGAAAGATTACACAGCTGCTTTATGGACCTCCTGCATCAGTACATTGACTTGATGGGATCACAGGGAATGCACAAATGAGCCCTTCCTGCCTGCAGCAGAGGAGACTGCTGCTGCAATTTAAGCTGGGCTCTGACATCTGAGGAACAGCACTAGACATCCCCCCCGCTTCCCCCCCAGCAGCAGTCAACCGGAAGTCAGAGCACTAAGAAACCAGGACTACAAGTGAAAGCATGAATGGCCCGGTACTCAAAACATGCAAAGCTTTTCTGAGCATCCACCTAAATAAAAGCATCCTTCAAAAAACACCCCAAAACCAAGTCTGCACCATTTACAGATAAAAACCCACCACAATACACTCAGGCTGTCTGCGAGAAGCCAGAATTTTCTGAAGAACAGGAGAGGGCTTTGCACCTCACTGCTGTAAAGGTGACTGTATAGATGCCTGTCTCTTAAGAGTTTCGGAAACTGCAGTCACTTGTCTCCCAAAATGCCTCATCCTGGAAATGTCTCCCCGTTTGTGCCCCTGCTGCTCTAAAGAAGGCCTGGATGGCTGCTGTGTTACCAGCAGCTCGCCACTCCTCTTCCCAAGTGGCACAGGGAGAACAGACATGAGCACAGGTACACGGCAGGGCCAGTCATATCATCAGGAAGTGAACCCAGCTCTTCCCATGAGGAGCAACATCATTAGGGAGAGCAAAGCTGTTACCATAGAGCACCTAATGGCCTTCCCGGTGATACCACCAGACAGGCATTCTTCTCCTCTCGGGTTTTGTCCTGTGTGCTAACACAAAGACTGCTCCACACTTGCAACCCTGAGACATTACCCAGGTGCTCTGGAATTTTAATGCTAATCTAAATACCCGCACTGAAACAAGATAAATGTAATGGCCAAATAGCTGGCATGAGAAAACAGAGATAAATGGATTACAGCACAACACAGACAAAGAGCACTCAAAAGCAGATCAGAATCTTTCTTACTGGGAAGAGTTTGGCTACACCATGTTAGTTTATTTTTCCTTTTTTACAGTAAAATTTGGAACTGTGAGTTAAAAATATATATATAAATATGACCATTCAACAGACAGGCAGCATTTGAGTCCACATACAGGTTGCAGGAGCTGTGATACCTCCCTTGAATTTTTCAGTGTTACAGATGATGTAACATTGTACATCATAACATACATAAATTCCTGGAACTGTGCCTCAGGGGAATGCAGGAGGAGTCACACATCAGCTCTTTGCATAAATAGGCCCAGTGCTGCCGTGAGGTGCTGGAATGGGGATGCCCTGAGCAAGGTGGCACCAGAACTGGATGGGACACAGCCTGCCAGCAGTGTGCTGTGAGAAGCTGCAGTGATGTGAGAGGAAGAAAAATTCCTGCTTGACTCAAACCCAAAAAAAGTTTGCATAGTAGAATGCCATCTTATTATTTGTAAAACAGACAAATTTTTAAATGAGAATCTGTGACAGCACTGATCCTAAACCATGCCATTTCCACAGTCACAATCTGAGCAAAAGTGCACTTTGAGGGTGAACTACCCCACCTTACAGACAGCAGTGTAAGCAAACCAATCAAGGGATGTAGCTGGGGTCAGCCTCTCAGTGCCACAGCCTTGACACGGGTATACCACTGCCAGGCCTCCCATTCAGCATTGCACTGCTTGAACCAGACACAGAGTCATGCTGATTCTGTGAAGGCATCCAGACAGAACAACTGCAACATTTTCCAAAGGCAAAATCATAGAGTGCAGTGAAATGGAAATTGTATTGAATTTTGCATTGCTAACAAAGGATTTACGAGCACACAGGCTATGTTTGTTCAATTAGTGTTGAAAAGAAAACCAGAATCATACGAAACATCCCTCTAATCCATGAACCCAGTGAACAGGATGGCCCCAGCTATTGTCTCAGTACGTGTGGCTTGGGGTCCTTAATCCTTCAAATTATTGGCATGGTGCACTTGTTCTGTGACAGCTCTTTCAGACCTTTTCCCAACACTATTGTTTTGTTTTCTTCTCGAGTAAACAGCAGGGCAAAAGTGAGACGTGTTTGTTTCTGCTGTCAGGATGAATGGGCCTGGATCTTCATCACCCCACTCTTTTTGTCAGTTTTCTATCTTGGCTAACACAGGTGCACTCCATCAAGGAAGGACTGCTCTCCCATTTAGCCTTATATGAAAAGTGCAGGGTGGAAATGACGACATGAAGTACAAAGCTGCAGAGTGCAAGGGCCCAAAAACAGAAAGCAAATTAAAAGCCTGAATCCACCTCATTTACTTCTCAAGCCACCATCCAGTCATGGAGAGAAAATGTAAAGTGAACAATCTTACCTCCATTTTCACAAATGAAGAAACTGAGGCACAGAGTGGCAATATGACAACAAACCAGCAGCAGAGTTCCCAGTTCTTTCCACTCTGTATCCACTATGCTGTAGTGCCTCGGTTTTGCATCAGAATCCTTACAAATTATTAAACCAGGATTACAGTGATTTGTACCAACTTTGCATAGGCAAACAAGGGAAGCTGCTCTCTGGAAAGGCTCACTTACAAGGTGCTTTTGAACAGTTCAGGGGTTTTGCATCACAGTCTTGCACCCTGGTGGTCTGAAGCATTGGCTGTGGTAAACGCTGCAGCCTCCCAGCTGACATGGAAAGGGTAAAGCCAGCATCATCTAGAAACCCCAATAAAAGAAACCTGCACTTGTTCTTTTGAGCAACCTTCATTTGTCCTTGAAAGACTCAGTTACTTTTAAACCATTTAGACTCTCCAGAGACTTCCACTACCTTTACTCTTCATAATATAAATGGAATCATAGTAAAGAACTATGGTTCTTGTTGGTATCAATAGGAAAATGGGAAGAAAGCAGCATTTCGTTTGTGCTTGCTCTAGAGCCTCACTAGAGAGAAAGGACAAAGATAACCTTGGCATCTGTTATTATATTCTACATCCCAGAAGCAATGAGGACTCTCAGTACTGGTTTAACATTTCTCTTGCTGGGAACCAGTTAAAGGGAACAAGCAGGCTCTGCCAACCAAGATGGCTTCTGCTCAACAGAGAGGCAGTCTCACTTTTCCTTAACTGGCACACTATGACAGCCCTATTGCTTCTCTCTGCTAGGTAGACAGGGTAATATGGAGGAGGATGTACAGACCTAATCATTCAGAGACCTGGCTCTGTTTCCAGCTTTGCCACTACTTCTGCATGCAGCCTTGTACAAGACGCTTCTCCGCTCTGCAGCATTGTCTGTATTTCTAGCCCCTTTGATTCAATTAAGGGCTGCCATGCATGCCAGTTTCCACAGAGATGTTCCCTGTCTCTTATACAGAAATTCAAGAAAATCTGTATTGAGTGTATTGCAGACCATATGTGCCAGAAATCCATGCTCCCTGAAAAGGAGTGTCTTGCTGTGCAGTTGTGACAGGGTGTGTAGGCACATGTTTCTGCCTGGCATAATTAATCATTAAACAACTTCAACAAACAATTCTTCTCCGGCAGACTGTGCAGGGTCATTCAAATATATAAATAGATATACAAACATACACATGTGTACACGGAGAACACAAAGCCATCTTTGTTAGTTTAACACAGCTCATTATTTTAACAGGTGATGTTGTATTCCCTGATATGATATCGATAATGCTTAGAATAAGGTTTTCCACGCAAATAGTAATCATTTATGATCCTGAAAAGCTTTCCATAAATGCATTGTAATGGATACTCCTTGTTGTGAAGAACAGTTCTGACAACAGACTAAATGTTTGCAAGCAAGTAATAAGTAACATTAAAGGAGCACAAAGAGTCTAAGTGCACGTCAGGTTTCCGTTTAAGCAAATCTCAACATATTTTTTCTTTCACTGATGTGTTCTCATGTCTAATCAGAATCCAGAGGGACATCCCATCCTCAAGAACGGGAAGATCTAAACTAGGGAAAAAGAGCCTTCATCAGTAGGGAGACTGTTTTCCTGTCTCTCTCTAAATGTAGCAAAATACCTTTTTCTATCTGGAAACAAGGTAGGCAATGCATCAAGTGTGTCAGATCATAAAGACAATACTGAGGAAACTGCAAAACAATCAATAAAACTGTGAAATGCCTCCAAATAGGTGTAAAAATGCCTTCTTCAGACTGGCTGTGTTTCCTCTGATACTCCTTTCCAAAATTTCATATTATTCCTACCTTAAAAGAGCAGAAATAGTCTGTGTCTCAGGACAATTTCTTCCCTTCCACTCATGAAAGAACTGGGAGGGCTCTTCTGCCCCTTCTTGCTCCATCCACCCTGGGAAAGAGAATAAAGAAATAATAATTATTAAAAAAACTTTAAAAACCTGTAGGAGAAGCTGAGCTGTGTTGTTGAAGGCAGATTTGAAAAGTGAAATTGCTGAAAGAACCACATAGAATCACAGAATTGCAGGGGTTGGAAGGGACAGGAGGTTGCACAGGTAGGCATTCAGATGGGTCCAGCGTATCTCCAAAGAAGGAGACTCCACAACCTTTCTGGGCAGCCTCCATCACTCTGACAGTAGAACACAGGTTTACAGACAGATTTAGTTGTTGGCATGGACAAATTGATGAACAAAAGTATGAGTGATGATAGATCTCATCCTTCATTCAAAACCATGTAAGGCTGTTTGCTTTGGATAAAATACCAATCCAGATTCTGCAGCCTATTTTTTTTCAATTTTAAATGGAAATTGAATTGAACAGATCAGGAAAAGGTCTGTTATTTCTTTTAGGATCTCTGCATCTTTGAATTTCTTTACAACTGTTTCTAACTCAAAGGTAGGTACAGAAACAACCCAAGATCTAAATGCCTTTGGAAATGAAGTAGGCAAGAAAACCTAAGTTTGTGATATCTTAGACCAAGGTCCATCCCCAAATATCCGACCTGTAGATTCTTGCTCAGAAGCGCTGGCTGCCAGGTTTACTCATCAGTAATGCCACTTGAAAACCCAAATCTTGAAAGCAATTTGTGTAATGCCAGGGACAGGGTAAAGCAGTAAATCTAGGCACTTGTCCTCGGGCAGATCTCCATGGTACTGGGATGCTCGCTCCTCTGCATCCCAGCCCACGGTGGGGAGTGTGCTTCCAGCACCCACTTGGGTGCCAGGCTGATTCTTCACAGCTGATTTCAGTGCCATGCCATGGTGACCCGTCTACTTTCTCCACTGAATTCTCAAAACTATGCAATCCACAGTCTAAAAATCAAGTTACCATCCCACTGAGGTAAATTATGTGCCATCCACAAACCTCAGGCACAGACCTGCTTCCTAACAGCCGATCTGCCTGGTGGCTTACGCTCACCTTCCAGTATGAGAGTCCCAGGGGTAAACCATGGAGAGCCCACACCCTGCTCTGCAGACCCTCTTACAGGGCACTTAATTCTAACTGAAGGGCAAAGGGGAAAACTGGGGGCACCAATGTTTTATGTTCTCACAACTGGTTGACCAAAATTGAATATTGAACATTTGTGTTCAGCTGCACAGTTCATGTCTGTGTCAGTCTAAGGATTAAAACTGATGATTGAGAAGTAAGCTCGGTACATGGGATTCCTAATGTTTCGAATTGTTTAGATAATACCATGCCATTGTGCTAGCATTTGTTTGAAATAAACATATACAAATTACAGAAAGTTGCTGAAGGACACACCTTGAGTCCCCAGGCTTTCCCTGTTACCCGTTTATGAACAAACCACAACAGGAGTGCCGGTGCTTTGCACCATACACACAAAGGATCAAAGAGACACATCTTTATGACATGCACCTTATAAGCACATAGAAAATACTTCTGCTGTTTAATTTGGGATACCCTTAATGACCAAGCTAGGAGTCACTTCTCCTCCATAGCTTCCAAGCAGTTTCAGATGGAAAGCAAAGCTCGTTATTTCTGAGAGCAACCTAAATGCCTGGCACGCAGTCTGAAGTCAAGCTGGGGACCTGGGACAGAAATCATGCTGGTCTGAAGTCCTGTCCTCACTGGACACTGCCCACAAGATGTAATCTTTTCTGCTGAAACAACCTGAGACACTTGTATTCCAGAATAGAAATCAGTCCTTTCATACCTCGGAATTACACTCCAAACTCCCTTCATCACCTCCAAGCCATTGGTACGATCTCAGCTTTATTTTGCAGTCCCAGCACTTGCATTAGTTGCTAGCCCAGTGCTTTCCTTTGAGACTGCACAATGTTTCAGGAAACCTATCTGTACAAAAGCCTTTGTCTGAGAGCTGTTACCAAGATAAGCCTTATCTATAACAAATAAATCAGTAAATGCTTAAAACAGACAATAAGGCAGCAGAATGAGGGAAATACAGAGCTACCACCTAAGGATTATGGATATGAAACCACACTGGGTTAAACAGTGACAGACATTGTTACCGCTGGGGTATTTCAGAGGTGTGTTTGGAATATCGTCTTTGTGCTCAGACTGCTGCAAGACCATTCCTAACAAAGCAGCTTCCTTATTCAGCTGGCCTCTTGCTTGGCCAACCCCGACAGGATGCCCAAAGGCAAACAGACCATTTTGCACACACACTGCAGAAAGACTGCAGGAGAACAATGCTGGGGACTGCTGCAGAGCCCGGGGTGCTGGCTTAGGCGCTGGACCACAATGGTGAATCTCACTTGCTGGGGCAGTCTGATTGCCATTACTGCCCAGAAGCTTGGGGACAGATTGTTGTCCTGTGCATATTAATTAAGTGAGCATATGCAAACGTAACAAGCATTAAACTCAACAGGCATATGGCTTGACTTAATAAAGACGTTCAGCTATGGCATCAGTACCACTCCTGCCATTCTGGTGGTGGCAAACATTTTAAGAACATTGCCATGTATCATTTCATAGCACTGTGCTCAGGGAGCATACCCTTGTTTTTTCTTCAATAAGAACTTTGCTGTGATTGATAGAAGGACATGTTCGCCAGCAATTCTGATAGTCACAGTCACAATCTAAGGTATAGAGAAATATAAGCCTGCAAGTCACATTCTTTGAAAATCTATGTGTCTATATTGTCGTGCACAGGCCACACAATGTATTATGTAAAAATCATTATCCTTTGTGAACATCATCTTCTGGTGATGCTTGAAGCTACACAGATTAAAGAAATTGCTCTTTCACTGAACATTTAATTTGCCTGAATGTTAGCTATTATGATAAACAGATTGTAATACATGTGGTCTTTGAAAATTTAACCCATTTCTGTTATTTCCCTGCATCTTAAGTCTGTAAAAGGTGCTCAGTGGCTAGGGAAAATTAACTACCTATAAAAAAGAATGTCTATTACCAGCTTACTAGTGGTTCAAAATAGTAAAGATAAGCATCCCTTCATGATTTAAGTACATCAACAGTCATCTCATGCCTTCACTAGCTAGGTGAAAATAGTCTTTGTCAGGAAGAGGAAGGTGCAATAGAGATTAATGCAGCAGAATCAGAAAGAGATCATATTGTATGTAGTTTGCAGAGAAAATATCAGATGTTAACATGATTGGAATGCACTTTTCATGTAAATAGAACTTGCTAGACAAGATGGTGATTGCCTGTTGTCAACAACACAAAGCCTGCTGCATCAGGCCTTATGGGACTGAACTTCAAAGGTTGGCAGAAGAAAACATGATGGAAAAAGATTGCCTTGGCAAGAAGAATTGTGATCTGATGGCTACTCTGGAGACCTGCTCTCAACCTCAAGGTACAACTCCTGCCACTGATGCCAGCATTTTTGATGGTGCAATGTTTGTGAACATGTTGAAACCTGATACTAGCAACATGCTTAATGACTATGCTATGAAATGTTTTCTGCCATACCTTCAAGTCGCACAGCAAGATTGTAGGCTGAGCAGTTTATACTGCCTAAAGTCTCAAGGCTCAGACTAGAAGCAGAAAGGGAGAGGGACTTGAGGTTTTCCAAACCTCTAGCACAAAGCTAGCAATAGTTTTTTCAACAGCGATGAAAAGAAACCCACACAACTCTGCTTTGTATTTGTGAAAAAAAATAAAATTGCTAACTTGGCTGTAGAAAGCAAAGGTATAATTACTGCAGGTGATCAAGCTGTGGGGTGCAAACCCACATGTTTTAAGGCCCACCTTTCCTTCTGCTAGCATGAGGAAGCAGACACCACAGGGACAGTTCAGCTGCACTGGAGTTCTCATGGCACAGATAGGCAGTCTGCACAACAGGGCATATGCAAACAGGTCAGGTTCCTGAGACGTAGATAGGTCTTCTGACACTCAGTCATGATGTGGCTTTTTCCCTATGCCTGTTAAGGGCTGTACCAGTGTGCCATGGCACACTGCCTGCAGCACAGCTACTTTCACTTGAAAGAGGAAAAAGAGCCCACCAGAGACAAGGCAGGCACTACAGGAGTGATCTGTGCTTTCAAGAGATTGTCTTCAACCAAATCAACAGATGATGCAATTCAGTCTTTGGTGGAGACCTTGTGACACTGCTGTACCCATGCCACCAGCACTACCAATGAGGCCCCAAAGCAGGGCAGCGCTCTGGAGCTGTTTGCACTGGGCAAAGCTGCTCTGACCCAACACAGTGAGCTACAAACAGGACCCGGGGGAGTTTCTGCCCATCATGCCTGCATCTGAGTTTCCTTCATCTCAGAACATGGATGGATTGAGACCACACTGAGACAGGCCCCTATATTAACTATGAGTTTGACAACACTGACTTGCACTGCCTGGGGGCTTGGGCATGTAAAGCAGACATTGAAAATCAGGAAAGACTTCATTGCTTCCTTGTTCATTTTATGCTGCACACTTCTGTAAAGCATAAAGTCCTTTTTCTATCTTTTCTAGATGTTTATAAAGTTGTGTATATTCCTGAAACACAGCAGTGTCTTCTTACACGTACACCAATCTGGGTTACTACTACGAGGAAAGAGAAAAGTCAACTTATCAAGATAATTACATAGACAGATTGCATTGACAACATGCCACACAGTACATTAATTATAATACTTTTCTGCAAACTTAATCTGCTACAATTCATTACTTTCATTTTCAGTAACCTTAGACAGGAATACATACATATAAAAATAAAAAGTAAGTGAGGTGCAGTAACAGGCTACATAGTCAGTACCAGGAAAATATCAGGACTCAGATGTTAGGCAAGCCTCCGCTGGCAACATGGAAAGGTTTAGCACAAGCTTCCTATTTTAATGTCTTTATTAGATGACATCCTAAAGCAGTCACAAACTCCAGGCTTTGTCGTGAAACCCAGAAGGTTCCATAAGTCTGGGCTGGCTTTTGTTGTTGTGATTAGACAGAGTGGTCATAGGAGGGCACATAAAAACCCAGTGTCACTTCGAATCTTGCTGAACTCTTGATCTCAAAGACATTCATTGACAGTAAGCAAGTAACATCTACTTCCAAAATACTTTGAGTTAAAAAGTTCTTTATTTTATTGCTACATCAGCACACTTCGTTGTTTGGTGTTTTTTTTTTTGGTTTTTTTTTTGGTTGTTGTTCCCTCCTTGTTGCAGCAGGCCCATTACAAACCCAGAAGAGCCAAACAATTCAACAACACAGATGCTGGAACCAACAGAACATCTCGAAGCAGCTAAACATTATTTGTACACATCCTGGTACGTGCAGATAGATTTACATCACCTATGTGAAGCTTTGAATCTTGTTCAAAGAACAAGAGACCAAATCCCTGCCTTGTGAAACTCCAGCTAAACTGATGAGGTTAGCCTCAAGCTGGCTACACACTAAAATACATTCCAAGGAATATAGTATCAACAGAGATCTGACCTGATCTCCTTTTAAAATAAATCACCGTGTAACCAGTGTCTGTGTGAAACCAAGAGGCAGTGTTCCCCCTCTCCCTCTGCCTGCAGGAAGCTGCTCCGTATTAAAGGCATGGCCCCTCCGGAGTGTGCCTGTGTGTGGTCTGCTCACCCTGCGCTGCACCACCAGCAACTCCTGTGTGTTGGCCACATTTGCTCAACAGCCATGCGTGGCCCCAAGTCCATGCTGCCGAATGACACACACATGGGGATGATTAATGGGACTGAGAAGTAAATGGACTGCCTGAGTCGCAGGGGAGCTTTGGAAGGGGCACCAAAAGAGGAGAACAAAGCATCCCTCTCAGGTTTGACTGTGCATTCACACTAACTGTACAAGTGAAGGAAGAGTGCCAACTCCTAGAAGCACAAGAAAACAAATCAGATGAGTACATTATGAGTAGGATTTATAACATAATAAAAATGAAGGATATCATATCTGCAAAGATCATAATAAAAGCATGAGCTTTCTGGCAGCTCTGAAACTGGCAGCAGGGCTACTGTAATACTAGAGAGCTTCAAGCAGCAGCTGATAAAGAAATAAGGAGAGAATAAGAAAAATAGCATCCCTTACGTCAATCCACAGAGCTCTATGACATTACATTTCAGATTGCATCTCTCACCTAAAAACATCTAAAAATTGTTTTGCAAGATACATGTGCCAGGACACAGAGATGTGCACAGAAACATGCTATGTGAGGCTGGAGATCAGCAGCCTCAGGACTTGTTGGCCATAGTCGTCTTCTTCCTGCCATGTTCATCTATCAGCAAATGTTTTTATATGTGTGTAATGGGGAAAAGCTGAGTTTTCTCAGCTGCTAAATTTGCTGGCGGTGCCCAGCGCAGCCATCCCACCCACACAGACATGAGAACTGGAAGGCAGTGCTCAGCCCTGTGCCTTCTACCCCAGGGACCAGTAAGCGCTGCTGACCAGGGGCTAGGATCCCTCAAAACAGATGGAAACACTCTTGAGATCTCTCTCCTTTCTCCTGCCTGAGCAGACCAAGTATGAAATACTGCAGATTTGCTGTTATTTAAAAGATGTTCCCTGAGGTGGGGGCACGAAGCACCATTGGTCACTTACCCTGTCCGCTGCACAGACAGGGGTCACGAGAGAAGGAATTGTAGAACCTTTCTGAAGCAGACGGCCTTCTTAAGCTGCAAAATTACACGTAAAATGAAGAAACAAGCAAGCAAGCTTTCACAGAATTTGGCTATCTGGCTTTTTTTTTTCATGCATGAAAATCTCTGTATATCACAGCAACAGAGATGAGTAATAGACAACACAGGCAACTTCTCCACACATCACAGCCCCCAGCACTTCTCTGTCTCTGCTGTGGCTGTGATAAGAATGATGAGGCCATCCAGGTGCAGAGCTGCCGCGTATTTCATCTGCCTTGTGCAGCTCTCCTATTGCTCAGCCAAGGAGACATCTGGCCATAAGCATGACATACTCTTCAGGTAGGGAAGATGATACGGTATTATTAAAAAAAAAAAAAAGTCAAAGGAAATGGTAAAAGTTATGCCCGCTTCCTAATTTTTTTCTCCTGACATTTGCAATCAGACATATGTTTTTAGCTTCTTGGCTACTTCAACATATTCAAACAGTTGTGGTAGTCAATGGCATTTATATTCACCAGTTTTTGAGGTGAAGAGCAAAAGCTGTTCCTTATTCATTTAGACATTATTGACTGTCTCTCGGCCAGGATGGATTGCAGTCACTCCAGCGAAATACACTTTAGTGAAAAACCACTCTGAAATTGCAGCTAATGGAGAACAGTGCTGCACAGGGTTGATATTTTCATTAGCGTGAGTACTGCCTCCTCCTCTGTGTGACAGCACTGCTTTCATACCAAATGAAATGGATCACGAGGGCAGTGCCAGGATATAAGTGTGGGACAAGGGATCCCTAGAAAAAAACTCACCCTAGGGACCCAGCAGCCTCCCCAAAGGCAGAGCAGCAGCTCCTGGCTTCAGTGCAGGCTGAGCAAGCAGGGAGTGGGCAGAGGGACGGGGCAAAGTAGAAGGCTCTGGCAGCAGGGCAAAGCACGGTGCCAAAAGCTGGAGCCCAGTGGAAACAGTTGTATTTACTCAGTGACTTGTACAGAGAGGTACACCTCTGGAGAAGTGATTTTAAAAAACCTCAAACATTGATCTTGAAGAAATTATCCCATAAAGCACGAATTAGTACTACTTGATATCTCTCATCCAAGTATCACCTGGATTGTACTTAGTAAATCTGAAGTACGATGCCATGGAAATTATGTCTCAATGTGAAATATAGTGCATATAACAGCAGTATATGGTGCATACTTGTTTATATATACAAATCTGTAGTACAGATCCGTGCATATATAAACTCTCTGCCCACAGATAGGGTGATAAAGCACTCATACTGCTCTCTCCAGTTCTGTGACATGAGCAGAGCTCCTTCCATGAATTATGACATTGTATTAATTCATTCCAGGTCCAGCCACTAGCCAGCACAGCTACAGCTCCATTTTCACGTTCTGAGGTTTGCACATACAATAAATCACCATGGCAGCACAGGGATTTATGCGACCAGTTCCACACGCGCAATTTCATATACCTATCAAAGGCTGGCTTGTTTTGCACCTTGCCTCAGCCACCACCTGCAAAAAGCTCGCTGAAGCTGCAGGATCTGACACGTTCATTGGGCCAAGTTATGCAACAAGAGAGAGCCAGTGGTACCAAAGATTCACAGGGCGTTTTGGAGAAATGTTTAACACAGGCTCTCTTCTTGTTGCCTCCTTGTTCCTCCTGTACATTCCCACGCACCCTCAGCACACTAACTTACTGAAATCAGAGTTACGGTAATCTATTCATTTTGACCATTCTCACATTTTAGGGCACTCACCATGTCCCAGTTACAGTGTTGGTTTTAAGCAAGCAGGCACGTATTCAGCTGTTATGCAGAGGAAAGAAATTCCTCCTGGCCCTAAGCTGTGTGGAACAAAAGAGAAGGGATGGGATTTTCAGAGAAGTCCAGGGAGCTGGCCATCCAGGACTCATTAAAAATTGTCTCTGTGACTTCATCTTTTTAAAAAACACTAGCTGTAATTATTCAAAGAACACATCAGTTAATATATTTGGACGTCATGACTCTGGTTTGTAAAAATAGGAGCCTAAACCAGGCTCCTAGACCCATACTGAGGCATTGAGGTAAGCGTCCTGGTTTGCAAAAGTGCTGAATACCAGCCACTCCCATTGACTCACACAGTGTGCTCAGCACCTTGCTAGAAAAGCCAGCTCAAATAAGAGCACTGAGATGAAACTATTAATCAGCAGAGCCTCACACCAAACACAGCTTGTCAGGGAAAGCAAGGAATAGAGAAATATTAAGACTACAGGGAAGAGTACAGAGATTGCTTTCCAAAGGCCCTTTTGGTTTGTTCCAGAGGACTTTCCTTCAGAAGTTTGACATTATTAGCATATGTAACATAAAACAGTCCCACAAAAAAAGCAGCCCTTTGCCTGAGTCTGCTAGGACAGCAATAACACCAGTTTTGCATAACGCACAAGGCATCCCCAGAGACTAAATCACACACTAAATCATGCTGACAAGAAAATCAAGACAGAAACCATGCAGGAGAGCTTTGGGAAATAAATCAAAAAGGTTAGGCTGGTTCTGCAGCACAGATCAGTAAATATATATGAACCAGTTTCCTCCAAATTCATCTCAGATTGCTGCTACAGCATGTAAAACGTAGAGAGGAAGGACATGGGCAACATAAAGATTACGTGCCATACATAGCTAAGAAAAATAAGTTATCTGCACTTCACAGCTTGGTCATTCTGTCCTATGTCAGCCCTCTGCTATTGCTTCAGTGATGGCAGGATTGGGTGCCTGTTGTTCAATGTAGCATGTTTCTCTAAAATGTTTGAACTACCACATAGATTCCTAGCTTGCCTATATATAGTTTATGAAAGGGTAAATGTTTGGCTTCTTTCCAGAGACATGTGGCAGCCTTAAAGGTTTACTAACCTTCCTCTTGGGAATTCTCCAGAGAGAGGAGACAGATCCACCAGAAAAATTTGTCACGCCATGCCCCATTCTCAGCCACCATGCTGGGGGTGTAGCCACGTACCCCAAAAATGTCTAAGCTCTGGTGAGCCCTGGGAGCCAACTGCACCCTGAGAGCTATGGAAGAAGAGAAAATGCAGCAAAGCCACAAGGCTACCCTCAGTTAGATGGAGGCTTGTCTAGCTTTGGTGACAGCAAGTGATACGTCTCCACGGTCCTTCCAGTCTTTGGCTTGATCAGTGACTCTGGCCTACATACCTTGGGAGATATGTCCTCCTCTGTAATTATATTTGATACAATCTTGTTTTGACAGGTATGCACTCCAAACATACCATTATTTCTCAATATATTTTTCACAAAGTTCTACTTTATCTATTTTGCACCTCATATTCATTACTTTAGGTGGTTCTCATTCCAGGCTCCTTGCACTTCATGTTCCCAAGACAAGACATCCAGTGACTAAGGGAAAAACGTGTGAAAGGTAACATGAATAACAACAGAGATGGGTGTGCTTCCATAAATCAGCAGTCACCATGGTCACAGATGGCCTCCAGCTTCAAGACTACCAGGTGACAGTGATTTGTGGGCAGTGCAGCAGATAAGGACCTTGAGGAGGCTTTTGAAGGACAGTTGGGGGTGGCTGAAGTGGGGCAACAGAGTTCCTCCCATTACAATAGAAGGTTCCTGAGTGGAAAAAAGCAGTCAAACAAGGAGATACACATATTGATGGTACAAAGCAGACGCACAGGAATAGGGTGCAATTGCATTAAATAATGGGTGAAACCTTAGCTATGAAAAAGAAACTGCTTCTCTGACTTTGTTATATGAACCAAAGCTGATATTTTTCTAGTGAAATGATTTTGTTTATTTTAGATGTCTAGCTTATCCTACATCAACAAGCTAGGTTTTTTTTGTTGTTGTTCTTGAAGAAATAATGAATATCCACATTCCAAAAACAGTAACAGCTTTCACTGGAAGAGTGGTGAAAGCCGAAAATAATTAATATCCACATTCTGAAAATAGTAACAACTTTCACTGAAAGAGTGGTGAAAGCTGAGTATATTAGTATACTATTAAGAAACCAGGTGCACAAGACATTAATCTGGTATAATACAATTTAATACTTGGTATCCCTACTTAGATAGTATCTTTCACTAACACCATGTTTGGGTTTGAGTAGTTCTTACTGAATCCTAGCTAGCAGTTATGCCACTAGAAAAATCTTTTGGAGCAAGTTTTGTAGGCAAAGATAGCATCTCTTCCTAAATAACTGATACAAATGAGAAAAAACAGACCAGTTTCTGGTGATGTCTGCTTCCTAAGTCTTTGGAAGAAACACTCCATCTTTCCCAGTGGATTTACACTCTGACACAAACGTTTAACTATGCCATTCAACTTGCTAGTAACACTGCTATAGAGAATAATAGTGTCCTGGGAGAGACATGGGCATATACAGACTATTCAGGACATGTTCAGACTGCTTACTTTACTTCTGTAACAAATATGTTCACTGAAGAGTTTTGTTCCAAAGGACCTACCGTCCTACTGCTCTCCTCCACTGCCTGGCTTCCTTGCATTGGCTTTTCACACAGCTTCTTTACATAACTAAACTTCCTTTATTCTGACAGAAACTATTTTCTACCTACCTGCAAACTCTCCTAAATGAAACAGCCTTGCTCTCTGCTCTGTGTGATTATCATTCCCATAAAAATGAGATCTATGCAGTATGGATGCATTCACATTTCTGAGTAATGCTTTGTACGTACCCTTCCTGCTGCACCCAGGCACGGGTGAAGCACTCAGCACAGAGGGGCGGCTTTGCCTTTCCTACATCAGCAGACAGTCTTTTTGCTTCTTATGGAACAGGTAATAAGTTTCATGCAGTGCAGGGCCAAGCACATGAGGTGTGAGCGATCTATCACACGTAGACTTCTTTTTATGTTCTGTTATCAGATCTACCTTTCTCAGAAGGTGTTGGTGCTGTAGATCGCTGTTATCCAAACATAAATGCAGAAGTGCTTAGTTCTGCACCTCAAACTCAAACTTTGTGGTGTTCCAACTTTCAAATATCTTCATGTAACCCCAGGTAATCTAGGAGTCTATTAATTATTCCTGTTGACAAATGAGGAAGCCCTTGAAGAGACAGGTGAAACCTGTCCAAGGCCAGGCAGCGGGCAGCAGAGCTACAGCCAGTACTTCCTGACCACCAGCCTCAAAGCATGCAAGCTTTAGTGAGCCTGAACTACAGCTCAGTGTATACGGGCAGAGCATAAACTGTAAGCAAACATGATTATAGTTTTATTTTGCAAAAAGCATTGCACTTAGTGGTTTCTTTTTCTACAACTGGGTATCAGGATAATTTGATGGCTGCAGTTTCCAAAAACCAGAGTTGGTGTATGAGTTGTAACACTCAGACTTATAAAAAGTCCTAAAATCAGAAATGTTTATTTAAAGCTGTCACTCTGAATGCACAAATCAAGTATCTGAGTGACATAACTGTCAAATAAATTAAATGTGGTGAGGTAAAAACATGTCCCACAGCATTATTTACACGGCATTAGGAATGTAGCAGCATGGACATTAAGAATAGAGCTGTGCTGGGTAAGGAGAGGAAATAACAGAAAACGAACAGCAGCAAATGCAAAGAGCAAAAATTGTTTGCTGATAGCAGGTGCTCAATTTGAATTTTCTTGGACCCGTGTGACCTTCCTAACATGTATTAAATATCTGCAGTACATAGAATTTTTGAAAATGGCTTTTAAGTTTATACGGATTTCAATTTTAAAATATCAGGGGTGAGGATTTGTCCCAAAGTTAGCTCCCTCCCCTTCAACTCTAACATCAGTGGTGTCAAAAATTTCTCTCATTTATTTACTTAGTTTCCCCAACAAAGAAGAATGACTTAACTGGATCTTAACATTTTGGCCTCATTGGTTATGTAACAAGAGAGATTTTAAACAAACCAAGGATGGGTTCAGCATAGGTAACATGGAATGGGGAAATGAAGCTGACCTGCCACTGCCTTTTCGGTGTCAAAGGAAAAGGCCCTTCCCTGACTCAGCTTCCCCCTTGGCATTATGCTGGTAAGCTTTACCCTTGCTTTGTAACATTGGGGCAGACACTTTTTCTCCCTTCCTCTCACCCCTCCACGGGTGGAGGTTCTGCCCACAGAGTCTTCTGTTTCAAGATAACTGCTAAGAAGTGCTTCAGGAAATAATTCCTGTTTGTTAGCACTTCTGCTGAAGGCAGCATCAAGAGCCCTGGCTGCTGGTGCCAGAGTGCAGGGTCTCCTTGTCGCAGCCTTCAGGTCACACCACACAAAGCTGGAGCACGAGGAGAATACTCAAGCTTCCCCAGAAACATTTGACGAGAAATCAGAGTGCACATCTCACAATACCATCTCTCAATTTATGGTCAGTGCTGAGGAAAAGCTAGAGAGCTCCAGTGATAACTTGTTTTCATTTTCTCAGGCTTTAAATTAGTTTTGAACTTAAATATTTATCAAGGGCAAAGTTCCCCACCAAACTATTGGCACACAGCCCTATCTCCCACACGCACACCTTGTTCCCACTCAGAAAATTCCTACGTAAGGACTGCAAGTCTCTCAAACAGAACAGGAGTGAGAAAGATGAATATCTTAAAGTAGTATTTCAGGGAGGGGAGTTGTTAAGCACATACTCGCATACTCCAAACACTACCTAAAGCCTGGACCTCACAGATTAGAGTAACTGTTTTAGCTGTCATATCTCAAACATGGCTTCTCACAATAGGCACAGACCTCTTAAAACAATGGCAATGAAGAGCAGATCAAGTACCAATCTGTTTGCTCTATGCTGATCCACAGTTAGTACAGCATCTAATACAGGAACCTGGTTCTCAAACTCCTGATTGCACTTTGCAAACCTGCATTTGATAACATTTTCTGTGAATTTCCCAAACTGAATGAGAACAGCAGTATTAAAAAGAGCAGTGCCAGAAGAAAGACCACCACTGAAGTGATGGCGGTGCTGCAGCCTCAGCTCTTGAGAGGGATGCATGGTGAAGGTCAGAGTGCATTGAAGTGGTTGGTACTGGTCTGGCACATGCAGGGCTTCTCCTAAGTGAATGCTTCTTGCAGCTATGCAAGGGACACTTAGGTGACTGCTTTGCATAGCTGTCCCTTCAGCCAACGCAGCAGAGACCTTCCCTTAGACAAGCTTTGTAGCCCACAGTCTTCCAGACAAAAAGAACCAAATCCTCAGGGAGTGTAAGTCAGCTCCAGCCCACAGACAGCTCTTCTACTTATAGATCCTTTGGGAACCGCATAAACTATGACTGTCATTACTGCTGAAGTTGCAGAGATGGCATGAACTTTGCTGCTACACCTTCTATAATTTTGCCAATGAGCATATCCAATCTCAGCTTAAATTCATCAGAGGCTTTCAATGCAGTAAATCACTGCAGTGAGAGACTGCTAGCATCGATGAAGAGGCGTCAGCCAAGTTTCTTTTATGGGAGTTGCAGAGACCAGATCTCTTCCTCCTGCAGCACGTCCCACAAGGTGCAGAGAATGGCTTTCCCCAGCAGAGATAACTCTGGATCTGTTCAACAGTGATAAAGAGTTCACCCATGGGCAATCTTTCCCATGCTGCCCTAAGCAACAGTTATATTAAGTAAGGCTAGATATCCTGGTGATAAGAACACCTGGAGTCCTAAACTAGGCTGTTTTAAAAGAGGAACATGGCTTTGTATTTTGTTAGCACAGATAAGGCCAAAATAAAGCCTTCAGCAATAATACCTGCAGTCTTTCCAATGGGCTGTGCTGGGAACTCAGCTGTACTGTTTCTATGCACTTCTGCAGCCACATCAGCCAAACATCTCATTCTGTTTAAGCCCTCTGGTTTGAGTAATGGGGCTATCAGTGTTTTGTAGCAATCCCACATGCTCCCTCCTCAGAGAAGAAGTGATTCACTGCAGTCCTCCTACCACCATGTATTGTAGCTCCCTGTTGTCATGCACTTGCAGGCTGGCTTTGGGCACATCCCTTTGCCCCACGCTCTTGCAGTTCACAGGACAAAGGTGGCATGACACATGCTGTCCTGAAGGCCTTAGAGTTGGACAAGGCCTGGCACAGCATCTCTCAAATGAAGTCACCAGAAATATCATCCAGCACAGTTCCCAGGAAGTCCTGGTGCAGCCATCAAGACTCTGTGGCCTTTCCACAGCCACACGTGCTGTCACAGCATCAGTCTGTTTAGAAACCCCTGATCTAGCATGTGATGATCTGCATTACAAAGTGTTTCCTATCAGAAGCTTACAGGAATTAAATACTAGAAAATGTGTGGGCATCACATTGCTGTTTACTACCACAATAATTATGTGGCTCGCACTGTGGTTCTACTGCTGCTTTCCAACTATTAGGAAACACAAGGGAATTTTCTATGCTTAAGTAAATAAGACCACCCCCAGCAGGGGAGGGAACAACTGCAGCTCTGGCTGGGACAGATGCCACAGTATTTTATTTTATTAAAAGGAACAGGAATTGGTTGATAAAAATTCTAATCCATGTGATCTGTATTCAAGGACTCAGAAAAATGTTTGTTCAAAACACATGATGGAATTCCAACACTTAGCCATGCCAGTTCAGTTATTCTGGCCAGTTTTATGCAGGTTTGTTCAAATGTTTTGCAATATGGATAAACCTTCTATTTTCGTTGCAGCTATACTCATCCTAATACCAAGCTGCTACTAAACATTTCTGATCCCAGAGATCTGTACTCAAGAACAAAAATGTAGGGGTACTGCTGGGGCCCTCACATCCAACAAACCAGAAGGACCTCTCGAAGAAACAGCGACTGCTTCTGCATTTCACTTCTGCCAGTAATGTAATTCTTTGTGAAGCAGACTCAGTCAATGTTGTTTGTTTTTATTAAAGAAGAGATCACTGGGAGTGATGGAAGGAGAGACTTGAGGCACAACACCTATGTAGCACACATGGTTAGCTACCTACATCACTGTTAGGAGTAAGACACTCACAGATGTGAGGAGGCAAAAGCAATACATTTAAGTTATGGAAAGGAATCATTCACAGTTAGATAAACAGCTGGAAAAAAAGGATATAGTTTCATATAGTACTCCTAGTCAGAAGGATAGATCCTTTTTTGAGGACGGTAGAGCATTACTGACAGAGATGGTGCTACTTAAAAGGCCCCGAGGCTTTTAGGGATTAACTGTGCTAATTATAGTCAACTGCAAGCCACATACATAGCTCATAATAGGATGCACAAGGACTATACACTAAAATACACTGAAAGGAACATCTGTAAAGGTATTCTAACACCACTTCTCAGAAATCAGCTGTTCTATACCTTCTTTGGAAGACCCAATTCTGAAGCTGTCACAGCTGCTTTACGTCTGACACTCAGCTCCAAGCAGGCTTAAACACTAACTAGCAAGTCCCCTCAGCTGGCTATTTCTCCAGAGAGGGAATCCTCCTGGAGCATGGCACAGTCACAGCTGTTCCTTTCTCAGCTCCTCCTGCAGGAAACAAAGCTGTGAAAGTTAGCAAGGCCTGGACAGCAACAGCTCCTGCATTCCCAGCTTTGGGAATAAAGGGTCAGTAACAGTCTGTAGAACACTCAGAGCAAGACGCAAACTGATACGTTTTTATGGGACAACTTCAGCACATAGTTTGCCACAGAGCCGGGAAACCACAGTGTCCTCTGAAACCCTAGCCTTCTCCCCAGCCCTATTCCCATCTGCATTCAGGGCTTAATTACATTTGTGAAAACAGTCCTGTAGGATGCAAGTCTTTCAGGGTGCTGGTGTTTCCAATTAATTCAGAATCACACTAACATCTGCTCACAGACACACAGTGGCTGCCACAGAGCATGATGCCCCACTGCCATTACAAATACATATGCCAATATTGTCTGCAGACAAGAAGCAGAACTTCATTAAAACTCATGATTTTTTCTCCAAAACTTAAAGATCCATTTTGAACACTGTAGACAAGCATTTGTAGACATAGCTGTACAAAGAGGAGCCTTGTTAGCTGGCACTGGAGGACAGCCACTCCAAATAAAAATGGCTGCCGCATTCAAAGCAATAGGCAGTGGATTTTGGTAATGTTGTCAAAGATGCTTTTACAGTAATAGGGAACACACTGCAGCCTCTGCACTGTGTACCCCTTATCTTCTGCCCATCACTCCAGTGTGAATATTCAACGCCCTCTCTTTGCCAAGGCAGGTTGCAAGGCTTTGCTCAACTTGAGTTTTCTTGACATGGATCTAATTTCTGAGAAAGTCCTAAAGCACTCAGACACCAGTTCAAGAAGGGCACTTAAACTCTAATGAAAGTCAATAGATCTAAGCACCTGGGCTGGTGCAGCCTTGCTTATCAGCATTCAAGGAACTATACAAGCAAGGCATTAGGCACAGCAGCATTTCTGGAGCAGCGCTCCTGGAGCACACAACTAGGATTCTAGCAAAATTATAGTTCTCAGACAGCTAAATTAGATTATTCTGAACTACATGACTGCAAATAAGGGTTGCTGGTATCCATCAGTCTAGCTTAGACAGGTTTCTTAAGCAGTAATTTTCTCTCTACCTTCCTGTTGCACATTGCCTGCACTACAGAAAAAGCCATGTACAGGATTCTGCCAGGAGCACAAGGAAAACATGGGGCAAGAGACATAAGAGCTAGAAAATTCATGTTTTTTTTTTTTTTTCCAAAAAGCATTTTCAGCTGTCAGTCAGCCCTTCTTTGACTTAATCAGCCTTTCTTTGGCTGTGGCAGTCACCTGCCAGCAGACATAAGGCAATGCATGGGGAAAAGAGCACACATCCACTTGTAAGGGAACTCCACTAGCCCGTGATATTACTGTAGGTGTGAATTACTTAAGTGGGTTATCCCCTAGACATTTCCATTTCAAGCTCCTGTGCCAACTAATACTTTTCCAAAGGCAGAAAAACTGCCAAATCTTATCTTGTAGTTAAGCACAGTGCTACATCTTGAAAACTCATTTTGGGAGAAGGGCTGGGCTTGGAGATGATAAACAGGATAGGAGAGTTCAATGCTATGTGACCGCTCCTCAGTTCCTTCCAAAAATAAATTACTACACCCCCTAAAACAAAACCTTGACCATGCAAGATATTAAAGCCTTCAGCTCAAGCACTCTTTGTACACGGCAGGAGGAGATGTTATCAGGAGCAGGCCAGCCAACAGAAACAGCTGCTAACGCACAATCCTTTTGTGCCTGGCCCATTGTTTCCGAACACCCAGTGAGAACCAGAGGGTGTCCCTCACTGGAACAGAACGACCCCGTGTAACAGCAAGACGCTTTGCAAATATCATTACCTACTGTTCAAAACAGCAAGACAGTGAAAAAACACAATGTGAGGGCTTACACATGCCTTATCGCTCCTCTGCCACTGCCCCTCCCTATGCACAAGCACCGTCCCAAACAATAAAAGGGAAGGAGGCTGCTGTCGGTGAGCAGAAGGGGCTGCGGTGAGGCAGGACCCCCGCGGCCAGGCTCAGAGCACACTGCGAGCTGCTGCAAAACACACAGCAGGAACCTGTTCCATGCTGTGCCAATGAGCAAGGGCACACAGCAACAGGTGTCACACCTCACACAGACACTCTGCATTTGGAATAACACTGCTTCCATATGCACCTGAGCACAGACAGGCTCTGGTCCATGCAGGTGGGCTACCGAGGTGTGGAAAGTTATCTGTGCCATTAGGAGATGGCAAAGTGTTTCATCAAGCTAACAAGGGCTACCAGAGACTCACAGGAGTCAAAGTTGGTGACTGGTCTTTGGCATACACCATCCACACAGGAGCACGTGGAAAAGTCACACAGAGGACAAGCAAGAATTATGTCGCTGTAGGTCATACAGCCAGAACAACAAGAGGTATAAAATAGGAAAGGTAGTAGCTGGTCAGAGAATGTAAGAAGATACAAGATGAAGCGGTCCCACCCAAGGATGTGCTGCCAATATTTTAAAATAACAGCTCCCAGAAGCATCTCCTTGTCACATGAGGAGCCCATGCTGCAGGAGTGGCCACGCTGCAGAGAGAAGTGCTGGGTGGGTCAAGGAATCTGTTTGCTCTTCTCTCGTTTTTCCCCATTTAAACAGCACTTTCATAAACACAACCAAGGAGGGAGGTGGCTCCACTTTGCAGACAGGTTCCTCCTGAGTAAACTGGCTGGAAGTGTGTATTCTCTGCTCTTGAAAGCTGCAGTGAGCACACTCGATAGCGGTGCATGGTGCTCAGCAGTCATAACCCAAAGCAGTGCTGGAGGCTCCGTGCAGAGAATGAGATCAATCCTTCCCTCATCATTCCTCCTTCCCCTCTCCAGTTTCCTGCTCTTCCAGGGTAAGAGAATGCACTTTAAAAGCAAGGTAGTTTTACTCTCTGAAATTGCTTGCATGAACCTCAAACAGATCACTGAGTGATAACCAGAAAATGCTGTGTGGTCACCTGTGCTGGTTCCTGACATTTCAGGGACTGTCCTCCCAGTGCACCATCATCTCAGACCTACACAAATCTACAGGGTGCAGTAAGAAGGCCTGAGACTTTCCCCACAGCCCCTCCCTATTAGGCTCTCACTTCTTTCCTGTGCGGTTTTTGCATCTTCAGAAACAGAAGAGATGCGAAAATCACTACAGTGCAGCACAGCTCACCCCCATACTCACTTGGAGACGCAGTGTGGGAGGAACTTGCTCTGAAATCACCCAATTCAGTCCTCTTCCCCCACACACACATGTACAGATGATGCTCAATTATAACTGACACGTATTTCTGCTGCAGGGTGGGTTACTGCAGTGTGCTTTATTTATTTCAGCCACCTAATGCTGAAAAATCCCAATCATTAGTCCCAGACCAGGTCCTGAAAAATCAGGACTTGTCAGCTCATTTTATGCTTGGTAAGAGGAAGGCAAATGAATCTACCTTGCATCCTTCTGTCTTTTTGTACTTAACAGCCAGGTGTTGAGCTGTCCTCTAGGGAAGGGTCCTCTCAGGGCTGAGATACCGAGGTATTACAAAGCAGCTTACGCTGAGGCTGCTTATGATTTATGCACTGTATGATGAGCCAGAATCAGTCTCTGGGGTTAAGCCTGCAGATACTAGTTTGCCATAGACAGAAATAGTAAGTGATCTAAGCAAGTATTGTGTTATTTAATATATAGCCTAATTAAGAGATTACAATATATCCAGGAAGTAACACAAGGTCCATGCCCTGTAAGAGATTTCTTGTAATAAGAGAAAATCACTTTAGTATAGGTTTAGAGTGATTAATGAGAGGAAACCAGCATTAGAAAAATAAATAAGACCCAGAAACATGCAGGAATTTTGGCAAAGAAATAAAGAGGCCCGCCAGCAAGTAAAAGCAGCACTGTGATCTGGGCTGAAAATAGTTTCTCAAGTAAATTTATCATTTTTGGTCCACCAGTAAATTCATGTGCACAGCATTTGGGAAATGACAATGCTGAAGATGCTGAAAGCACTGGTAAGGGAAAGTCACCCTTACCATCAGGTATTTAAAAGGGTCAGGCTCTTTGCCCTAGGGTGAAACACAGGTAATCTTGTTTCAGAGAATGCATGATGAAAAGGGATTTGTGCTGTCTGCAGGACTGCTCCTCATGGCAAGGGAAACACAGTGACAGCAGGCAAAGCCCTTCCTCCTGGTGGCTTAAACATAATCTCCTGTACTAATAGGCTGAACTTATCCAAAGGGCCTGAGTGAGGGTCAGAGCCAGAATCCACAGCCTCTGAGGGCTAGAAGTCAGCTTAAGCATCCTTATAAGAGTCCAACCTTATCAGATCCCATCAGAGCCAGGAAGAGAAAATCTCTCTCTGTAACAAACCGCTTCCCCTCCATAATGTGTGCAGCCTCAGAACAACCTGAGCTGCCTTCCCTAGCCAGCTTCCCAGCACTCAACTCACACACACCATGGCATTCCTCGCTTCACAGTGCTGAACCCTCTGCTCTGTTTTGGACACAAACCATCACTGGTAGCTAGAGGCTGAGACTCTGAGTGTGCATATAAATTGCATAAAAAGCACTAAGCAGTCTCAAAAAGGTGTAGTGAGTTCCCTACTCTTCCACCTGCAGAGCATCTGTATCTGGAGGCTGCAGGCTAGGTAGCTAGAGACAAACCGTAAAGCTCAATGAGAACACTAACATGCAGTGTCCCATGGCTAGCATCAAGTTAGACAAAGAAAAATTACCAGAGCCATGATGCCTCAGCTGCCTTGAGTGTACCCTGGTGCAACACTGGGCCCTGCAGGAGCTGCCTTCCCTTAACCCCACTGACAACAGCTCTTGCCAGGGGCCATGCTCTGCAAACATGGCTCAGGAAAAACCACACGCCCCCGCTCAGGAGGAAGAAGACATCGATCCATCCAGCTGGCTGAAGACTTCAGAGGGAAAGCTTGTCTTGATACCAAGGCATCAGGCAACAGAAAGCTCTCTCCATCCTAGACATACAGTTGTTCACTTATCACAGTATTAATAGTTTACGTCATTTCTAGATTAAATTTGCCAACTTCTGCTTACCACCACCGTCAGTCCATGCTTCAGTCTGAGCTACCTAGACTGCATTGCCTTTGTGAGATATTTCACTCCAACTTGCTAAAATCATGAACTCCAAGAAGATGTCATTTCTCATGGTGCACCAGATTTGAACTTACTGTAGAAATTCTCAGGCTCACTGAGAAAACTGCACTCAGTTCATTTTGGTTTTGAAGAGCAGTTACTAGGATCCCCAANCCCCCCCCCCCCCCCCCTCACATCAAAAGGTCCTGCACAAACAGGACAGAAACTAGGTTCTACTAGAAACTAGGTTACCTGCTGTAGGGAACCTGCTCTGGCAGGGGGGTTGGACTCTATCGCTCAAGGTCCCTTCCAACCCCTGCAATTCTGTGATTCTGGCTTATTGCAGAAGCTCCACCTCGAGAATTCCCCTACAGGATGCGGCCTGGCTACAGACAGGACCAAGTCAGTGCCTGATAACAGCACTGGATTAGAAACCATTACTGACTGTGTATCCACACGTGTTTAGTGTTATAGTTGTGTAGGGTTTTTTCTTTGGTTGTTTTAAATACAGTGACTTTGTCCAGTCATCAGCTGCCTTCCTAACCTTCAGCTTAAGCTTTTCAACTCCCAGTTGCCTCTTCATCAACACCAAGAGAAAGCATTCCCATTCGCTTGCACTTTTTTCTTTAAATTGTTAGTCAGCACAGTCAGCTTAGAAGCTTTATCTTAAGCACAGTTTAACACAATTTCACATGAGCTGCCAGGTCTTAGTAACTCAGTGAGGGCAAAATGTTTAATACAACTTTCTTCGTGAGAGGCAGTTCTGCAGTACATGCTGATTATCACAGCTTGCTAGAACAAAGCAGCCTGATGATCTCAGGTGCTTTATAGGTAGGATTTTATTCGAGTCATTTTTTCACTCAAATACATTCAGCAGGCAAAGGAATTGCCACTTGAAGCATTGCAGAAGAAAAAAAATTCATCTATGATGTTGCGCAACTGAACATTCACATCAATGGCAGTGATCAAACATCTTTTGCAAATAAAAGGTAGCATCAGAAATGTGTTACACCCTTATCACAGATAACCATGCAGTGACTGTCACTGCTGAGTCCACCTGAGCAGCAGACTGCAGACAACAAGGCCAATCTCAGCATTACCAGAATCTCAGTGCTACCTCACATTAGAAGCTAAGGACTAGGTAAGCATATTGATGGAGTCACATTTTTAAAACATACATTTTAAGTGTTAGCCCTGAGTCTAGCAAGCCTTAAGGAAGTAATCCCTGTAGAGAGAATATTCTGATAGTTATTTTGTGCATCAGTGTTACCAGGCAACGTTTGCATCACTGGCCACACTTGTGCAAGATCAAGCAAGGAAGGGCAACACTGCACAACAGCAGGCAGAGCTGGAGCCACACTATGCAGACAAGGCAGAAGGCAGCAAAAAAAAAAAAAAAAATCTGTGGTTCAGATTTTCAAGTGTGCTCAGCTACAAAGTTATGGTTCTAATTAATTTTGCAAAGTATGCTTGAAACCTTATGTAAGAAATTGCTTATGACAACAGAAATCTTCAATGAGCTTTCAGTAGATTTTTTATAAAAAAAAAATAATCAGGCTTTGAACTTAGAAGTGAGCTCCTTTTTCACTATTTGAATTCCCAGTAGCATGAGTCAATTGACAGTTTTAAGGCAGCCAATTTAAGGCTGTTTTACATCAGTCACCCACCAGCCATGTTTATTCTCCAAACCTATACGGAACCCATTTATGTGTCACTGCATGATTTGAATCACAGTGAGTACACAACATCATGCACAAGCAAGTACATTTCGCAAAGACTTCAGTCTTTTTTCTGAAATGTTTTTTAAGCCAAAAACTACATGGCTAAATACTAACAAATAGCAAGTAAGATTGGAGGGGTTTGTTTGTTTTGCTGGTTGGTTGTGGTGTTTTTTTTTCCTTGCCATTCTTTATTCTTGCAGCAAACAATCTGTGGCTCTTATTTCTGCCATGCACATGTGTATATCCTATACAGCTGAGCTGTGTTAGACCCTAAGCTGCTAGTTGTTGCAGCTCTTTTGACCCAGGGTCAGGGTGAATAACACCAACCAAGAATCCAGCCCTTTGCATGCTGTCAGAAGGGGAGGACTGCAGAAAGCGTTTCCCACATGACCAGGTTTTGTGTACATTTCCTGCCCTTCTTTATCTGCAGTTTTCCATTGGTCTAGTTCATAATTTAATGAAACGTCACTCCAATTATGTTTGTTTCCACAGTTATGTAAGACTGCTCCCCTTCCCCCCCCCAGAACTGCTAAAGATTTGAGTCTAAAGTTTGGGAACAGTACTGTGCCTTCAAGGCACTATGGAATGATATTCCTCTCTGCAGCACAGGAACTAGCAGGGCTGTCAGCTGAACAGATCAAGGAGGGAGGGAGGGAAAAAAAGAAAACCAACTGCAAGCAAGAAGTTCTAAATCTTCTCCTGTTAACACAGCAGAACTACATCCCAACAGAGAGTAGTCCAGGCTTGCTAGCTCCAGTAGCTCTGGATGCACAACTCCTGCTGTAACTACAGTGCAGGTTATCAGATCCATCAAAACAGTAAGATGCAATGTACTAAAAGAATATCTGTAACTGTCAAAACTATTTCATACAGCAAAAAGTCCATGTCCCGCTCCTGCAAACTACAGGTCTTCTGCAAGAATCTATAAAGAATCAAAGACACAACTATATTAACTGTTTCTATAGTAGAGACCTTTTTTTTTTTCCAAGGTTCATGTCCCAGGTGGAGCTATGGCCTCATATGAGACCGATATCTCTTTCCACTATATCCATTAATTACAGCTTTCTTTTTTTTAATATTGATTTTCTACAAAGTCATTATTAAAGGCCCTTGCCTCTATTCCTATGTTACAAGAAGTGTATTAGTCAAAGCACACAAATCTCTTTAGAATCTAATATTTTGCATTTATCATAAAGACAGGCCTAAACTCACAGATGTCTGCTCAGAGTGTGCCTAGAAGGGGGCATCTTCTTAGGCTGGGGTTTCTGAACTAGATCAGTGATTATTAATGCTGAGCCAATCTGAGCAACAAACACATGCACAACCCTAGTTAAAGTACACTAAAAAAAATCTCACCTCCTGAATAGGAATCTTTAGAATTTCAGCCCCTTTAAGCATGAAAATCATTTATCAAATCTTCTGACCTGGCATGGCAATTATTTTAATCCATCACCTTTAGAGAAATTGAGGAAATGAGACTTGTAGAGTCAAGACAGGGAATCCCAAACCATATTCAGAAGGGCTACAGAACTAAATTCTAGATCGAAGAGAACTGACAACGTCTTCATGCCAAATGTATCGCTAGGATAAACAGATGCCATTTCCAAAGTTACGCCAAGTTGCAGCCACTTACTCTGAGAATTTGACCTTTTTCTTTCCAGTTATTCCTACTTCCCCCTGCCCCTCACAGTCCCTTCTTTATTTTGGCACAGCACCCAAGACCGCATGCACCAGTTACGCCATTATAATACTCCGGTCTTAGTTTCCTGCAAGTGGTAAAAACACCCAAAATGCACATCACAGGGGCCTTATAAATAGTTAAGATCTAAACAACACTCCTAGAAAAAGAACAGATTGAGAATAGCAGCAAGGGGCCAGATCTTACAAGATATAAAACACTGAGAATTGAGGATTCAAACTTAGTTTGACTGAGGTAACAGAGTGCAGAAGGCAGTTCAGTTTCAAATATGCTTCTGCAATAATAATAGTAACAAGTTCAAAAACATTACATTTTGCTCAAAGTGCTCAGCACACATGGATAGGTGTTAGACATCAGGCTAAATGTTAAAGAGGGATTCAGTTAACTATTGCTACACAGCTCATTAATCCAAGGATGCCTCATCCAGATGTCTAGGTATCCAAAGGCTTACAGTGTAAGCAAGCCAATAGGTCAGCAATGGAGTCTTTTCTATTAATCTAATAGGGGAATTTAAGTGCTATCTGGATTAGCCAGGCCTGGCTGTCCAGTCACCATTTAAAGATTTTGCTGTCTCTTTTCATGCCAAGTCTTCAGTTTCTCCAGGACAAAACCACTAAAAATAGCAACTTCGAACAAAGTTTGAAGAAAGCATCCTTATGGGTAAGGTGGTTTGTTGCTTGACTCACAAGCCCATTTACAGTCTGGAGTCTGGGTCAGAACTCCTGTCTCACATCCCTCCTCTTTCAGTCAAACAAGGATTTGGCAGTCTCTCTTGCAGAGTGTCACTTGATTTTAGTTTTATATCCTAGCAGTTCAACAAGATCTCAATGCCAAGTGACATTAATATAAAACATATTGGATTGACAGCTTTGACAAAAGGCCTGGCCACAGCACCCCACAGGGCGGCAGCAGCCCAGGCTTCCATCCCCCAGCCATGACCTAGCTGGTAGGTATAGATGTGGGCTTCAACAACACGCCTCTCTGCATGCCGTAATGGCAGTATCTCTAGAAAGCTGTGGATGTCTGATTTGCACACGCATACAGAGCTGAACAGCAATGAGAAGACACCAAGATTTAAAACGCTGTCCTTGAAACAGAAGGTCCACATCCACCCTTTGAATTAACTATTTTTCACTGCATAGAGAGCCACTCCAGATCCAGTTTAGGAGCTGAGTTGTGGAAGCTGGTGAATTCAGTTATATACAGCCTTTAAAGAGTCAATAATAGATATAGGAGTACAACTGCTAGGCACATGCGCATTCTTGAAGCTGGCCAGTGACTGCCAAAGCCATTTGGAAGCAAATGCTGAACACATAGCTGCAGCCTGTTGTTCCCGACAACATACCTGCAACATCGGGCCTTTGTACAGAGGATCCCTGAGCAGCTTCAACACCTGCGGAGTTAACCACAAACAACCCATTTCCAGCGTTAATGGAAGTCAGGCAGGCAAAAAAAATCACATATTCATTACAAACAGCTACCATAAACATACAAAGGCTTAGGGCTAAAAAAATATCATGGGCTGTGTTCTGCTGTGGGTTTCAGATCTAAATTCAGAAGTTTCTATGGCAACTGGATTGCTAATCCATGTGGGCTCTATTCCAATTCATGCTACAGATCACATTTGACAAACCTAATAGGCTATCAATTTATGTGTAGTTGTGTCTTTGTCAGAGGATATAAGTGCCTTTTGCTGGGTTGCAGGGATTACATGGCTTTTACCTTTTCACACACTGTTTCTTTTAATTGCAAAGATCTAAAGCCAAATATTTTAAACAGAACTTCAGCAAAGCATTAAATTAAAAAGTAAATGAGGTCAGTAGCTGTGCTACTGAGTGCCTATAGTATCCCTTTTGTTGTTACTTCTCCCACTCATCTCTTCTTGAGATGGTGGGCAGGACATGCCTGCACCTCCCAGCTGCTGGAGCTCCGGGTCCCAGGAGCTCAGGGCAGAGGAGAGGGTTCACAGTGCTCCTGAAGCCTGGCTCCACAGCAGCAGTGACCAGCAGCTGTTCTAAACCAAGCGTGTTTCTTTACAATTAACAAAGGTAGCACTTCTCTTAAGGGATATTTTACAGCAAGTGTACTTCCCTGAAGGAATGACGGTTGTTTTTGCTTATTCAAGTGTTTTATTTTTTTTAAAAGACTTCAAACTGTGAATTATTTTAAGCTATTAAAATCTCACCAGTTGTGTTCCAAAATACTGCGATCAATTTCATAAGGCAGCTTAAATTAAATGTGAAGTTAATTTGAAGCTTAGTCTTGGGAAAAAAAAAACACCAATATTTAACAGCTTTGAATATTTAGCAGTCTTAAAATTAGAACTTTACATTTTTCCAATAATTAGTATTTGTAGCATAATTACAGCTTGCCTACCATTTTAGTAATCCATGAAGAACTTAGCTGAGATAGAGTCCTTATCCAACACACAAGGATGTTTCTGTCTAGTGGAAAACACTCAAAGTCCCTTCAGCTACAGAGTTTAGAGCTCCCCATGGGTGTGGGGAGCAGGGATGATGAAGACAACGCAGACATAGCATTTCCAGACATCCTACACTTGCAAAGTGAAGAATAATTTGAGTTTATAGTCAAGCGCTGTCAGAGAGGCTCCATCATTCAGAAGCTATTTGGGTCAGTAAACATTTGATACTTTCATCATTCCAAAACTTCTATGAACGTCCTCCAAGCCTGACTCTCATCTCAGTGGCTCAGACTTCAGAGGAAGTAATTCCATGTTCCAGCTCTATTGCTTCACCCCCAAGCTTTCCTCAGGCCACTTGCTGTCAGCATGGTGCCAGCCAGTCCCCCCTCCAGTAAAGGTTTCCTTTGCAACTGCCTCTGGACCCGGACCAAGATTCCGGGAAGGCCTCTGGAAACCCTCTCCCAGACAGCGGAGTTATGGCAAAACCATGCCTCCACCAAGCCCTGCCCTGGACACAGTATTGGCTGAGAGATTTAAGACATATCAGTGTCTACCTGCTGTTTACATATTCATTAAAGAGTCTTTTCAGATGTTTGTACATGGTATGCCATTTCCTTATGTGGGTCATAAATATAAAACATATTACCCTGATCTTCACTTTCAACAGAGAAGTCTCAGACACCCACGATTTATTAATCCCCACCCCAATTTCTACTACTTGCAGTGTTGTTTGTCTTTAGACAACGGGAGACGATACAAACTCGGTATGATTAGTTTCAAGATCACATGAGATTTTTTCAGGCTGAAATCCACACTAAGAAGGAACTGTGTCCAGTAGCTATATTCCTTAGTGTTTTTCTTCACAAGTTCAAGCCAGTGAACAGCTAAGTTATTCATTTAGCATATGAATAAGAGATATTCCTTAAAATACAGGGCTTTTCATGCCGGTCAGTTTAAAGCTGTGGGGATCCATTGTGAAGTCTGTTCAAAACAGTAGTTTCTGGGACAGCTCTATTTTCACAGAGTGGAAACTCCAGTAACAAATCCAAGGTTCAGTAATTTTGTTCCTTCCCTGTCTGCTGTGGCTCTTCTATTCAGCAACTCTCCAATTTCAACCACAAGATCCTTCCAAAAGCAACATTTCTGTGCTCATCTTGGGATTGCATGCAGCATCAGTCCCTTAAATACCAAAAATCAAGAACTTAAATCATGCTGCAAATAGGAAAAAAAATGTTCCACAGAACTAAAGGAGGGAAGATTCCTCAAAGATTTTCAGAGCTATATAATTTGAAAATCAATTTTGTTGTGCCAACCACCAATTTGTCTTTTTATATTGTGATATTATTTTGCAGTTGCCAGCATGCTTAGCAGGACAACACTTCAACCACCTGAGCAATTGCTTTTAGAAATATAATGGCATTGATCACTTTAAATGGACAGTAGATTAAGCAGATTACTTAGTCTTGATATAATTTTGGATGTTTAATTCAAAACAAATAATTTTCAGCTGACATTGCCCTTTCTCTCCCCTTAATTTCCTTCTCCACATACAGCTACAAGCGCCCCCTCAACCTGCAAAAAATATTTGAGGTCCCGCTAACAGTAGCGATCACTGAACACAGGTCTTCTCTATTATTGGAGAACCAAGCAATTTTACCCTTGAAAAAGTCAGAATTCATGCTGTGTGATGACTTGGCAAGCATCATTTCTGGGAACAGGAGGTAATTTTGAATATCAGTAACCAACTGGGGTAAGTGTTCCTGATAGACTCAGCTACTACTCCCCTCTGAAAATTGAAAGGAAGGACCAAAAAATTCACAAGTAGTATGAGTTACCCTAGTGGAATTCAACACATTTATAGGAAAAAAAAAAAAAGGACAAAACCTGAAGGATTCCTGAAGCTCATAAAGTCATGACTCTATGGGAGTTTCCTTAAACTTCCGGATATGGATAATGGCATGCATTATGTATTACGTATCATGTTATGTAAGGTGGGACACTGAAGAAAACAGAGCACAAAGAACACAGCAGCTCCTTGTATTTCAGACTATGTTATGCAGACATGGATAACACCATGGCAATGCTATTCAGCATTCAGTGCTTATAGCCTTTAGTTCTGTATTTTCCCTCCCACTCCTTTCCAGCTTTCACCTTGCAATAACGTTGGTGAGGGAGATCTTAAGGATAAAGGAAATCAGAACAAAATTACCACTTAAGCTACTTCTCAAGTTTGTCTTTTGCTCATGCTTGCTCCATTTGGGCAACTCAGAATCCTTGGGCCTGCAGAAGGGCAGATCAGATGTGCACTGTTGCCAGCCTGGCTTTGAGCTCCTTTCAGGCAGCATACACAGACCACTGGAACAGTCTTCCAGGAAGGCCTTCAAACATCTAGTGATGACTTAAGTGCCATCATCATGTGATGTGCTAGTCTGGGTTTGTTGTGATGCATCCTGAAGTTACTGCAAAAGCCATCCCCTTCCCCCCCATTTCTGTAAAAAAAACCAAAATAATAATAATAAAAACAACAATAAAAAAAGCTCCCTCCAACATATACACACAATTTCTTCCAAAAACAGATCACAAGAAGTTGTACTCTTATCCTCTGCACTGGTGCTATGTTAAAGCTCCACAGTGGGGAGACAACCCCAGATTCCTGGCTGCCGCCCTTTGGTTTTTGCTATAGCAAATGCTCTTAATATGCCATTGGGGCAGCTTTGCAGGCTGCTGAGCAGCCTGGCCTGAGCCAGCACTGCTGGTACGCTAGCCAAAACCTCAACACTTACAGAGCGTTCTCTAAACTGCCTGCAGGAACATATCTTCTTCTGGCAGAATGCAAATGAACTAACACAGTTTAGAAAAGAAGGAATCAAACACTGTAAAGTTAATAGTGGGGGCTATCAGGTTTCCAGGAAGCAGCAGAGAACCTCTGGTTTTGTGCCCTGTAAACCACTGTGCTACCCAAACAAAGCAGTTACTGACCAAAAGAAGTGAACAGCAGGGACAGAGCCACATGAGGAAATTACATCTTTCAGGTTCTGCTAAGCCTGGGCAGTTTCCTACACTGCTCGTTGCATAGTGTGGATGAGAGTGATGCTGGCACTACTTTCCACAACTAAGAAATATTTGCTGTAAGTGGTGAAGTGATTCAAACTTGCTCATTTTTATTGGCTTAAATGCCTTTTTGGGAAAAAATCTTTGCCATTTAATTAACAGCCCCTGTTTGAGGTGAACTAATACACCCACCACTTCTCTAGCATTAAGTAGCTGTCAGAGTTCATATAGCAAACACAGATTGCATCGGCCAAGCCAGAACCAAGCCTGACATTCTCCATTTACATCTGGTAGGAGCACATGGAGCTGATTAATTTTTTTTGTCAAACAGGTGACTACCATTGCTATTGTTTAATATTACTTGATAGCCATCAAGAAAAAAGATAAATATATTTTTAATTGGCCATAGTGTACATTATGCAGTGGTTAATGGACACCAGATTTACCAGAACATAAGGCTGAGAACTCTGTATTCAGATCAATACTTATGTCCTGCTGTGAGCCCCACATGTCCCACACCTGTGAGATAAAAGAGACAGGGACAAGGACTAAGGAAGCAGGGAACAGTCAGAAAGAGATCGAACCTGGCTAACAGGGGCTAACAGTTCTCATATCTGTTGTCTTCTACCAGGAGCAAAGCTTTCCTTTTGTAAAACATGTAAACCATCTCCTTCTGCTCATATATATCATTTTTGAGATAATATACATAGATATAAAAATTAGAATTATCATAGAATCATAGAATGGTTCAGGTTGGAAGGGACCTTAGAGATCATCTTGTTCCAACCCCCCTGCCATGGGCAAGGACACCTCCCACTAGACCAGGTTGCCCAAAGCCCCATCCAGCCTGGCTTTGAATACTTCCAGGGAGGGGGCATCAACGACTTCCCTGGGCAACCTGTTCCAGTGTCTCACCACCCTCACAGTGAAGAATTTCCTCCTTATATCCAGTCTAAATCTACCCTCTTCCAGTTTATAACCATTACCCCTTGTCCTGTCATTATCTATCCTTGTAAAAAGCCCCTCCCCAGCTTTCCTGTAGGCCCCCTTCAGGTACTGGAAGGCTGCTATCAGGTCCCCCCGCAGCCTTCTCTTCTCCAGGCTGAAGAGTCCCAACTCTCTCAGCCTGTCCTCGTAGGGGAGGTGCTCCAGCCCTCTGATCATCCTCGTGGCCCTCCTCTGGACCCGCTCCAACAGCTCCACATCCTTCTTGTGTCCTTCTTGTGTTGGGGGCCCCAGAACTGGACACAATACTCCAGGTGAGGTCTCACGAGAGCAGAGTAGAGGGGCAGAATCACCTCCCTTGACCTGCTGGCCACGCTTCTCTTGATGCAGCCCTTATTTCCAGATCAGTTTAGTTCATTAGGAGAGAATAACCCCACACTATATCTGCAAAGAGTAAGGAGTTGCATCTCAAGACAGCTCAAAAATGGATGCTTTAAATCTGAACCCTTCCTTGGAGTCTGGCAAAATCATCTTTGCCAGACCCATTCCTTCCCAGGAATGGACTCGACTCAGAGTTCTTGAGTAGGAATGTATTGGCTTGTGCCTACTTTGGAAAATATTCTCCACTGCCAAGAGAAAGGTCATCCCTAAATACCACAAACTACATTACGTAGTATTGTAAAAGTATTAAATGATCTGATCTTTCACATGCCTATCACAAGACATCTTCTCTGTCTTCCAGGTGACCTATATTTACTGATCAAATATTGAAGTACTTTTAAGAAATTTAGGACTCATGACCTAAGCTGGACATTACAGGTACTCACCCTAAGGGAAAGGAGGAACAAAGGGAAGGACTACATACTAAGTTTATACTTTCACATCTTCTACAGTGCTCTTATTTAGTAATTTTCCATTCTGTGGCTATTGCTTTGATTTTCTGAAGAATGTTGTGCTCAGCAGAACACACCTAACGGTGTAGCTCCCATTAGCATGCCCAACCAGCCTTGCAGTGACTGCTGCTGTGTACACTGAAGATCTTCTACCACACTAGAACTGATTCAGATCTCCTCCAGACAGGTACGGGAAAAAAACCCACTTATATCTAATTTTCTCTCCAGGCAGTTATCTTAGCACAGTGGCAATTGCCAGAAATCCATCTCTGGGCACACAAGGGTCTAGTACCAAATGGCTCACATACAGCTTCATTCCATAATAATCTATTCTTATCAAATTATTTTCCAAAAATCATGCTGAACTGCTTTGTGAGGAACCCCTACCAGTACATTCTCAACCAGCAGACAGGGAATCTGCATGCCAAATCTGCCCTTTCAATCATATTTTAAACTCAACAAACAGGATCCAAAATTCCAAACTAGTCTCCAACTTTAAAAATAACTTGCTTCAAAAGACACAAATCCAAACTTCCCAAGAGTTGTACTATATAAAAGCTGTGTTTTTACAGCTGGGAATGGTATTGAGCTACTTTAATTGTATCAGTTATCTTTTAGATAAATGCTAGAGATACGCAATGTCATAATAGAACTGTATATTCCATGTAATCCTCAGTTATTTCTTGGAAGTTTCTTACTCCATGCCAGTAGAAATTGCATTTCCAGAACAGTAAACTTGAGCTAGACGAAACAGGCTGATTTTTTTTCCTGACTTGCTAATGCAGAGTACTCAATGAAGAAACACACAATAGAGAAAACATCCTTTTCTTCACCCTTCAAAGTAAGATTGGCTAGAAAAAAACAACCCACAAACAATCACAATAACATTTAGTTGATGTGAAGAACAGCAAGAATGCTTTGCTTTACACAAAAAGCTCAATTAGGATATGCTCCCTGCAAGTGTCAACTCTGACTGTGCTCCATGGCTTGAATACTAAATCAGTGGACAAAGACTTAAGATCATGTTATTGGTGACAGCATTAACATTGTGCTTATTGGTCACAAGGGGCCCTCTAAGCCTTATGAACCAAAACATTTTTATCCTAAAGAGCTTATAATTACACATAAGATGGAAAGAAGGCATTTATCACATTTTATAGATAGGAAGTAGAGAGCCATGGTTACAGCATGATTAAAGAAGTTTGAGGTTAGATCTAGATATTTAAATCAACGCAATTGTTCAGATGATTTTGCCAGACGCAGTGTAACAGTAACAGAGCAGCCTGTCTAGAGAAGACAAAGCAAACTCAGCAGTAACAACTAAGCATCAGAGCCAGCTTCTATGACACTGATTTGGAGGACTGGGAGGACAACTCAGCCTAGCTTCAAGCTTATAAACCCTTTTTCTTGCAGACTAAAGGAAAAAAATGGCTGCTTTACAAGTCTGCAGGAAACCCAAGGCAATTCTTTGCAGAACCGTAAACACGATGCTTTCCTGAACACAGAAGCAGTTTGACAGAGGCAGAATTTTCTGAGGAGCAACAAGAATTCAACACAGGAATAGCAAATAGATATGCTAAGATCAACTTCATATTTCTTAGCTATGTCAAAGATTCTGGCATACTATCTTGTAGTTTTGTATATTTCCTTCTTCACAGATTCTTTTTCTTGCTGTTGAAAGATTCCTAACAGCAATGGAAACC
Organism: Penelope pileata; assembly: GCA_013396635.1. Taxonomy (NCBI): domain Eukaryota; kingdom Metazoa; phylum Chordata; class Aves; order Galliformes; family Cracidae; genus Penelope; species Penelope pileata. The sequence goes on along the minus strand of WBMW01006006.1, from coordinate 27,565 downwards.
TGACCTTGCTGTTCATCTAGAGTCAGAGACACCCAAGCAATATTAGTTATAGTTCTTTTGCCCTTTATTTGACTCGTGGGTCTCCACTAGAGCCAAGACAAAAGCTTTCTCTCCTGATATATTTAAGATTTTTATAGGCAAATCCCCAGAATGCTTCAGCTTTGATGTCATAACCTTAGCACCACCACCATTAAATCAGTTACTGATTAGACTCAACACACTTCACCCAATTGCTGGCTTGCTCCCCTGCTCTCCAGGAAAACACTTCAGTCCTCCTCCATCTCAAGAGGAAAGACAGCCTTCTAGGAAGCAAAACTACAGTGCATATCTTCAAATCTATGGCATTACACATGCAAAACTGGCAGACTGCAGAATCCTATCTTTCTACTGTCATATCTGTGTTTTCAACTATAAATGCCCACATGTATTCCTTTTTCTTAGTATCTAATGCCATCTCAACAAAACTGAGGACGACCAAGCTGGCTGCTGGTCTCAAACATCTTGTGATGCCTCAAAGATCTGTCCTAACAACCAAATCCTATTTATGTGGATAAACACCACAGTCTTGCACACAAAGCACAGTTCATGAGGTTCTTTGTATATTGCAGACCAAAACTCTCAGCAACTCTGGCTCACTGTTGTGTTTGCCAGCCCTGCCTTACTGCTGTCTGCTGCAAGTATCCCTTCCTGTGGGATCTCAACAGTGCCACCCACGGTGGTGTTCCACAGGGCTTGCAGAAGTGGGTAGATGGTGCTCCTCTTGACCTCCCTGAAACGTAGAGGAGGTAGCCAGAGTTCAGAGTGGAGGCAAAGGTTGGTCTCTTGAGTGAGCTGGAAACATCAAGATCAATGGGAAATGCTCTGAATGCCTGCATGCTCAGGTTGCATAACAAACTGGGGTGTGTTCTCCTAGAACTGGTTCCCTCCCACTGAGCACTGGAGAACCACCCAGAGATGTTTGGATTGAGGGTGGACCTGTGAACTCCTCAGATGTACACAAGGCCAATCTTTAAGCTGCGTCCCTTAATTTGAAAAGGAAATAGATGACATAGAGGCACTTGATATTTCTTATTAGTTTTGGTGCTACACCTAACATTTTTTTTATTCCTTCAGGAGGACACCTTCATGGTGCAGAGTATCTTCCCATTCCTTGCAATGGCCTAGAAGAAATTGCAAGTATGTATGGAGATGAAGGTGCTGGCCTGGAAACCCAAACTGACTGAATGTGGTAGTTCCTATTCGCTTGCTATGCATTGACAACTGTCAGAGGCAAGGAAGACCTACAGAGAAGGTCACTTTCCCAGATAAAGTCCTCAGAACAACTACAATATAAAGCCATCAACTTTCATCTAGTCAGACTTAGTCATATGGACAGACAGCTGGAGAACTGATACACAATCCTCCTTGTCTACTACTACAACTCAATGGTGACCTAGAGTCCCACCACATGAGGCTATTTGCTTATACCATGAAGGGAGGTAAACTCGTCAAGTTATCCCTGTAGGACAGAAATACCACCGAGTCCATCAGCAAAACTGAAAGCAGAAAGTGTCAGCCAAAACAGAAAATGCAACACAACCAATGCTGAAAAAAGACAAAAACTTCAAGTTCATCCTAACTAAGAAACAGCTTTTTTATTCAATGCTGACTTACCCTGATGTTGCATTCAGACAGGTGAAGGTATGATCACTTTTAATAAACACCCTTGAAATTTTCTATAGAGAACACTTATAGATTTCTCACTAAATTAGCACTCAAGCAAAATGTTGAGGAGCCTGACCTATGCTTTAGAAGACTCAGAAGAGTAAGTCCAGGCTTTAAAAAAAAAAAATCCTTACATGGAGCAGGATAATTCAGAAGTAATGTTTCTGAGACCTCCAAATGCAACTAATTGTCTTCTGTGGAGAAATTCTTGGATCAATCAAGAGCAGCTGAAATTGTTATTAGCTGAATCAAGATCAGCTGCTAGAACATTAAGGTCTTCATTGCCCCAAAATGCATCCTATTCACAAAACAATTCTTAACCTTATACAGATATCCTCCACTTACAGCTATAAATTGGATCAAGAAAAAGTGCTTACAGGCAATTTTATTATTATCTTCTTTAACTGAGGAACAAATTGGTTTCATTTGTGCCATACTAGACTTTCATAAGCACACCCTGATTTGCTAGGAACTGCAGGAGCAAAGCAACCTTTATGTTTCTTAATCCATCCATGTCCTTGCCCTCCTCACTCCCAACCCACGCAGCAGAGAGCAGAAGATCACAGATTCCATCATCTCAGTCAGGGTACTGCTCTATTTCCTCTCTAGTTGCCAGTGCACTTATCTGTGCTAAACTTCGGGCCGATCTCAAGACTAAGAAAAATGAGAAATCCAAGCACGTCTTCAAGCAAGATCACATACATGGCACAGAAGGCACTCGTAGAGCTGGAGTACAGACATGATTAAATAAAAAAGCCCAAAGGGCTGAAATGTACAGATTGAGCAGGAAAAATACATAGAAAATTGTATATAATTTTATAGTTTTGGACAGCACAACGCACCTCATCATAGTTTGATGAATGCTCAATATTTCTGTTTCATCAGTTGCTAGAAGACCATAGCAGCAGATAGGACCTTATTGATAGATTTGGTGACAAATTATAAATAAATGAAATTTGTTCAAGCCTTGTCTATCTGGTCTGTTTCCTAGTCTCATCTAACTAGTCTAGTAGTCTGGCCTACTCACCAGGAATGCAGAAAGTAGGAACCTTTAAGGCTTCTTTTCCAAGGCAATCTAGAATCCAAAGAATTCAAGGCAAAGCACAAACTCCCTAGGTTCCCAGTATTTTTCCTCCCAAAGCAAAAGGTCTGGGCTGAAAACCTCAAAGCATCCATATTCTATTCAGCTGTTCTGTGTTGCTCAATACATCATTGTGTAATGAGCAAACAGGTGATTTCAATCAGCAACTGTCACTTCCAAGAGGGTACGTAAAAATTTGATTTGCAGATTACTGCAAGCAGTGGTTCTATTCTGAGCTTGCAAATACTTGAGCCAAGATTTCCTATGTGCCAGGAATGTTGCAAGTTCACAGTGCTCAAGGATAAATACTGCTTGTATATTGGTTGTGTGAAGCATTGGTAAATGCTTGGAGTCTTGCAAATGTCTTAACAGTAGCAGTCAAAAAACCCCAAAACACACCAAAGGAGCTAATCTCAGCAATTTAGGTTTTGTTGAATTGAAATGTTTCACAAGGTCAGAAATTAACTGGGGAGAAAAACTATGCTAAATGACAACAGTGTCATTTAGAAGACAGTGTCCTGGGCTTACAGATCACTGGTTCCAATAACACAAGGAATAATAAGGTCCAAGGTCAAACCAGACTGAGAAAAAAAAACTCATCCCATTGCAGATAATAATACACCTGCTCCCTGAGCAAGCTTTTTCCCACCCCCCCATGGCATTTTCTATCCAAGGAACAGCATTTCTTCCTTGTCATGACTTTGTCTATGCTTAGAGAGACACCTGGTTTCAGATTATTCTCTCTGAAGACCAAAGTTCCTCAGCTACCACAAAGCAACCACATCTAGTTTCCGCTAGATGGAATCTGAACGGCTTATGTCCTAGACTTCTCCCTGTTACATGCAGAGTCTTAGCCAAACTTAAAACCAAGTATCAGTTTTATTCTTCCTTCCACAGAAGCTGAACAATTCTTGACACCAATTGCTACATTCTGTGGCATGTTGCTATGGTTTCATTAACTTGAAGCTGAAGCCAATACTCCAGTTTTTACCACAAACCACTATTGCCTTTTAACAGAGAAAACCTGTTCTTCTACCAGACCTCACAAGTTCTAGACCAGTGAGCAAATCAAAGTTCAAGGGTGCCCCAACAGCAGCTCCAGCCAAGCCACACAAACCAAGCAGTTTGCAGTGCAACAATCCTGTTCAAGATGTGCCCAAGCTGACTCCTAGGAAACACTGGCAGTGAGGTTTTTCTGGTAGTGCACTTTCCCGAATGCACTCTTGGTAGCCCAACACTGCTACATCTTTAGTACTGTCAGATTTCTAGGGAGAGTCAGATGCTGTTAGTCATGCTGAGCTTTTCAATGTAATCCCCTGAATCCCACCTTCCCGAGAACTTTTCCTGCCATCATCATGCTTATGCCACCTCATTAGAGTAACATCAGGATAATAATTTACCAGAATAGTGATAAACTCAACTCAGTGTTTCTGGAACCTCTTCTGTCCAGCAAAAGATCCTGGAGTCAATGTGAGTTAACACTTTCCAAAGGCTAGCTCCTGTTCACCACGTGTTCTGCTTGGCCACTAATGTCATCTAATGTCATCTTGGTTGTACATTAGAGCACAGTATGCTTCTGACAAAGCATATGCTGGCTGCTTTGAAGTGTAAATGACTCTCTTTTTGAAAAAATCCATGTCTTTCTCCCACCAGTAGTCTCATCCCTGATCCCAGAGTTCAGGTGATAGGAGTTACAGTTATGGAATGGGATTACCTGCTCCTTGGATTCTGACATGTTGGAGTTGTATAAAGGAGCATTAATCACATTGCACTATTTCCATGGGCAAAGACTTCACAGGAGCAGTTAAGGCAAAGCTCCTTTTGGATTTTGCCTGGGGAAGAAATCCAGTGTCAAAGCTAATCTAAACAAATAAAGCCACACACAAACACCTGCTTCTTTGAATTTAGAAATTTTTGAACAGGTTTGGTATCACTGCCACTTGCTCTTTCCCCACCACTCCTCTCCCCCTCAAGCTAGAACATTTTAATTTCACAAGACACTCCGGTATCAGTTACACCAGATAGAAGGCCTCTTCCAGGCATACACCGAAGTTAGTGAGATAAGAATCTGTCCCAGCCTCTGTTGCAGCACAAAGCACTACTAGAATATATTTAGCTTTTGCCTTGAGCACTGACACTTGGTATTTCTTAACTTGAACAAAGCTATCTAGACTGACTGCCTGTTTCCAGAAGAGCCTCAATTAGCTGCTAAGATCCTGGTGAGATCTGTGATTGGAGTCTGACTTAAGAACCCAGGACTTCAGTTCTGGTAAATCGATCAAGCATCTCTGTGCCCCAAAAAAGCTTTTTAGCTTGTTTGTCCTCACCTCTCACTGCCAGCATATGGAAAATGGCCCAGTAGTTAAGCTGCAGTGAGACAGAAACTGCCCTAGCACAGCATCATCAGGCTGTGCTTCCACAACAATGAGAACTAACCAACTGCTGGTCACTGCAGTCCTGCTCTGTCTTTGCCTCAGAGTCCCAAACACAGAAGAAGGCTGCAACAGAAGACATCACACAGAAGACAAAGACACAACAACTTCTTGATCCAAAGAGTTTTCACTATTCAAGCTAAACAGAGTCCATTAGGAGAGGATGACATTTGCCTCCTCAGCTGTTCTGAAGAGAAGGTCTATTGCTGATCCTCAGTACACACAGCAAGAGCTGGATTAAGCCCTAGAAGCTGGGGCAAAGTAGTAGACAGATGACATGAGTCCTCTAGCTGGCAGAGCAATGGGACAGAAGGGGTACAGCATGCCCACCCAGCAAATCAGAAGAATTAGAGAGCAGCCCACCTCATTCTTTCAACAATTTCAGCCATTCTGTCTAGTGCTTTTTAGGTTAAGCATCTGCTAGAGCTTATTTTGGCTCAGCTTCAGGTCTCAGTGTTGTTCTTGGGAAGGTATTTTGCCAAATGAAATAGCAACCTTCTGGCTCCGGTGCTTGTGAGCAGATATTTAAAATATTGTTTTTGTCAAGGACAACTTATTTTGATGGGCTGCAAAAGAGCAAAATTCAGCTTGAGACATTATTACAATCCCTGGAAACCTCAGTTCAATTTTGATTAAAGGACAGTGGAAACCAAATATTTCACCCTAAATGGAGCAGTCTTGAGCCTTTTCAGAAGTTCTACCCCAAACCCAGACAATCTTCTCCTGTGGCAACAGCAGCTGGACATACCGCCTAAAACAATAAAGTGCCATGTTCTGTTTGCATAGCATGTGTCTTGTAATTTGCCTTCAGCTGACAAAACAAATGCACTAAACAACAATTAAGACAGACACACTCAAATTAGTGCTGTTGATGAACCTACAATTAGAACTATGCTTTTGAAAAGGCTTACTATTATGCAGGAAATATAATTCTGGTTTCCATGCTGGACAAAGATGATAAAGACTGAACAACGTCACCTTCTGTAAACTCTATTAAAAATTGGATTGTGCTACGAGTCACTACCTATGCAGGCAGTCATATTTGCTTTGAGTTACCTCAGTTGCAACAGTCCTCAGCTGAAGGGATATTCTTCCAATAGAGGCATGAAACATAACAGCAAAGAGAACTTCTATGAGCAGGCAGACTGAAAAAGGCACAAAGTATGGGTTTGAAGGAAAAGGCAAAAAAAAAAAAAGGGAAGAAAAAAGTGTTCCAGCATTTGGCCTTCTGTGCAGTTATATGCCTGCACTACAGTCCCTGCCACCCAAGCCATCCAGAGAGAGCTGTGCTACCTGAGCAGGTTAGCTTGGGCATGGTAAGTAACAGAGCTGCCTGAGCACAGAAATTAAGTAGCCCCACTGAGAAGGGTGTATCAGTCCAGAGAGGCTGCTGTACTAACACAGCCTGAGGCCTTCTTGCACTTTCACTGTTTTTGCCATGTAGTGGTCTAACTGCATATGTATGGCTGTGTGTTAATTGTTGTTTTCTCCTTGACAGTGATGCTCTATTGTCATTAGCTTTCAACATGCAAGTACCCTGACTAAAATCCCCAAAACTGTGACAGGAGTTTTAAAATTTGAAGGAGACTCGTGTGAATGCATACTGACAGAACAATATTTACTTGATACAGTGTTCATAATTTTCTTTGTAACATTAATAATTAAAAACATAACTCTGAAAGCTAATATCACTCACTTCAGGACTCCAGCAGCCTGCCTTTGACAAAGAAAAAAGAAAAATCAACATACAAACCTCAAACCAAAACCCAACAAATACTGCATCTCACAAGACAGCCATGTGTTTGGCACTACAGTTCTGGTGGCAATACTGTAGTGTGGCACCTTAAAAGGAAAAGAGTTCCAGTCTCAGAACAGCCATGGACAGAACTGCTCATGCTTCAGCGGTTTTCATGCCCAGAGGTTGCTACAAACTACATCTAGTACTCCCCTCCTGAAACCCTAAAGGCATAAGTACACCCAGCCAAACCACTGACTATTCCTGATTCCTATCTGGACTGCAAATCCTTTGGAGCTCTATGTCCTTTTGTGCCTATGCGGTTCCAGTTGAACAAACGATAATCCAAGCTGCCACAAATCCTGATCCCAGACTCAGAAAGGCTACTGGATATTTAAGGTCCCACAACCCAAATTCTGTTTGCACAAGTTTCTTGCAAACTCCCTCCAGACTCATAAACATAGTTCTGTTTCCAATGACATGTTTCTATTTAATGTGTTCTGCATTAAAAACAATCCTTTGATAACTTTGGGAGTATTTAGAAGAGATTTAAAAAGAGTAAAAAACTCCAGAAAGCAGTTGTGCATCCCTGAAGTGGATTATTTATATGAAAAAGCCATGGAACAAATAAAAGACCAAACTGACCATGGTAATAACTCCCAATGCTGATCCAAATAAATTAAAAGCAGGCCAGGAAGCTTCAATCTAAATGTGTTTTCAATTGATCTTTGTTCTTTACTGTGTTTAATGGTCAGCTGCTTGAGAAACCCCATGGGGGTTGATTTCAAACTGAGAAACAGCAAACTAACACAGGGAGTGAGATGCTTTTCTTTTCAAGAGACTGAATTTAAACACTGCTGAAAGGCTGCAGACTGCCAGTCTCTAAAATGCTTTACAGAAGAAATTAAGAGAAGCTTTTCCACTCCCTGCATTTATCTACAGTACTCATACATCTCCCAAGACTGAATAGTTGAGTTTCTAACAAACTAAAACAATTATCTCCACTGTGCTCCTGCAAAGCAAGCTGCTGCTGTTAGCCGTATCTGCTGCTGCAGCAGAAAGACCCCAGGCTATATTTTAATGACAAGTATTTTACTCAGGCTCCTAAGCCAAGTGTTTCCTGCAGAATAGGTATCAACCAAGACAGGACTCAAGGTACAGTGACTGAGGGAAAACCAGACTCAGTTCCAGTGGGCACAATGTATGTCTAACCTCTACTTCAGAGAGCAGATGTTTTTTAGTCCAATGTTCTAGACTTTCATTTTGCTGGAGAGATGCCATGCTACCCCCAAAACTAGTCTTTAGCTTCAGTTCTTCTGTTTCTAATCACTTATTTTTTAAAAATATAAATATATATAAAACAAATAAACAGCAACAGAAACAAATAAAACCCTCCCCAAAAAGTAGATTGTGTTGGGGTTTTTTTTTGAGCTATAAAGACAACAGATGTTTGAAGCCATGGGAGCAGGCATACTCAGAATGAAATAGAGTGCATGAACAAACTGGAATATGGTGATCAGAGTGCAGAAGCAAGAACAGAAAAGCAAGCTGTTAGCACAGCTTCCCACTCATTCCCACATACTCAATACAGCTGCCCCACTCCTGGCCAGCACTATCACAAGTTTATATCACTCAGTCCTTTGCTTTGTGCTGTAATTCTCTTTTCAGTTTAGGGCTGAGTTCAGATGGTTTGTATTAAGCAGGTCAATTGGATGCTTACATTGGACATCTAGGATCTGCAGACTCTCCACGCAATCAATACTCTGTGAGAAAAAAATTGCCTCCAGAGGGCAACTGAGGGCATCTACGTTAGGCTGCAGGAAGGCGCCAGAAATTACCTTCTGCAGACACTTCCTTTACCACTGACCGCAGAGTGGGCATCCAGAGTGCAGGCTCCAGGCACGGATCGAAGACAGAAGATAAAGTGTAGAAACATTCCATGCTTACATCCCTTGGCCTAAAGTTTTTAGACAAGTATTACCCCATAGCTTTTTGGCTACCTAATTTTTAAAACATCAAATGAGATAAGAGAAATGAATGCTAAATAGCACTTTTCAAGGCTGCAAAACTTACAGATTCCTACCTTTTAAAGAGACTTTGGGAGACCTCTAAGAAGGAAGTCAAAACAGTCTTTTTCTGGGTAGGCTTCTCCTACCATTCAAAAAATCATTGGTTTCAGAAATGAAGGGATTTGTTTCTCACATTTGCTAAAAAGGCTCAACCATTTAGACAAAAACATTTAGACAAAACACAAAAGGCTGTGACTTCCACTGCCTTTAAGACAACATGCACTTAATAAACCTGACCATTCTATTAAGAAACTACAGAATATCCCAAGTCATATACAGATGAGATGTATGAAACTGGCACCAACACTTTAAAATAAGGCAATTTATTCATATTTGGCATACAAAATCACTAACACTGGGAGAGGAGTTTTGCGGTATTTTCAGAGAGACAGAATCCACTGTAGACTTGAGAGGGCACAGAAATGAAAGCAAAAATTTCTAGACAGAGCTAGCTAAGGGATGACTGGGCATGGTGAGGGATATGCCCCATAAATTCTGCCATTGGCAGAAGGCAGCTTTGCTGGCAGCTATGGAAACAAATGACCGGGATGGTATTTCAGTGATGGATCAGCTCTCGTTATTTATTCCAAGGCAAAAAAGATATGCAAAGAGATGTCATCCGGAATAGTAAGTGGCAAATTCCAAATGTTTGAGAGAATTAGGACAGAAAATCCCCAGAACATCTAAAACCCACTCTGGAAATGCTGAACTTTTCAGATCAAATTACACTGGGTGTGAGAAATCAGCTGTGAAGTTGCATCTGCAAACAAAGTTGAGCTTTCCAGAATGGGGCTGGAAACCTCACCAGAATAGCCTAATTACTTGTGTTTGTGTAGTCCCCCATCTGCCACAGTAACTAAAGCTGATCAGAGCAGGGGAGGCTTGTGATTCTGCTAGAGTGTTGGGCAGCCTGGAACCAGCTCTCTGTGCAGATCAGCCTGACCAGTCCTGTGCAGATCGCTCAACCAGCACTGATCAAGAAGGACAGATTGGCAAAGAGAATATAGAAGGTGGATGTCTACGTCAGTGCTTGGGGTATTTCAAATCTGGAAATAGATTGACTAGGACAGCATATAGCAAAAGCAGCCCTTGCAAATACTATAGCATAGCCCTAGCTTTCCTGATGAACAGGACTGATACAGCATGCAATCATATTTTGCTGCTACATCTGAGGTCTCAGCAGCATGAACTCACCTCAGCCAAAGAATTATTTCTGTTTACTGTTGGAAAATACTACTGAGATAGCTACTTTCCTCCTCCTGTGTAGGCTAGTTGAACACTTCCTCCCTTTCCAAAATTCAGTCCTTAGGTCAGGAAATGTACTCTATAGCTTCCTCTCAAAGCTGTTTCCTTAAAGAGCAAGGACTTTCCTGTCTTTCCTGAGCAGACTGTCTGTGGACATTCTAAATAAAAACCTAGCCAATCAAATATCATCGGCCAGGTCTGACAAAAGTGGAAAACTGAGATATAAATGTTAAATGACTTCCCTAAAATCAGGGCAGAGATAGGAGTGAAACAACACTATCTAATTCTTACAAAACACTACATTGGAAGAGCTAAGATACCACCCAAGGCACCTCTCTGACACTAATTCAGTTGTATGAATGACTTGTCCAACATTACAATGTTACCCAAGATGCCAGCAACAAAAACTGGGCAATGGGCCCTGGTGTCTCCCAAGCTTCATAGAAACTGTCCCCTAGATTTTGTTACTCAGTTCCTTTCCAGCTCCCATTTCTGTATGGAGATCAAAGTCTTTACCTTCTCTCTCATTGCCCTCACGTTCATCCTGATGCAGCTGCTTTATACTAGAGGAAAAAAAAGGAGCGCAAAGCTGAGAAAAGATGATGCTGTCAGACTCTAATGATGTCAAAGTCACATCAGGGTTCACAAAATAGCAATATTCTTGCCATTCTCTCTCTAGGCAGCTTCCCTGCACCATTTAAATGAAATGTGTATTTTCCAATGTAGTTACTTCACTTCTGCATGCAGATTTCACCTCAAGACACCAAAGCAAGTGTTTGTGTTGGCTGCCCCAGCTAACAGCACCAGTCCCAAAGGTCTAGCTTAATGCTTCTTGGGTTGTATGTCATTTTGCTCTGGGCTCCAGTGCATGGGAAGTGATGACTTTGACCCAGGCTGTAAAGAATGCTAAGGAAAGCACAAGGTCACTAATGAGAAGCAAAGCGGGAAAATTATTATGAGAACAAAGAACTGGGAGAAGAGATTGTATTCTCCAACAAAGGGCACACTGATGCATTAGCTATTACACATGTTACAAATTTTTAATATTTGAAATCTGCCTGCACAAGGGCTTTCGTGCTTATCTGCAATCCGTGACATCATACTTCACTGTATTTGGATGCCAGTGGGTTTGCAAGGACAGGCACTGCTGTGCTCCAAACACTTCCACGTCAAGCACAGCAGCAGCCAGAGAGCAGCCAAAGGGATGCAATGCAGGAGCCACCTGCCAGGGATCCCTCATCCAAGCTGATTGCACCCAGCAGACAGCAGTGCTGCCACACTTCTGCCCCACATGCCCAGGAAAAAAAACAAGAAGCCAGAAGTCACACCTAGGTTTTCTTCACTTCTCACTGCATGGGGTAGGCAGGAAGAATGTAACAACACCGTGGCGCAAGGTTTGACCTTGCAAGGTGCTGTGAACTGCTTTGCTAAGTCAGTGCAGGCACACTCTTCCATGGTTTTAAGCCCATCAGTAGCATGCAATATGCCTCTTGCCTGGAACCTGACTGAGCATGACTTGAGTCCAAAGCAGGAACTCATCAGTCACAGACCATCGCCATGGAGGAATGTCTTGAAGGGGTAGGGAGTTTGTGTGCTCCTCACAGGCCCCAGCACCTCTCATTACCGTATACTTCAGTTAAATTCGGGCACAGAACAGCTCAGGACTGTGCTCTATGACACCTGTAGGTACACTCCATGTGTCACTTTTATGCAAAACACCACAGAAGTGTTAATTTTACCTCTGTTAATTTCACCTTAACTCTGTCTTCATTTAATAAACCGAGGAAACAAACTGGCACGTCACCCATCACAAATATCGGTGGGAAAAGTCTCCTACACAGCCTCTCCTCTGCAGCACCCGCTCCCGACCAGGCAGAGCTCAGCCCCAGCTCACTGACACGGAGCAGCACCAGGGCCGGGCTGGCGCTCCCCGCCCGCCGCCACCACCCGCGCGGGGCCGCGCCGCCACCTGGCGGGCACGCGCGGGGCTCCCTGCCCTGCCCTCCGCGTCGCCGCGGATATACAACCAAGGCAGTCCTTACCTCTTCCTCCGCCTTCCTTTCTTGTCTTTTTAAAAGCAAAACTCATAGAACAGCGCGCACTGTAAGCTCTGTTACTGCTGCCTTTCCTTTGGTGCGTCTGAAGCGTTCGCAGTGAGCTGTACAGTGCAAGTGGTTCTCATTAAACACAAAGTAACAAAAATGCCTCACCTACAACCGGCCCCAGAAGCAGGAGCCAGCCCCAGCAGCATCCCTGCAGATGTCTGATTTCCTCAATACGCTGTGGTAGGGCAGCTGCATTACATGGTGATGCCTGCACAGGGATCACACTGTGCAGACCTCTCCACTGCTGAAGCAGCCTTAGCCCCTGCCCGGTGCCAGAACACTTGCAGCCAGCACTGAGTGCTGCTAAGGGTGGGCACAGGAGCCAGGCCAGGGCATGGGCACAGCTGTGGCCTCTACTCAAGGACATTCCCCAGCCCTCACCAGAGCAGCTCACACAGCTGGGATACATGCAGTGATAAAGCCAACATGCATTGGAGTTACAGCAGGGTTACTCAAGACATGGCCTACCAGATGAAGTTTGAGAGCTCTTCTCTAAACCACTCAAAGAATACATGATTGCACAAAATTTTTAATCTTTTTCCTATTTTGCATTAAAGTACTATGCATAACTCCACAAAATAATGAGGCAGAAACGTTCAAACCTGGGCACTCAGCTCATGTCCACCAGACAAGGGAATGACTTGAAACAGCTGTGCTTCATTTTTTGCATTTAACAATGGTTCCTTCATTCAGGAAAGCAGTCTGCTGTCTATGGTTTTCCAATACAAAGGAGTGGTAAATATGGCAGAGAAATAAATGAATTTTTCAAAACATCATTAACAGTTATTCTGAACCTTCCTCCTCTGTGTGGAAAAGAGGTTTGTAATCAGTCAGTGGGATTCAGTTTCAACTCCTCTGGCTCATTTATCAAAAGGTATTCCACTTTATTGGAATTTCCTATTATCTCACACTTCCTGTAAAAAGGGGATTTCTCTTGTCTATATAGGTGTTCATCTCTCTTTTCTTAAGCTGAAATTTTCCTCATTTCTTAGATTTAATTGCAATCTTCTATAATTTCTCAGTTTTTCACTAAAAATGAAAACACTTTCAATCTAATTTTCTCCAAGTGTTTGCATTTCTATTCAATTAAAAATTTTATTTTCTCAGTGTATTTATTTCTGACCCTGCCCCTCTTCCTTTTCCTTTCATTTCTGGGTTTTTCCTCCAGACCCAACAGAAGAACAGAACAAAGGAGGCTTTGGCAGCTCATTCTGCACCTCCGTGGCTGGTTTGGTGCTCTGAGCCTACAATGTAGCGTCACTGAGTTCACTTGTGTGGGGAAACCAATTGGCCACCTACACTTCCAGAGCACCTCTGAATGTCAGCATTTGAGATCGTATATACAGATTCAGTCATGTCTTCTCTGGTTTCATATCTTTACTGCACATGCAAAATGCGTGGCAAAAACTGATGTGCTTCATTTTCTCCTGGGTAACAGACCATCCTTCCTGGTACCAAGAAAAAGGAAGAAAGGAAAAAACACCAAAAGCCACCCTCTATTCAGGAAAAAAGCCCACACCAAGTCACTGCTGGTATATTCTCACTGAAGTCTGAGGTGTTACAGTACTGCATCTGAGATTGAAAATGCCTTTTACTGCAGTGGAGGAGATGGATCTCTCAGTGGTCATCGGAAGCAATGGAACTAGTACATACCAGAATCATTATCAGCTAAATAAATAGTTTTGGGGCACATTTCTACAATTTAAGAATTTCAACATTAGTCTGAGTCAGTTTTATTGTACTGCTAGGGGTTTGCTAGTGTTTGGGGTTGGTTTTTTTTTTATTTCCACATCCAACCTTTATTCAGTGTGCATCTCTATTTTCTCATCTTCATGACTTTAAAATCCTGATCACTAAAGTATCTGCTGTCCTACATAATGCCAGCCTACGTACATTTCCCTCTGTTAACTTTTCACTGCAAGTTATTCTGTAAAGTTACAAAAATCCAAGCTTAAACATAAGTATTTCTACACACTGGCTAACAAGCACACAACAGTCTGTACTATGCTGTTCTTAAACACCTGATGATAACTTACATCATCACTAACTTCAGAGAAGGTAAATTCTTACATCAGCGTGGTATGCAACTAGCACTACAGCTCATTATTATTATTATTATTTTTAAGCAGTATTTGGATTTCCACCCTAGCATTACCTCAGTGTGTCCCCATGCCAGTACTGGTTCTCTGATAATTAAGGTAGCCACATAAGACATTACACAAAAGTGGGGAAGGACTCGAATTCCTTCTGCTAACATGAAGACAAATCAGCCAACATATGCTGGAAATTAGGCTTCTGCCAACAACTGTCTTTCATCTACTGACAATCACAAATGCATGGGAAGCAGATGAGTATCTAAGGCATTCCAATAAGGCTACATAAGGAAACTACCACTTCTTTTTAACTTAAAAACAAGCACACTAACAAAAAAAACCAGAAGCCACTGTCCATCACTACTTCATATAAAAGCACTGAGGAGAAGGCAGAACACACAGGTCCTGAAAAACACAGATAACCAACAGACAACAAAAGTGTTGGCAGCACGACCATGAGAAATGGCAGAGTGAGTTACATGAACACAATGAAAGCCGGAGACATGGACTTGACAGGAAAGCAGGAAGAGAGACTTCCATCCTTTGACCCAAAGAGATTCAGAAAATGAGGCTTGATATTCACTTCTTCCTAAATAAGAATGACTGCATGAAATGTATATCAAGCTCAGTGGTTGACTTTCATTCTGGTAGAAATGAATGAAAGGCTCCCCTAACTTCTTAGACACAGATTTTTTTTTTTTTTTTTTAAATAATGGAATAATGATGTCAGACATAATTCCATGAAGCACGTAATTCCATGAAGCTAACCAGATAAAACTACATCCTGAAATGAAAAATCAAATAAATTCTAAACACTTTATTTTACCTGTAATGCAACGTAAGATTTTTTCCCCTTAGCACAAGAGATGATGTTACTTCCAGTAATACAAGCAACACAAGCAGACAGCTACTGATACAGAAATTATATATCATCTGTGAAAATGCAGCTGACATGACAGCACATGCAGTGATAATGACTCAGTCACACGTAAGGACTGTAAAGAGAAACCACGCAAACACAGAGCCAGGAGGTTAATTACAGTCACTGTCAAAATCAGACGCAGAGAAACCAAGCAAGGGAAAATGGAAAATCAGAAGGCCCCGTAGTATCACACACCCAAGTGACATCGTGCCTCGCCTCTCCTCTAGGCAGACAGAATTCACCCTAATGGTGTGATATGCAAACATCTTAATTGCCTCACAGAGATGGACACCACTAATGCACGTCATTGGCAGCTACCCTCCTCTAGCTGATCATTTGTGAAATAATATTAATTATGAAGGTCTCTGTTTTTCACTAGTCGCTCAGCAGGGAAAAGGTTTCATAGCTTGGACGCCTTTGTTCCAAGCACTATCACAATTGATTTTGTTCTTTTCTATCCTTAGATTAAACAATTTAAACAGTTTTTGTACAAAGTAGGTTCTGCATGAGCCGGCCCTGATCTCTGAGACACGGTTGCACCACCCTCTCTCCTTACACACTCTCTGGCACAGTATTCAGCACTCTGACACCAACCTATCAAAAGAAGGGTGTCACAGCTGCCAGGCTCAGGCATAAGGACAGCTCCACGTTAAGCTGCCCAATTGCAAAGCTGGCAGCCCAGAGCTATGACAGACAGGTCTCACCGAGCCCCGCTTGCTTCAGGTGAGCCTGCAGCTGACTGTGCCAAAGGAAGCACCAGGGCTAGTTTGATGCAGCGAACAGGAGGTCAAACAGCAACTTTGTAGCAAGGACACCTCACAGGTGGCAGCCAGGCTCCGAGCATTTTACAGCAGAAACATTGTACAGCCTGACGCTACTTGACCCAGACACGCCTGTAGGAAAGAAAGGAGGCATGGTGAAAGCCTCAGGAGATCCGGTTTTTACCGGTCAACACACCAGGAAACGCTTTTATGAACGGACATCATCTGCTTATGCTCCTACGCATCAACTCACTGTGGTGGCTTTGCCCGGCAGCAGACGTTGCGGAGACCCCCAGAGCACTCCGCGTCTGTCAGACATTGGAAGCTGCGGTGAGAGGGCTCCGAACCGAACCAGGCGGATATGAGTCCGCTATTGCGCTGATACAGCCGCCAGGGGAGGGGAACGGGAGCGCCGTCTCCTCACAGGCAGAGGGGCGCGAGGAGCCGCCCAGCCCCGCCTCACACAGGTGCGGAGCTGCGCGCGGGGTACGGCGAGGGGCCGCCCCATCCCGGACAGCATTCACTCTGCGTGCGGTATGGGGACCGCCGGCAGCGCAGCGCGGGCGCCGAGGCCGAGCCTCTCCGCACCCGCACCCCGGCAGCGCGGGACTCAGCTGCACCCCGGGACTCCTCACCGGCCCCAGCACAAGTGCCATGTGTGAAGACGCCAACAGCGCTCCCTGACAGACAAAATTTAAGAGCGGCGCCAGCCAATGAAAGAGCCGAAGGGCACTGAGGCGGTGCGCGCGAGGATCCAATCGAAGAACATCGCGCCCCCGGAAGGGTGGGAACAAAGCTAAGCCCCGCCCGCTCTGCCCCAATCAGAGCTTGACGCCCATCGCTCTCCCCGGATTGGTTGGCGGGTGGCGGGCGGGCCTTAGCGTCCCCCATTCCCCAATGGAAAGGCGGTGCGGCGTAACAGGCGTTCCCCCCGGCCNGCCGCGCCGCTCTCGGCCGCGCTCTCGGGCCCGTTCCCCGGCGGCCGCGTGGTGCGGCTGCACCCAGTCGTGCTCGCCTCCATCGTGGACAGCTTCGAACGGCGCAACGAGGGCGCGGCGCGGGTCATCGGGACGCTGCTGGGTAAGAGCCGCGGAGCCTGGGCGGCCCCCCCAGCGCCCCCGCGCCCCGCTAACCGCGTTGCTTCCCGCAGGGACCGTGGACAAACACTCGGTGGAAGTCACCAACTGCTTCTCCGTCCCCCACAACGAGTCCGAGGATGAGGTACGGCCCCAGGGCGGGGTGTGGGGGGGCTGCCCCCCGCCGAGGCACCACCCGCAGCCCCCCGACCCGGCTCTGTTCCCTTCCCCAGGTGGCAGTCGACATGGAGTTCGCCAAAAACATGTACGAGCTGCACAAGAAGGTGTCTCCCAGCGAGATCATCCTGGGCTGGTAAGTTCTGCCTGCCAGCAGCTGTGGCGGCCCTTACACCCCTGAAGTGCGTAGTTCTTGCTGCCACCAGCCAAGACATGCAGTGGGCTGGGGACAGCGAGCCCTGCAGCTCTTGTTGCAGAGCAAGGTGTAAAGGTTGCTGTCACCCCCAACAGGAGCTGACGCTCCTGGAGGCTTACAAGGCTTTGCTTTAGACCTGGGAGAGGTTCCACAGAGGAGTGGAATGCTTGCATGGGTTTGCTGGAACTTAGCCACTGGAAGGTGAGAACGGAGGGAGAACACAGAGGAGTAGGTTCAAGTACCAAAGGCCTTACAAACAATCAGCGACATCAGACAGAGCACGCGAGTGTTCTCTGAGCAACGGTGGACATCGTTGTGGTGGGGGTGCCAGGCAAGGTCAGCAGGGTGCTGCAGGAACAGAACCATGTAGCTTTGTTCATCTTTTTATATCTTATCTGGCCCCACTCTCTGGAGTGAAATCCCCCAAGCACAGAAGTCCTGACTTCCTCACCAACCCTAATGGCACAGCAAAGAGCAGTTCTAATGACAGGAGTTTTGCTGTGTACGTGGGAAGCTAATTGCAGAGCAGCTGAAGGAGCTAGATGAGCAAGTCCTGCCTCCTGCACAGAGGTGCTTCATTTAAGATCTATTTGCTTGGTCCAAATTTGCTTGGCATGCTTTGATTTACCAGGAAATAAAGATTTGGTCCAGAGCAGAGTGACAAATAACTGACTTCGGTGCCTGATGGCAACTGTTCTGGCTCTGCGGATGGCACTACGACACTGGCACTGTGCATGTTTTGGGCACACGTGCACTCAGCCCAATTCCTGCAATTATAGGAAAGCCATAAGGCAACAAATTTCCTAGTGAAAATACTTGTCTTCGCTGTGCTTCTGCAGCTCAGTGTTTGGACATTAGGGTTTTAGAGCACAAACCCAACAAATGCTAGGCATTTGAACTTTAGAAGAATGGTTCTTCAGTGTTTGCTTTTTTGAAGGTACGCAACAGGTCACGACATCACAGAACACTCCGTCCTGATCCACGAGTATTACAGCCGGGAAGCGCACAACCCAATCCACCTCACAGTGGACACGAGCCTCCAGAATTCACGCATGAGCATTAAAGCCTATGTCAGGTACTCTGGGAAGAGGGCTGTCGGAATTACTAGGAGATATCACATCAGGATAAGGGTAGTGGGTGACAGTGTCCCATTTTGGACACCATTGTGCAGTTGCTGAACCACAGCTGCGAGCCAGAGATCAGAACTGTCTTCCCACCAGAATGTCTTGGCTACTGTACAACAGTTGAAAGACTTAGCCTTTCATAAGCTGGTTCCTCGTTGGGGGTGAGATATTGGCTTAATTAACCTTAACAGTGTTCAGAACATCTTCATGGTGTTTCACAGGATTCACGTAGCTCAGCAGTGTTACTAACTTCCATGAAATACTGAATGCTAACCTTTACTCACTGGGCCTTACTGCTCAGCAGTTTAGTTAAGCAGGTCAGAGTATTAGCGTGTTCAGAACATAACTGAAAGAGCTTCTTCTTGATCAGTCTTTCTTCCCCTCATCCACTTCCATTTTTATTGATAATGGAGATTAAATACAGGGAAATGAAACTATTCCACCTCACTTCACTGTTCTTCCTAGTGGTTGCTGAGCTCTCCTCCTTCCAGGATAAAGCCTCAGTCTTTCTTTGTAGCAGAAATCATTCTGCTTCCTGACTGTGCATCTTCAAAAAGGAAGCTATTCTGTGACATCGTACATACTAAAAGCATAAATGAACCTCAAATACTTGGAATAATAGAATTAATAAAATCAAATGCTTTGTTACTGAATTTTTTTTTATGTTTATTCCTTAAATGATTTCTCAACATGGAATATTTCAGGATAGAAACGTATCTGCAGTACAAGCACAAAGGAAGTGTGGCTAAGACAGTACTCAACTCTTCATACACTCGTGCTGACGATGTCAGACCAGCTAGGAATAATTCTTGGATGAAAACGTGCAGCTTGTAATAT
Source organism: Penelope pileata (assembly GCA_013396635.1). Classification (NCBI taxonomy): domain Eukaryota; kingdom Metazoa; phylum Chordata; class Aves; order Galliformes; family Cracidae; genus Penelope; species Penelope pileata. The sequence goes on along the minus strand of WBMW01006006.1, from coordinate 8,008 downwards.
GCCTGTATTGATTTCCTGTCCTCAGTTATATGGGGTCTTAATATTGCTGCTTTTGTTGAGAATAAGTAACATACTCGTGTTCACACTTCAGTGCTAAAAGAGATCATTGAGATGGAAATATATTGTTTACTTTCCAGTATGTCCATGCTGAAAACTTTTTTTTCTTTTCTCCTAGTGCCCCGATGGGAGTCCCTGGTAAAACTATGGGTGTGATGTTCACACCTCTGACAGTGAAGTACGTTTATTATGATACAGAGCGGATAGGAGGTGAATGTTTTCTTCCTATTATATTTTCTTCCTTTAAAGGTCCCTTCCAACTTCAAGGATTCTGTGGTTCTGTTTTGTTTCTAACCATTGTTGTGACACTTAAAATGGTGTTGGTTTTTAATCCTGGTAAAATTGCCATTCTCTGAGGAATTAGACTGTCTCACTGAACCTACTGCTATCCTAAAAATTGTCAACAAGTTAAGGATTTAAGCTGCTTTTTGAAGCAGTCAGTTTCTTTGCTGATCCTTGTTTTGCTTTCAGTGGATCTCATCATGAAGACTTGCTTCAGCCCTAATCGAGTGATTGGCTTGTCCAGTGACTTGCAACAGGTGGGGTCAGCCTCAGCCAGGATTCAGGATACCCTGGGAATGGTGCTGCAGTATGCAGAGGATGTACTGGTAAGGCAAACTTTTTATGAGCCAGCAGATAAGTTTGATGTAAGATTGTGCATCTTGTTTTTGTATTTGTTTTTTTGTATTTGTTTTTTACATTTCTGGGTCATAAACTTATTTTTACTCATGCTGAAGTGTGTTTCTTATGCATAGTCTGGCAAAGTGGCTGCTGACAACACTGTTGGGCGTTTCTTGATGGATCTTATTAATCAAGTGCCAAAGATTTCAGCAGAGGACTTTGAGACAATGTTGAACAGCAATATTAACGTAAGTTCATTTTCTTACTTTTTCAGTGTATTGCCAGCAATTTTGAAAATTTGTCCTATAGACAAAATTTTGCTTATGAACAAAACTACCTTATCATACCAACATGGTCATAGAAAATACAGCCCTTTCTTGTCTCTAATTTGATGTTTTAAGAGCTGAATGTGGATAAGGGAGCTCACCATAATTAAATAACAACTGAGAGAATTAGTTTAAAAGCACTTAAGAATTATGCAAGCAATCTGAAAGGCAGCACTGATTCTTCTTTCAGAGTGGTGGGAAAGTAGGAATTACCAAGCTATAGATTTTGAGGATAACTGGTTACATGCCAGCTTTCTTTGCCTAAGCTGAAGCTCTTCTATCTCATTACAAAACACTTAGAGCATGAACAAGGTTTTACTGTGCTACCTTATTTCTGTAACAGGATTTTAGAAAGCTAAGTTTCTCAATCTGTTGTTCGCCCATAGTCTGCAAGACCAGAACTAATTTTTAATTTTGCTTATACCCTTTGACTCACCTGGTTAACATGGGTGAACTCAAAGTTAAAATTTCACAAGCACTGTTTCATGTTCCAGGAATACCAAGACCACCTTCCTGTCAGGGAAGCATTCCTCAGAGTAGGCCATTCAGGACTAACAATAGTTTCAGTAGCTGATTGTAAACTGCTTTACAGGTGTTAAAAATTCACGTCTCTGTAACAGACTCTCGTCTTTGTTAATACTTCTAACTGCTGTTTTTTTTTTTTTTCCCCCTGTCAGGACCTTCTGATGGTAACCTACTTGGCAAACCTCACACAGTCACAGATAGCTCTCAACGAAAAGCTTCTGAGTTTATAAAGGAACTTCTGCCACCCTACACCTCAGAGAGCCTTGGAGTGAGCAGATACGCACTTCTGTGGTGGTGTTACAAATCTCCCTTGGACCGTAACTTAAGTACCTAAATAACTTGGTTTACATCTTCATTTCTGCTTCCCTGAAAAATCCCTGACATGGTTTAGGAAATGAATGGGAACTCCTGCAGTTTGGACGAGCCCGCTATTTTAAAATGGCATAAATGAATCTTTTGTCTTCTTGGTTTGTCTACTTGCATAACAAAATACAGCTTTAATGCAAGGAATTATTTGAAATAAAAGTTCAGTTGTATTGGCAAGAATACCTTCTGTCCAGAAGAAAACTGTTCTCATTTATTGTATAATGAATCCTCTTTTGAAAGAATCAGGAAAGAAAACTGGAGTGGACGCAACTCATCTCAAATTGGGCAGCTTTCTTTGCATTTTTTCCCCAAAGTTTTAAAGCACACAGAGTGTGGCATCTTGCATTGCACATAATAATACACTTTAAAATGGGGGACTACAGAATGGTCACTGGCCTATAAATGGTGCTGTGTACATGGCATTATTTGATGGGGTATGAGGCAGCAAATTAGTTTACGTGGGGGTATTATTTCTACGCATATCTGATTCTTTGGGAAAGGTAATAAAGTATAATGGAATTACCCCCTCATAAAAAGAGGGTTCCGAGCATTAAACTAGCAACTAAGTTTGTGATTAAAAGGGCTTGCAAAGAATTGCTACTGGAGTTTTCATGCTTGCTAAAGAAGAGAAGCACAGCAAAACTTAAGTGAATTTTTGAGGTTAAAAGTTAGACGTCATTAGAGAGGGATTTTCTGTTTCATGACCCTTTATTGCTGCTAAAATTATGAGAACAGAAGCTTTCCATTTTCTATCCAAAACCTATTTCACTTGGAAGGAATTTTAGCTGAAGGAAAGCCAATTGGAATTGCAACTTCTTACAGTCTCAGCTAGTAACACTACCTTTGGAAGTCTGTTCAGCTGTACTGAGGAGGTTTTCCCTAATACAGTCAAAGCCTCTCTCTTCTACAACATTCATGCTTATATACTAATGACCATTTCTGACATCTTTGCACACATCCATTTTGCTAAATGAACTGAAAATACAATAGAGAAGCCCACAAAGCCAGCATTCTCCCCAGATACTGTTATGCAAAATTTGCCAGGTCAATCCAAGAATGAGAGACAGGTTACATATCCATAAATTCTGTACTAGGTGTTCAATCTGGGGAATTCCACGAGTGGTTCAGTGCTAAATTCTAATTGCAAGGGCACGGTTCATGAAAACTGAAGGCATAGCACAGATTTCTCATCTCTGAAAATGTTATTTGTGTGCATTAAATGTGTTAAAGTTTGGCTCTTTTTTTTTAATTAGTCTAACTAATTAGTCTAACTTTCTTTCAACTTAATATTTGAGCTTCGGCCACATACTAACATTTTCAGGTCACATTCTTTTTAAAATGAGCTCTGAAATAGGTGGAGGAAAAGAGTGAGCAGCAAAGCTGTAAGTCTTTCTAAACTACTGCAATAAGCAGAGGGGGAAAAAAGCATCATATTCTTTCCCTCATCTCTCCCCTTTATAGTAAACTTGCCATTCTCAGTTAGGAAAATTAACATGTAAGATGATTTAAAGCAGAAAGATCACAAGTTGAGTAACTGTGCTATTTAGAAAGCTGCTGTGCACAAAATACAAAGTTCTAAGAAGATCACTTTGTAGTAATTATTATAGAAAAGGCGTTGTGCAATTTGCTGGTCCTTATAAATAGCTGAAGGCTAATGACATTAGCGAGAGCTGATCTTGAGTTGTTACCTGGGCATGAAGCTCTCCTTAAAAATACTTCTCAATATATAATATTCAGAGCAGAGTTAGCCATTAAAATTGATTCACTTGTTCTCTTTGGGTATACTGTGTGCTTAGAAAAGTTAGAGAAATATATAAAATCAGTCCACCTTGCTACCTCAGACCTTCTCAGTCATGGAATCCAAGTTGCCCCAACAAAGGAATAGAATTTCAGCAAAGTATCTCTTGGCAGTATGATGAGGCAATGAACCTTTCTGTTAACTGTGATTTCGGTGAGCATGGTAACCTCTGACACCTTGCAGTTTAATTAGCATACTGACATTATGCTTTGTTCTGACATCTTCCTAGTGTAATAAAACTCTGCTTGTTTGCCTTTTCAAGCAAGTGAATGCAAAATTCACAAGCACGAGTGCTGTGTGCTGTTTACTAACATCAATACTTGCAGGATGAATGCTGTGAAATGGAAATACCTTCTTAAAATTGCAAGAGTATTTCTTAACTGATTACAGTGTCAGCAGTAGAAACCAAGGTTGTGTGCCACAACAAAAATTGCAGATACGCGATGGTAATTAGCATCCCTGTGTGCTGTGTTGTGCTGCAAGGCTTGCAGATAACATGTAGATGATTCTTCGTGAGAAGCTATTGGATAGGCAGTGGGCAACGTTTGGGTTTCTTACGACTGCTGTAAAGTGCTTAGGACTGACGATGCACAGAATAATCCTAGTAACTACGCCAACGGTAGGATTCGATGAACATCTAAAGAGAGTCCTTGCAGACTGCATTGTGCTAATGTGCTGACTAAGCTGAAAAGCAATTGAAGTTTGACATTTTAAATTCATGTGGCTGAACAAAAGGGTTAATACTATGTCCTTCTCTGGGTACCCAAAGAAGTTTGTGTTGCTAGTTTTGGCAGCAGGCAGTGGCTATTCAATGTACCATCTTCTCTGGTTCCCTGTATCCACTAACTTTACCTTAGAAGGGGATTCCTAAATCACAAATCAGTTATTTCCTGTCTTAACCAAGCATATCTTAAAATCTGTTTTAAATATACCCAGATAATATTCCCTTTGTCCTAAATATATCTCCTTTGTTTCGTGTTCTTCCTGGTATTTATACACCATCATAGATAGCCATCATACAGCAGCCTTCATTTTGCTACAGTAAACATATTAAGCTGGATCTCCTCTCCTGCTGCCACTGTCTATGCTTCCATCACTTAGCTGCCCATTTTAAACTTAATTTCAGTCCTTCTTATTGATAAATACCTGTATCAAGTATGTAGATCAACAGATAAAAGAATACATTAATACTTCCCTGTTAGAAATTCCTTGCTTGCCTCTTGGTGTCTGTCATTTACAGTGGCTGAGCACCACCCTAATCACCACTGCTGTCATTTGAAGTTGAATTCCAAGTTACCATGGAAATTATTAATTGAAATGGATGACCTGGCATTATGACAGTTTTTAATTAGAAAATCTAGATGTTATAATGATCTCCCTATTTCTCCTGGTTTTGATTGTTCTCAGTACCGGTGACACTTTAGTTTCATCAGTGGGTATCATTAGCTTGTTCCTAACTTTGTGCCACACTCAGTTAACAAAAAACTTGGAATTAATCCCAGACCAGTTTAGCCAAGTCACAGAAACGCCCTTTTCAACAAGGCCTTTGTGCTTACTTTCAAGTTCTTTATCCTTGGTCATGCTAATTCCCGTCTACCCTATTTTAATTATGGGTTCTTGTCAAGCCCTGTGTGGCTATCCAAGTGTCATCCTGATCCAGTATGTCCTGTGATTCACCTCTGACGTGAACAACATCTTTGTGTTTGGTCGTAAGCCTTGGAAAGTGGAGATAAGACTAAGTGTTCCATCTTTTTGAGAATAACAAAAAATTTGCTGTCTACGATTTGAAACTTAAAATCCTTGCTGCCAGAATCACAATTTCATTCGCTGATTATTTCAGTGTCCTGGGATGAAGGTCACTAGGTTTGCATTGTCAGCTGAGTCATTTAAGTTTATTGGCACAATACTTAAGTCTGCTGCAAAGAGGAAGTAATGTTTTAGTGTATGATTTTGTGAACCTGTGGATGTATGCCATCTATTAGTAACTAATCTGGAATGCACGGTTTTTATCATAAGGATTAAAATGTCAATGATGAAAACTGTTGGACATGCTGCTCTTCCAGGTATTCTAGCAGAACAACCTGCTGCTCTCCCTGTGTGCTCTGAGTAAGGATAAAGTGTCTATTTTTAGTGTGGTTCCACCCAGCAGAGCTAGAGACCCCGATGGCAGCTGTGAGGTTTGTGTGAAACCATGGTGTTTGGACTGGAGTGGGTGGAGTCCTACATGACTCACTGGGTAGTGACTCTCATTTGAGCAGCTAACCAAACACCTCTTGCTGAAATGAACTGCACTTGCTCTGCTCTCTGTTCTTCCAGAAGGTTAACTCAACAGCTAACTTGGACTATCTGCATTTTAATTAGTGCAGTCACAAGGCAGTGTAACAGGGAGAATATTTTTAGTACCCAAGAGACTTGGATCACTGCTGTATCCTGTGGGTTTGTTATACTTTGACCTATGGTTCAAAGCTGACCAGGTCTTGGTGCTTACTGCAATCTGGGGAAGTTTTTTTCATTTTAAATTGTACTGACTGAAATATAAGATCAAAAACAGTGCTTTGTATCATTTAAGTGTGAGGCAGTATCCCAAGCAGGATACATATAGCACAGAGAAGCAGCAATGCATTTATGTCACCAACAATAAATTATCCCAGAAACAAAAGAAATTTTAACTCTCCTGATAGCACTCAGCGAGACTATGTAGTTGAGAGAAGTCCCTCCAGATCAGGATTCTGTCCAGTATCATGATATTACAAAAGAAAGGAGCAAGAGTTTGTCTCCCTATTTCACTGAGCTTTAATTTTCCAACAGTGGGAGGTTTTCTCGACTCTCAGGGATTTAAGCAGCTTTCCTAAACGCATTGGCTCTAGCTGCAGCAATAAACCAAGATATTTCCTGAATATAGGCAGTGAAGCTAGGTGGCCACAATGGTTCCATTCCATGCTTTAGAAAAAGTTATTCCAGATATTCTCATTAATATGTTTGCAACACATTTAACATCAATTTGGATTCTTCAGATGTATAGCATTTTATTTAAGACTTGTCTTTTGTTCTTTTCCCAATTGTTTGTGAAAACAGATGGTTCATTTCCTGAATAGCTCAAATTCAAACAGTCTACTAAATGGAAGAGGTAAAGAATTGTGCATTTTATAGAAGTATTTGGTTCCCATGGAAACAGGGCTTTTACTATATGCCTGTCTTGAAAGAAGTAAGCTTGACAGAGGTGAAGTATACCAGACATACACTGGGAGTGTCTGTTGAAAAATGCTGTGAGGATTAAATTCTTAAAACTGTTCCTGACATGTTCTGGACAAGCAAGGGCAATAAAAGCCCAATATTGCTGAAGATAAGTCATTTATTAGAGTTTCTAGTATGTTTGCAGGTGCTTTTCTTTTGAAGGGGACAAGCATAGTAAATCATTACCCACCTATTTTCTGCTGCCTGCCCTTAATGCTATTCTACAGACAAAGTGAGCAGTGCTTTACTTGGCATCTAACATTCAAGTGCCACGCTGGGTTACAGCACATGACTGCTTGCATTCGAATGGTCTCTGAACTGCTAACATCTGCTTATCATAAAAAAGTAGGGAGAAGTTCTGAACAATCACAGTTAACCACTGCATAATACCATGGGTGGATCCCTCAAAAACTGTATTGTACTGGTGAGAATCTCCTACAAACAATACTTTGCCACAAGGTAAGGGAAGGAATAAGCATATGTAACGTCTGTTCCAAATATAATATGAATAAACATGACAATAGACTTAGAAACAAAACATTAAGTGGACTTCCCACAGCAGCTAGTTGCAATAATTAAGATTCTTTCTAGAGAGAGTAATAGCCTGGACAGCCCCACCTTTACACCCTTCTGGGCCCTATATTTTGTTCTCAGGTATACATGAGGAAGAGCAGCCCTCCAGGCCCACCAATGATGGTGATGCACGTTTCCATTGCACTGCTCTGGAGGTCTAGGTGACACAGGGCTGACTGCCTGTCAGCTACTGGACTCGATCTGGAGCTTCATGTGTTACTGGAAAATAGATCTGACTTAAAGCCACACGTGTTTGGGTCGAATGAAACTGCACTGGGACCAAAGGGGAACGGCCCCACTGCAACGTGCACTGTGTTTCTGGGGCACTGGTGCCTCTGAACTTACCTCTCCGCCGTTCTGAAGGAGGACGGGACATTCTCCGGCCTTCAGTGGGACGGGGCAAGCCTGTACGGATGGAAAAGAGCCCCGGGTCAGCAAGGTCCCGCGTGAGCAGCACCGGGTCCGCTGCGGCCCGCCCTGGGCGCGGCGGCCCTGCCCGCGGGGAGCG
>WBMW01006005.1:127248-157248 GCA_013396635.1 Penelope pileata | reverse complement strand
GCTTTTCAGAAACTGCCCACCCACTGCAGGGAAAGATTCAGCGCGAGAGGGAGGGAGGGAGGGACAAAACGATTCCTTCCTGAGCGCTGCTCGGCTGCTCCTTCGTTCCTACACTCTGCTTTTGGATACGGGCCCCTTTCTGTGAAAGAATCAAAAAAAAAAAAAAAAAAAAAAAGAATAAAAAAAAAAAAAAAAAAGAGAATGAAAGAAAAAAAATCACAGAATTTAAGACGGAACAACAAGGGGAAAAATCGTTGTTTTCAAACAAAATATCTTCAGAAAACTGTGGCTGAGAGTCAGCTGCTCGCGGGTTAGCTGCCCCAGTGAATCTGCTTGATGCAGGGGTGTTGTGACACCAGACACACGTGTTGTGACAAAGGGACGAGACTGTCTTTACTGCATTTTCCAAAGCTGGCTTAATGGTTGGTAACTGGAGAGAAGAAAAAACTGTCTGGAAACAGAGAAGCACCCCCCAAATCTACAAAATATGCTACTTCTGCTACAAACTTGCAAATAGGCCCATATGTGATAAGTAAACGATCTGAGATCCGTGTATTTGCATGCATTCATTTGAGGCTGGACGGCTGCCAAACGCCGAGCTGTGAAGCATGCCGCTGCTCCTGGCCGGGGGACGCCGCGCCACAAAGGACCGGCGGTGGGCAGGGAGCCCCCGCCACGCCATGCAGAGCCCCCATCATCCCAACAGAGAGCCCCCATCATCCCAACAGAGAGCCCCCATCATCCCAACGGAGAGCCCCCATCATCCCAACAGAGAGCCCCTCCACTCCAACAGGGAGCCCTGCCATCCCGATGGAAGATCCCTGCCACCCAATAGACAGACCCCATCATCCCGATGGAGAATCCCCATCGCCCCAGTGGAGACCCCTGCCATCCCGTGGGCCAGGCCCTGCTGCCCATGGGGCTGTGAGCCACACTCAGGGCCAGCTGGGAGCTCGCTGCCCATGGCTGCCGACCCCCTCTGAGAGCAGTTTCCACTAAGGTCCCTTTGTTTGTTTGTTTATAAACAGAAACTCTCATCTTTTTGGAGTTGTTCTCTGAGTGCACCTGTGTGTGTGTGAGAGGATTTCCTGGAGACACAGGAGGCTCTTGATGGCAGGGAACAGGTTCACCATGAAATCAGCAGCCCAAGGTCTTCCCCGTCTTGCTGATGAGCCACATCCACGGGCACTGTCATGCAACGCTCTGCAGGCACTGCTGCACTGCGGCTGTGTGCGCTCATGGAGGAGATAGGGGGATTGTAGGAAGGCACAGGAAGGAACTCAGGTACCTGATCTGATCTCTCTTCGAATCAAAATTGCAAATGCGAGGAGGGAGGAGAGGAGGAGGAGGACGCACTTCTCAGCCCAGCGGGCACCTGCTGCTGCGCGGCACCGTGCTGGTGTGGCTGGGAGCTGCACGCTGAGCCCGCGCCTCTGCCACAGCTCTTGCAGACGAGGCCGTTCCAAGTTAATAGCAGTGTTTTCTGTTTTCTGTGTCTGGCTATGCAGCGTGCTTCTTCTATTACAATATATTAACAGGTTAACTTATTTACAATGGTCGCGCCCCTGTTTGTGCTGGTGGAAGCGGCTGCTGTTGTTAACTGTTGGTTACCTGGGGAGCTATTTTCAACGCGTTCCATGCGATTATTTTCCAGCACTGCAATTTGGTCGTTGCTCGGCGCCCGGAAGGATTGCTCCTCGCAGAGGTGACCTCCCCGCAGCCGCCTGCGTGTCAGTGCTGGAGGCGTGTACTCGAGCTGATGGGGAGGTTGTGTGCATCTCCCGACCTCAATCGCTTTCACACTGTGAGAACTGCTGGGAAGTGGTTTGACATCAAGTGTTTATAATCTCCATCAGAAGGAAGTGAGATTACAGTGGGGCCATCCTAGCAAAGGAGACAGCCTCCAGCCTCTCCGCAACAGTGGCCTTAAGCTCCTCTCTGATTCGAGCATTATAATTAGGAAAGAAACAAGCTGTAATTAAATTAGGAGATGGAAAGGCAGAGCACAGCCGCAGCGGAGCACGGTGACTGCAGCCACCGCCGGGCTGAGGAGCGGTGGGCATGGCTGGGGCCGCTGATGGGCCCCTTGGTGCAGGGGGACGTGGGGCTGGGGGGGCCGAGCGCTGTCCCCCGGGGGCAGCGGTGCCTGGGCCCTGTGCTGTGCGTTCAGCTGCGACGCTCTGGCTGTGCAGATTTATTTCCTGGCTTTTTGCCATCCTAGGAATGAAAATACTCCAGAGGGTGAAAGGCTCGTAGTCAAGAGCTCTTCACCTCTTCCCTGAAAGGACCTCTCATCCTCATTCATTCAGGGTTTATTACCACTCCACTGCCTGAGAATAACTGTTTGTCGAGAAGGAGCTTGGGAAAATGGAGCCGCCAGGTGCAAGGGTGCTTGGGCCGTGGGGTTCGGTTCCTGCGCTCAGAATGGAGCTGCTCCTCTGGCCCGGTCCGTGGGCACTGCAGCTCCGAGGAGGGCTGCGCTGCTCCCCGGCGGCTGCCCCCAGTGCACCCTTAGCACCTGCACTGCTGAGCACCCCGCGGGGTCACGAGGTCTCCACGCTCGGGTCAGCAGCCCCGGCCCCGGGGACACGTCCTGGCCCTGCCCTCTGCCCCCAGCCCCTCTCTGAGGCACAGCCTGCTCCTGCTTCCTCCTCCCCCTGCATCCTCACTCGCTGCTTTCTCTGAACTGGCCAAGCTCTCATTATTTGCACCACAGGCGCACAGCGTGCTCCGGCCCTGCTGCTCCGCGCCCACACCCCGGGCACCCACCCCGGGGCCGGGCAGAGCGGGGCTGCCCCGGGCACGTCCCCATGCGGCAGCGGCTCTGTCCCGGCGCAGGCAGCCTGTGCACCGGAACAGGCAGCTAGAAAGTAAACAGTGTCTGAAACCTATTCTCATTAGGCTAATTTACGAATAAATTACCATATTCAATGGCCTTATTTTTACTGCTCGTTAACAGGCCCATGATAGGATGATAATTATGGGATTTTAAGTGGCTAATGGCAGCTGGGGCGTCAAAAGCAGTTTTTACGAATCTGTTTATGGCAGGGAAGGTGACAGGAGGTGGGACACCGAGATGCTGGAATCGCATGTCGGAGGAAAAACGCTTTAATTGTTGAGTATTTATTAGAGAGGAGGGAAGACTGTAATTTAAAAATGAAACTCTGAAAAACAAAAAGGAAATTAATTAGTCTCCGAGCGCTCTGGTGGCTAACGCTTAAGGAGGACCTTGCGGGTTGGCACGTGCCCCGGTGCCGGCTGTCCCTCGGCTGTGCCACCAGCGCAGCGCCGGGCACCGCGCACGCACCCGGCAGCACCAGGACACTGAGCAGTGCNAGACTGACAGTGGGAATAAATATCGCGGAGATGTTGATTAGCATTTGATCCCAGCTGGGCCCCTGGAAGCTGCAGCACTGGAATGCCTTGGCAGTTTTTTAATGCTGAATAATTTGATTAGATCAGTGGCTGAGCCTGCTGCTCGCGGTGAGATAAACCCTCCCGCCCGCTCCCCCCGCAGCACCTCTCCCTTCCTGGCTTGCTTGCTTTCTTTTATGGGGCCTTAAATACGTCGTTTAATCAACTCTACAATTTCAATTTAGCACAGTTGTTGACTCGCATGGATGATAAGGTTCTGAAGACCCCACAGATTGCTGCCTGCTTTAACAGTGCCATTCTCCACGGCCTCCTGGCTCCCGCTGCCAGGCTGCAGCCAAGCCCAGCCTCCGCCCGGGCTGCCAGCGCAGCCGGAGCTGTTTGCGGAGCCGGGGCTGTCAGTCAGCGCGGGGCCGTGCCTCTGCGCTCTGTAATTACCGGCAGGGACACGTCCCTGCTGCATGGTGACATGATAGGAACCAATGGTTCCTTTTCAAAAACACAGGAATAATTTTTTTGTTGATGTTCTTTTGAGGCATGGGAAGCGTGAGGACACAGGGAGGGAAAGCTGCAGTTAGCAAAGATCTCATCCATCCTGATTAAATGATTGATTTCTGAAATATTCTTCTTCCTCCCTCAAGAAAAACAAGAGGGGCGGGCCCCTCGGTGTCCGCAGCACTTTCCCTCCTCGTCCAAGCCCAGCAGCAGGCTCGCCGTCACCCTCCTGCAGAGCAGCAGCTCAGCGCGGCCCGAGGGAGCGCGGCCCCAGGGCTCAGCCCGGGCCAGGTGGGATTTGGCCCTGTTGGCAGAGCAGCGCCTGGGAGCCAGGCGTACCTGCTCTGCTGGGACTCTGCGGCCGCTTTTCTCTCCCTAAGTCAAAAGAGGGAAAGCTGTAAATTACAAAAACAACATTTTCTGCCTGAAAAGAATTATTTTATCTGACAAAGCAAAACTGTGTGTTTTCAGCCACTGACCCAATCCATGATAAACAAACAGGCAGACACTCCTTCTGTTTACTTCCACGTATTAACATTCAGTGCAGGGTGTGAGGGTGATGGTATCTGACAACAACCAGCTCCAACTTTCTCTCTTCGCTTTGGTTGCTCGTGGTTCTGAAGTGCAACGAGCAGAGAGCTCTGCTGGCTGTGCCCCGCCGCCTGCAGCCGCCCCTGGTGCCCCCAGCCCCGGCCTCGCCCCGTGGGGAGGTGTTTGCAGCAGATCCCACGGGGCAGCTCTGCTGCAGCCCTGCTCGGACGGCCCTTCTCAGGCTGAAGGCCTGAGCTGGGGATGTCTGCCCGGCTCCTCGTGTTCGGCGCTGCTGGGGCTGCACTGCGGCCTTCACAGCATCGGTTGGGTCACGCTTCAGGAAAACGTCTTCAGGCAGCTCAGCGTTCCCCTCCCGACCTCTGGCAGCAAGAGGACTTAAAACAAGAGAACACACAGCATTGGTATTGGATTGCCAACGTCGCACCAGAGCTCCCGGGAAAATGCCATCTGCCCGCAGCTCCTCGCGCCCGTTCCTGCAGTGTAACAGCCCCGGGGCTTTCTGCACCCCCACTGCGGTGCTGGCAGGAACGCGGTGGGCACGTCCCTGCCCGCAGCCCCAGGCACCGCGGGAGCACTCCTGGCCCAGGGCACACAGGAGCGGGTGGGCAACGCTGTGGGCACTGCTGGGTGTGCGGGGCTGGGGACGAGGGTACCAGGGCCATCTCCGGGGGACAGCAGGGACAGCTGGGGACAGCGGGGACAGCCCCGCGCCCCCGGAGCTGTGTCCTCCAGTGAAGGTGCTCTGGGTGTCACCGGGAGCAGCATTCACTGCTTCCAGCTTCTGAAATTTTAACATCTGCTTGTTTTGGTAAATCTGACAGGGACTCTCTTTTGTCTCTTTTATTTTATTTTATATATTTTTTTACAGAAATTCTATGAAAAGTGTTTTAAAAAGTGCTAACTGACAAGCCTACACAGGCTGCCTGCACTCGGGGAGCACTCTGCACAGTTGTTAACTTGTTAGACAGGAGCTAGATTACAATCATAAATAAATGATTTGCTGTCTCCTTACATTCAGACATGTAGCTTTTAAAGTGTAGCTGTCATCCCTGAATCAGATTTAGTCAAATGCTGTGTAACTGCAAAATTATCCTATCCTTACCTTTTTTTATTCTCCATATAATGGACAGTTAAATTGGATTTTCAAATTTGAAGTGCATATGTTTTTCAAATCCCCACAGGGTTGCCATTTTTTCATTTCTAAAGCAACTCACTAATGTTTATCATTACCGCACAGAAATATTACAATTCTTAAGGGGCACCTTATAAAATCAGTACGGGAGAAATATGCTTTATCGTCTCAAAATGAAACCAATTTCTCAGCTGATTTGCAATTTATTTACATGTTAGCATTTGATTTTCTGCTGATTTATAGCCCCACATGCCTGTGTCTTAGCTGCTTGCTAAATAAACACAATCAGGTTGGGGAAGCCAGGGCCAAGGGACGGGGCTGCGTGCGGGCTCTGCTCCACGAGCGAGCTGCGCCCTTCGGCAGCGCTGCGCGGCCCCCCCGGCACTGGGGGTCCGTGGGGAGCGAGCTCTGCTGGGCCACAAACAGCCAGAGGGTGTGGGGAGCCCGGGGAAGAGACAGAGATCCCAGAAAGCACACGAGCAAAAACTGGGGTATCGCAGTGATGAGGGGTTTTTCAAAGCTGTGAACTTCCAGACTGAGGCACACCTCACGAGGAGCCCGGTGCTGTGGACAGTGACTTCCCGCGGCCGTTGAAGGCAGGGCTGCCAGCACGGCTCGGCAGCACAGGCACCGTGCGGGGATGGTGCTGCCCACGGCCCAGCTGCGTGCACGCGGCCACGATCGGCTCCGGATCGGGTTTTAATGGCAAGTAAATTATTCATCAGCATGTAAAATAATACGCTCAGCCTTAACTAACGCGGTCGTAAAAACAACCTCTGGCAAAGCTCTCCTGCTTTCAAGGTTCAGTTCATGAATAAGCAATCTGAAAGCAGAGCAGCACGATGCATTCTGCAGGTCCAAGCGCTCCACGCGTGGTTTGCAGGGCTGGGGCCGTGGGTTCACTGTGCCTCGGTGCCGGGGAAGCACAGCTCTCCCCGTGCGAGGTGCGTGTGCAAACGCTGTGGATAATTAATGCAGCAGTTCCTCCAGCAGCAGCGGAAGCAGCGCTGCTGAATTCAGCATCCTGCGAGCGTGGGGTGACAGCGGAGAGGAGCGTTGTTCCTGGCAGTGAGTGACAGGGGGCACCTAGCGTTCCTCTGAAATGCTTACATCTCCCTCCCACGGCACAGGGGTGCATCTGAGCTGCATTCGTCACGGGGTGCTGCCAGCCCCGGTGTGTGCTCACCTCCAGGCTCCGCCGCCCACCCACATCCCCACGGCCACAGTGCACCGAGGCAGGAGGCCGTGGTGCCGGCTGGCACTGCTGGGGAGCTCTGCACTGCGCTCCTTGGCCATGGCAATGGAGTGGGGCCCAGCTGGGGCTGGTGGGTGGGGAGGGCCCCTGCCCCTGCCCCCGCCCGGTTCTCTCCTCAGGGCTGTGCTCCCAGCACCGCTCCTGACCGTGGGGCCACCCGAGTCTGTGCCCGTTTCTGGCCGTGGAGCTGCTTTGTCTCTTCCTGTTGCCATCGACCATAGTGGTTGGCCCATCGGCTGACACAGGCCCCTCGGCAGAGCAGTGAGGGATGCACTGTGCCAGGCGATTCTCTCCTGTGGCCGAATCGTGCACCCTGTGTGCTCAGGCTGCGCACATGCAGCGGGGGGGAAGCAGAGGGCGGTGATGGGGTGCGGACGGTTGGGGCTGGGCGGAAGCAGCACAGCGCGTGGCTCCCACGGGGATGGGACAGCAATAGCGATGCCATCAGCAGAGCTGCTCCCGGCCCTGTGCTGCCAGCACAGCGCAGAAATGTGGGAGGGGAAGGGAATGGCACCGAGTGCAAAGAGGAAGGCATCACCCACCCACCAAGAGTAGGGCAGGGGGCTCCTCTACCCTCAGAATTTGGACTTCAGAGCCTGGGAAAAAACAGCACGTCTGGTTTGGGCTGGTTCACAACCAGCATGGCTCCGTCGAGGCCAGGGGGACAGATCCCTGCTGGGCAAAGCAGCGTGACCCCATGCACCGTGGTGGCACGCAGCGGTCTCCCGTAGTGGTGGCCCTGCACCGGTGGGAGCCGCTCCCCCCACTGCCCCGAGGAGCCTGGAAGCACCCTGGGGCTGGCTGGGCACCAAGCAGCACTGCCAGCAGCACAGCCTCCGCCTGCAGATCACGGCTCTCCCCTGTGAATATTCATCTGTGCAGGGAACGCGTTCAGCGCGAGGCTGAGGAGCCCACGGTGCTGGTGCGGAAATGCGGGCACACGGCAGCAGAGATGCTTGGTTAGCTGGTGGGAAATCTCCCAGCTTTCTGCTCCCAGTGTGCACACGGGCTGTGTGGGGTAACACACATCATCTAGAGACTCATTCACTGAGCACCCAGAGCAGCACACGGCGACGTGATAGGAAACGGCCACCCAGCCAACGGCTTAAGGACACCCGGGGAAGATTTACTTCCTGAAAATTGTTGTTGGAGTCAGAGTTAAGCAGAGGGCTATCTACAACATCTTGTGCCAAT
This sequence comes from Penelope pileata, assembly GCA_013396635.1. Taxonomy (NCBI): domain Eukaryota; kingdom Metazoa; phylum Chordata; class Aves; order Galliformes; family Cracidae; genus Penelope; species Penelope pileata. The sequence goes on along the minus strand of WBMW01006005.1, from coordinate 149,248 downwards.
CAAGCGCAGCCACCGGAGCAAATCTGGGACCAGGTATCACAGGAAACCATGGCACGTCAGGGGCTGGGCAGGGATTAGTCAGGAACTAGAAAGTGCCTATAAAGACCCCAAATAAAAATGCTTTGCTTTGGATACACTTTTATGGCATGAAACTATATAGGGAATGGTTTTATCCCACTGGCTACTAATCAGAAGTAGGAAAAGCAACAAAATACTTTTAGGGAAGAAGGGAACTATAATTTAAATGTCCCCAAGAGAAAGTGACTTCACAGTGACATCCATCCATCCTCCCGGTGCAGAGGAGCGTGCCGAGGAGCCCCCCGGTGCCTGGGCAGAAGCTGCCCACAGGCCCTGCAGTGCCCCCAGCCCTCCCCTGACAGCAGGGGCAGGGTCTGCAGGGCCCCTCCCTCCTGTGGGACCCCCGGCGCTGCCCTGCACTCCGCTGCCCTCCCCGCAGTGTTGCTGCTTTCCTTCCTGGTGGGGAATCAGGGCAGAGAAAAGGGAAGTGGGTCTTCAGTGACGTCAGTGTTGCAGATCTCAGGAACAACCTTGGCTCTTTAATAGCTTTTCTAAATGCTGTGTTCTCTGTGGATGATCCCCGTGGTTGGTTTCCACGTGAGAGGGTTGAGATTTGCTGCTGAATCTCAACATTTGCAGCTCTGTGGTGGGCTGCGTGCCTAAGAGCTGCTCGCTTCGTCCTGATCGGCCCCACAGCTCCACCGCGGCGTAGCACATTGCTTCGAAGGATCCCTGTCGGATATTTTGGGGAAGCTGCTAACATTGCCACAATTGCAGATTCTCTTTGTATTGCACAAATCCCACCCCATGCAGAATAAGCGAGGCAGAGCTGGAGCTCTCTGGGGGCTGCTGCAGGCGGCGATGGAGCAGAGGCAGGGGTTAGCCATGGGATGGAGGCAGGGGTTAGCCATGGGATGGAGGCAGGGGTTAGCAGGGGATGGAGGCAGGGGTTAGCCAGGGGATGGAGGCAGGGGTTAGCAGGGGATGGAGGCAGGGGTTAGCCAGGGGACGGAGGCAGGGGGAGCCCAGTGAGGTGCAGGCAGGGCAGCACGCGGGCACTGCATGTTGCTGCTGCTGCAATGCACAATGCAGTACACAAGCTGCCTAATTCACTCATAATTTCGCCCAAAACTGGCTCGGTGGGAGCTCTCTGGTTCTCTGTCTCAGACACCCCCACCCTGAGGGCTGGGATGTGCCTGGGGCTGGAGGGGTCCCCCTGCCCTCACGCCTGGGTGAGAGCAGGGCGGGTTCCAGCGATCCTGGTTTCTCTAGGACACGCTCACCTCAGTTGTGTTCTGTAGAAAGGGAGGAAAAAACCTAAATATTTTCCCTGGGATAAGCCCCCACACTAGAGCCCCGTCCCCCTCATGCTGCTGCACATGGGCTGATATTTAAGGCGGGGGCTTACCGTATAACCCAGAGCCCGTGGGATTAAAAAAATAAAAAATATCGAGTCTCCATGGAAATGGAGGCCATATCTTTTGAAAACTGTATCAGAGCTCTCTATCCTCTCCCCTTTATCATTGTATTTTAACCTACCAGCTGCATATTTAAGAGCAGAGCTTGCAGGATGATCTTACCCTTTTTTATTATTTTCCCTCATGTGTTCAGGGAGGGAATACTGACAGGGACAAGTGACAGCTCGCTAATTATTCCCTTACTGCCACTGCTGTTCTTGTTTTGGACGTGTTGCTCATTTTCCTCTGCTCTTCGCACTGAATAATGCATGGGTCCCTATCAGTATTCATGCGGTACCTTCGGGAACTGCCAGCCTAACTAGCTGATAACTGATTCAGTTTGTAACCGGTGCCTTTGGGAGTTGCAAGGAAAAGTAGCCAAGAACAAATTTAACACTTCTTTCTCATTGCTTTAGAACATCAAGGAGAGGTACAGGAGGATCGTGCGTGAGCTACATTTGTTGCCTGGAGCTGTTGGAGGCACATAACCAAAGGAGCAGGCGGACCCGCGCGGTGCGGCGAGGTCAGCGGGCGATCCAGATGGAGCCCCGGGGGGAGAGGGCGAGGAACCCGCTCTGCCGGAGCAGTTGTGCTCAGCAGATGCCCTCTCTGGGTTTCGCAGGGAGGTGCCAAGAAAAGCCACCCCAGAGCCATCTGTACTTTGCAGGCAGAAATAGTGCAAGCCTGGTGCACGCGGCGCGGTGCTATCAGCTGCTATCAGCATGCTACGAGCGCTGCATCGGAGCAGCGACCCTGCGGCAGCCGGGAGCAGGACGGGGCCGCGCTGCTCCTCCGAGCCCGGCACCCGCGAGGCAGAGCCTGGTCCCGCACAGCAAGGTCTGCGGGTGTGGAAGGCAGGGAGCGCCTGCCCGTCCCAGAGAACAGACGGCGAGTGCGGGTGGGGAGGAGCAATTTCCTCTCTTCCTCCATTAAACACAAGTGTGAGCAGGAAGAAAGGGAGAGCAAAGTTTGGCGTTTTCATGCGCATCACATTTGTGAAAGGCGAGCAGATACCCCGTGTGCTACCCGAGGTGCACACTGCCTCGCCCCGCCGGCGGGCAGCCCCGGGCTGGCACTGCTGGGAGCTGCGCGGCGCAGAGCCCTGTGCCCCGCACGGCGATGGAGAGCCGTCACCGAGCAGTGCTGCCTGCGCCTCTCATCCGACGGGCGTCAGATGGGGTCACCTCAGCCGCCCTTAATGGCACGACCTCAGCCGCCATGCTCACAGCTTCGTTCCTCTCCAGCTATATATATATATTTAAACTAATGCCAGAGAGGAAGATGTGCACAGGGTTTTGGGTTGCATCAAAGTTGTCAGATGTGTCTGTTAAAGGAGCTGAATGCAGACAGGGAGATGACCTCGTAAGAGTCCACTGTGCTTCGTGCAATGGGCAGAGGTTCAAGCAGCAAAGTTTAAAAGGTCCTTCTTGGAGCTGGCGCTAGGAATTATTTCACTAGTTCAATCAAAACGAACTTTGTTGAGAATGTTTAAAAGTTCCTCTTCCACACAAAGGCCATTCAGCTAGATGCTGGGCAGGAGAGGAAGGTTTCCACAAAGGATGCTGGGATCCACAAGCACCAGCACAGCTGGAACACTGCTGAGAGCAGGGGGAGACTGGGGGGGCAAGGGCCGAGGGGGCAGCGGGGCACGGCTGCCCAGCTCAGGAAGGCCCTGGCTCCAGCAAAGCTGCTCTGTGTTTGCTGCCTCCCCTGCTCCCATCAGGGAGTCTTCTGCACGTGTGTGCGAGCAGCCCAGCACCAGCGGGGAGACCCGCGGGGTCCAGCAGAACGTGCCCTGAGATCTGCCCCAGCACCCTCCCACGCAGCCGCAGCTAACAGCCCGGGGGGGGAACGGAGAGGAACCTCTGTCTGCTCCCGAGCCGTGCAGATGTTGACAGCAGTTTGTACTCAGTCTGCTGAAACCCAAGGCTAACAGGACAGAATTAGTGACATCTTTTGAAAGGTAGGAAGAGAGCTGAATATTGTTGATCTCTTTATCGTGCTGTCTGTAACTACAGTAAAAAACAGGATGTCAATGAGAGAGCGAACCAAGGAACTGAACATCTCTTGGTAACGGCTGCGCTGCTGGTCCTTGCCCCCCGTCTGCCGGGGATGCTCTGCTGCAGCTGCAGCGCGCATCGTTCGCTCGGCAGCGTCACTGCTCTCCTCTTCCAGGGAACAATGCTCCCAGCCACCGCGAGCTCGGAACGACATCCTCCGGTGTCTGTGGTGCCCCTGGGGAGCCTCGGAAGACAAGGAAAAAAGCCTCAAGATACTGCATGTCAGTCTATCTCTCACTATAATTATCTTTATTGATTGGAGAATCATTTACATTTCCATATCTCCGAGTTACCTGTTAGCGCTGCTGTTTAGATGTGTTCATGGATCAGATTTCAAGAGATTGGATCCCAGGGAAGAGTGCCTTGTTGTGTGAGAGCTGTGTGCCAATCTCAGACGGGAGGTGATGGGGCTGCGTGGCGAGGAGTAACACCAGAGCCGTGTCAGCGGGGGGAGAGGAGAGGCAGCGGCCGTGCCAGCAAAGCCATTTCTCACCGCATCCCCAGCGCTCAGCGACGCGCTCTGCAGTTTTCCTCTATTTAGAAAGGATCAACATTTACTCAAAATAAAACAAAGAACAGAAATGCATAAGGACGTGGAGCCACCAAACCAGAAATTCTTCCTTCCTGTAGGTTTGCAATGTGCCCGGAGGGGATGGCCCCTGCTGCAGACAGCAGCACCAGCTGAACTCAGGCATGGACACGGCTGAGAAGGGCTCCTCCGGGCGTGCTCTGCTGGTGCTCCTCCTGCTGACAGCACTCCTGCTTCTCTCCTCGCTGGCCATCCTGGCCCGCTGGCCGGGGCACAGAGCGGCCGTGGAAGGAGAGCAGAGCAGGAGCAGCGCAGGGCACACGGCTGCCGGACACCCCCGGCCCCCAGCTCCCCCCGGGTCAGCCCCACGCCGCCTGCTCAGCCTCGCTGGGCCCAGTGCAGAATCCGTGCTCTCACACGGATGTTTTTCACATTAAAGAGCTGCACAAACATTTTATTTCCCATTTGTGGCCCTTTTGCAAACAGCATAGAATCTGCTCTTTCCTCCAGAAGATTTGTGTCCGGGGGAGCTCCCAGGCTGACATAAAGCTGCCCATACTTTCAAGAGGCCTCTCTGGTAAGCTCTTATTTCTTGGATTCCTTCCCAAAGTGAGGCAGTATTGCTTATGGGAAGCAGCAAGCAGGAGCGATACGAGGTGCTGAGAAAGCCTCCCCGTTTCAGCAGAGGCACAAGTGTCATCTCTCTACAGAAATATCAGTTATATTTCCTGCACTGCTAATGAGATAGCAGTTGGCAAACATTAGCAGGTAAACAGTCAAACACAGCAGAGCATGTAGTTTGGGTTTCTTCAATTATTTTTTCCCACTACTAAAGCATCCCTGAGCTCTGCACCCCCTGCCATGCCCAGACAGACCCCGCAGTGCCACGCACGAGGGAGCCCCTTCCTCCCTGCCCCGTGCCAGCCCAGGGCCCCTCTCCTGGGCTCCGTGCATGGCTGCTCAGTGCTGTGCAGCACGGCTGCGGTTCTGCTGTTTGGGCTGTGCTGCATTTCTCAGTTTGCTCAAAGCACCACTGCAGTGCCGTGCTCGGGGACAGCAGAGCCGCTGCCACCAGGGAGTGCCCACGTGGTGCTGCGGGGCCACGTGGTGCTGGCGCTGCCCATCAGCCTCCAGCTGCAGCCCAGGGAGGTGCTGCCTATGTCTGTGCATGGGTCCGTCCTGAGCCACTTGAGCACTCACACGCCATTGTCCCGCAGGGGTCATGAACTTGCCTGAGTTTTTGGGCGCATGTCACTGTCAGCAAGGAGAGTGCGATCTTCCTCTTGCCCCCTGAGCTTCAGATCCTCAGTGCCGAAGGCTCCAGTGCAGTAACGCTCCCCAGAGCACTCTGGGGACCACGCACAGGTCAGGACCTCCTCTGCTTCGCAGATGGGAAACAGAGGCGCAGAGGCAGCTGGGGCCCAGGAGGGCAGTGGCAGAGCCGCCCCAGCTCAGCCCCACCGTGAGGTTCTGGTGCTGGGGCACTGCTGGAGCTGCTGGCGGTGCACCCTTCAGGAGCAAGCGGTGCTCCCCAGGGCCTGGACGTTCAGCTTCCTAGGGGCTTCCTTCACTCATCTTTACTGCCCTGTTCTTTTTGGAGAATAAGAGTATCTCTGATTCTGCACTGTTATTAATCCCATATGTAGCTTACAAGGGGAGGAAAAAGCAGTAATTAAGTGCAGTCATAAGTTAAAAGAATTGAATGTGTTTCTCACTTGCCCAATGCCTGGCAAGTGTGGTGTGTTTGCTCAGCCCTCTGCCTTGGGGAGGGATAAAGGAAGGGATGCAGCAAGGAGAACGATGGCTCAGAGCTGGCACTGGGCTCTAAAGGGAAAACCAGAAAGGAACCCTTCATGCTATAGAGTAGAAAAATCAAGCTAAGCCCTTAGAAAAGGTTATAGAGGTCTGAATGAGCAAAAGAAAAGGCCAAAGAAAAAAAGACCGAGAGCAGCAAGCCATGAAGGTGGAGAGCCTGCAAACATCTTCCAGGAACGCAACTGCTGGAGGTATCAGACCCAGCAACCTGAACACAGCAGCTCAGGCACCAGGCACTGCAGCCTCCGTGGGCCTTGCAGCTGGCTTTTAAAGGGGGTGGGGGCTGTCCTGCTGCCCTGCTGCTCACAGGTGCACCCGGGGCAGCTGGAGCATATAGAGGGGTAAGGGCAGGGTCCCCAGGGAGAGGCTTTGTGAGACCTGAGCTTTTTTTGGGGGGGGCGGGGAGAAGGTAAGGCAAGGAGCAAAAGCAATTGAATGTGTTTTGTTTCAGGCTTTTCTGGAGAAGTCTTTTGTTTTGTGGGACACTAACATGCGGCTTTGTTAGTAGAGAATGTCATACAGCTTCCCCTAAAGAATGAAGTTTCTGCTCCTTGCTCCTAGGAGCTCCTTTCCCGTAGCTGTCCTGGGAGAGCGCATTAGAAATCTCTCTCTAGACTGAGAGCATGGTAATCATTTGGAGAAAAAGCTGAAGTTAGCAGCAATGCACCGATAAGGCGTGGGCACAGGCGTCCACCCAGCCCTCGTGCAGTGGGCTTTTGAGCAGCTCCTACATGAAGATCCTAGACAATGCTTCGTCTGAGCTGCAACAAGTTATGAGCTTGCAGAGCTGTTCCTCTCCCCCAGGCACTGGGGGGTTCCAGAACTTGCCTTTGCCAGGGCTGAGTTCTGTTTGCTGTACCTGCCCAGGAGGAGCTCTGGGCACTGGGCCCTGCGTGCTGCCGCAGGAGCTGCCTGGCTCCATGGGTGGGAGCAACTTTAGGAGAACATAAATTCTTCACATTGCACTTGAATGCTTTAATTACTTCAAAAAGTCTCTGAAACACAGCATTTCTGGCCTGATGTCCCATTGGCCCCAGGGAGCACCCTCCCTTGGAGGGCTGTGGCGTGCAGCATGGTGCCAGGCGCAGCGTCCCCTCCGCTGCGTCCCCACCCGTCCCTCCTTCCCTGCTCCTTCTTGTTATTCCCTCCATCCAGAGGATCATTTTTCAGACAGCCCCAGTGCTTTGCCCTGCAGTCAGACTATTTAGTCTGGTTTTGGTGACCCTGTCTGACTGTTCAAGAATAAGCTCTCAGGTTTCTCTTTTCTCTGCAATCACTACCATTTTTTTTTAAACAAATACATACCTTTGGGCCTCAGCCTTTCAGAAGGACTTAAGGTGGACCCATTCTGCTTCCTCTGCGCAGAGAGAAATACTCAGAATAGCTCTGGGATCTGCATTCCTTTGCAATTGTGCTGTGTGGAGCGCAAGGTTACCTTCCCCTGTTGGTCATTGTGGGGCAGCCGTTCAGAACTGGTGGGCACCGAAATACAAAGAAGTTTGGGGCACCTGTGGGCTGTACACGGGCAGTACGTGTCTCCAAGTGTCACAGCAGAGACACCCCTAGTATTTCCTGTGGGAAAGTGATGATATAACTTTTATCTGACTAATATGTACTGAAAAGGGTCATTGTGCTCTAAACGTTAATTCCAAAAGCTTCAAAAGATTCCCGTGAGCTCTCCCCTTCGTGTGGCTCAGCCATTGCCCCCAGCCCCAGACAGAGCCCGCGCCGGGCGCCTGCGGAGGCAGCAGGAAGCGCTGCTGCTCGGGATGGGCGGCCGTGACTGCTCACCGCTTAATTTTGCTTTAATGACTAGGCACACGTTGAAGTAGCTAATTGCTCATCATGGGCTTTATGTTTTAGGTGCTGTTGCTCCAGCTTGTGAAACAAAATGGCTGTGAGGGCACAGAACGACTTCACCGCGAGCTGGGCTCCATGGGGGCTAACAGCCCAAGGTGCTGTTTCAAAAACAACAGCAAAGAACGCTTGAACAACCAAACCAAAGGGGCAGGGGCTGCATCGCACGCAGTCCAGGAGCGCTGGCGGCGGCACACAGCCCTGTGTCCATCAGCACATCGCAGCGAGCAGTGCTGGGGGCAGCGGGACAGCGGTGCTGGTCCTGGTGCCGCTGCCTGACTGACTCGGCCTGCCCAAACCATCGCTGGGTGCACACTGCTCAGCCATCGCCCACTAATGAAGTCTGCACTAATTAGCTGCTGCGGATGGATCTCCATGATCTGTCTGCCTGGGCCGCCCTGAAGGCTCTGTGCGGCCGCTCAGTGCCAGCTCCCTCTGCTCCAGGTGCAGCTCTGGGGCCCTGCAGGTGCCCCCAGGGCACCGCAGCCCTTTGGGGTCAGTGCTGCTGCAGCCATTCCTGCAGCGGTGCAGGGAAGCGGGCGGCTGGGGGAGGTGCTGGGGGGTGAGAATGGGTCTGTGTGAACAGCCTGGAGTGCGTTGCGGAGGACTTTGGTGCAAAAAACAGCAGAAAACTGACTTGAAAGAATTCAGAGCCACTGCGGTGAGACCCAGCGTGCTCCTGCACCCCTTCGCCCACTGCCCGGGAGCTTGTGGAGCGGAACAGCCTCCAGCTCTGCCAACAAACACCTCCACTGCAACCTGCCTCTCATTTGCATATTAGCAGCCTTAATTTTGATGAAATATGCAAATGTATGCAAAATGAAATTCATCTCATAATGACACAAGGCGATTAAACAATTTTTATGCTTAAATATTCTGTTTAATGAAATCAAACAGACCCATGCGTGTGACAAATTTGCCTCAGCGTGGAGAAATTAGTGGATATCAAAAACTAACAGGGAATTGCAAACCCGGCGCGCGCTGCAGCAGGCACTGCAGGGCTCTCCGGTGCGACAGCGGCCAGCGGCGTTGGCAGCCAGGTGAACTGGGAACCTTGTCAGGGAGAGCTGTCCAGGTAAGCTGGTGGCGCGGGACGTTGTTCCCTACTCTCCAAAGAAGTCCCATTCTCCGGCCACCTTTTATTTCTGTTCCAGATGTTACACTGGGTAGACACTCGTGGGCTCTCCCTGGATATTGCTGCGTGGCAAGGAGCAGCGTCCTCGGGCAGCGGCCGCTCCGACCTCGCGGTGCTCGCAGGGCTCCGCTCCCCGCCAGCGCCAGCCGCTGCGCGCTGCTCCTTGCTTTAATTATGCTCTCGCTCGCTAGAGCTGCATCCATTTGTTTGATGAGATGCAGGAGCAGAGAGCCTGGATGTGCATCCTTCAGCGCGCTGCTCGGAGCTCCTACCAGACTCATTAAATGTTTGCTCTGCCTTTCTCTGTACCCAGCGATCCTGCCCAGCGCGGGGCTGTGGGGCTGGGGCGGGCGCTGGCACTGTGGGTGGGGGCATCCCCCCAGGGTGGGTGCAGCTCTGTGGGGTCCCCGAGGCAGGGCGGGGGCACCTGTCAGTGTGGGCTGGCTCTGAGGGTTTCATGGCATCAAACGGCGATGGAGCTGCTGGAGGCGATGGAGGTCCGTGGATGGGGCATCTCGAGCTGCTCTGGACATATGGAATCGGTGCTGGGATCACACCATTGCCCACCAACCCGTTCGTCCTCTTGGGTGCAGAAAGTGGGAAGAGCATTTTCTTCCTGTGTGGCTGTTATGGAAAGTGTTTGTTTTCATCCATGTGAATTACATCCGATTTTCCTCACTCCTTTCCTCACCCTCAAACAAAGGCTTTCTCCTGGGTTCCATGGCAATGGCACAGCTCTCTGTGGTCCCTCCCGGCCCCGGGGCTGCTGCCTCCCACACCTCCCAGCCGCGGGGCCGGGGAGCAGTGCACGAGGCCATTATCTCCCAGCATTTCATTTCAGTTTTACTCTATATCCATCAAGTCCGTGGGTTTCTAAGGCACATAAAAGGTGACAGTGATGTTAGCCATGGAGAAGTAACCTACTTTCCGAGGAGAAGAAACTGGTCAGGGATTATTTCCAGCTTGGCGGCCTGCTCCTCCTCCTCTCCCAAGGCAGCTGCTCCTCGTGCAGAGGTCGGGGCCCGGCGCTGGGAGATGCGGTCCTGGGGCAGCACCGCTCCGGCTGCCAGGGGAGGGGCTGCGCTGCGCTGTGCGGCACTGCTGATGGTTTGTCCAGATGTCACCACGTCCCCTTTCAGCTCAGATAGGATAAAACCAAGGTAACTTGATACCAGCCCCGTGCATGCTCCTGCTTTATTTTTCTGTGGATGATTTTTATTACAAGTAAGTTTTGAAAAGACATTGTTGATGATGATTTTCTCATGTTCCAGTTAATTTTGTGTTCCTAAGTAACAGGTGAATTCACTCTGATCTCATTTCTTTATAGACCCAGCAATGCTGGAGAACTGGGAGATCACCTCATGAGATCGCACTCTGGGATATATTTACAAATAGTTCAGACCATGTTTTTATTTTGTTTTGTTTTTCACTCATCAGAACACACAGAAAGCTTCTACTGCTTCCCTTGGGCATCTCATACATCCTTGTGCCAGGAGAAGAAAAAATGAGGAGTGCTCCACTGATGCTCAGGTTCAGCTCTGTACACCTCCTGCAGAGGATGCGTGCCCGCAGCTCCCATCCCTGCTGGGAGGAGCTGGGGCAGCGTGGAGGTGCCCGTGGGTGCGGTGCTGGGTGGCTGTCCAGGTGCCCGCTGTGCCCTGCTGCAGTCACTGGCAGACCGGCTGCGTTTCCATGGCCTGGAGCAGCACCGCTGCTGGAAACAATCTTTGCTTTCATCCTTCCTTGCAGACTCATCCCAGTTTTGGTCTGAAGTCTCTTTTGCCTCTTCCACCCTAACCACATCCAGATTCTCCCATTTCCTCACTCTCCCTCCCTCATGTCTCGGCCACGGCAGCTGCTCCAGTCCCAGCTATGTTTCTTTTGGTCGTAGTCTGCATTTTCCTAATTCTTCCAAGTCCCACTTCTTCTCCTGTTGGTGGTATTTGCAGCTTATCCCAGCTGGATCTCCTCTGTAACCCTACTCACCGGGTGTTTATTGTCCCCCAGAGCACCAGTGGTGCTCGGGAGCAGCGCCCGCCCTTCCCTCCCCAGCACGCTGTGCTGCTGCCCCAGACACGGGGCAGCCCGGGCTCAGCCTGACCCACGCCTGGGGGGGGGGGATATTGTGTGTGTGTGTGTGCAGCCCCCAGGGCTGCTGCATCTGGAAATGCAATCACTGCTGCCTGCCTCGCAGCCTCGCTGTCAGCACTGCGCTCTGGCTCTGGCCTCACACTCCCCCGAGCAGCGTGTCCCTGACTTCCCCTCCTGTCACGGGGTAATGGATAGGTTTAGGGAGTAGCTGGCTCCGGCCGCCTGCTTGTGCTCGGTGAGCTCATTCCCGTGGTCTGGACCCATGGAGGCCTGCGCACTGCTGCGGAGATGGCCCTGATGTGATGTCCCCAAGGGACTGAGGGCATCTGGAGAGCGACCTGGGCTGTGCCGTGCCGTGCCAAGACACTGCTGTGCCACACGGTGCTGCGCCAAGGCGCACTGAGCCGTGCCACCCTGTGCCATGCAGAGCTGTGCTGCACAGCCTGGCTGCTGACGGGGAGCTGCAGGGGCCTTCGGGCACCTTCCTGCCCAGGCTCTGGGTGGGCCCCTGCAGCCCCAGTGAGGGGAGGGAGCGCTGCCCCTGCCCCATCCCCACGTCCCGTCGGCCCCGCGCGGGGCTCCTTCCCCTCTGCCAAAGATTACGCAGCGCTCGGCCGCGGTGCAGAGCTGGAGCGCAGCCCCCTGCCAGGCCTCATAGCACAGCCGTGATGTCAGAGCTGAGAGTCAGCGCAGCCCAGCCTGCTGCCGGCAGCGTTAACCCCTGCAGTGGGGGGTGCGGGGCACCCAGTGGCCGTGGTGCTCCGGGGCCCCCAGCGCTCAGCCCCGGCCCTCCACACATCCATCACCGCTGAGGCAACAGGTCAGCGCCGGAAGGTCCTCGCCTTATCTCAGAAAGTTTATGAACTTTCACAGCATAAAATGAATGTGACATTTCCTCGCTGTAATAAATGTTCATCAGGAACAACTCGATCCAAACAACCTTGTGCTGCACAGCCGCCGGGCCGTGAAACCTGTGACAGAGCTGTCTCCTCTAAGCGTGGCTTTGCTGGAGCCAGGGCTGGTGACAATCAGGCTCGATACGTTGACCTTGTTGTATCCCCGTTATTTTGACAATCCATGGAATATTTGCAGTATTTCACCCCAGATGAGTTCTACCAGGACGTGGGGTGTGAACACCGCTGCAGCCGTTTCTGCTGCATGGATTCAGCTCAGTCAAGAAGTGCCACGTTCCTTCCTCGCTCACTTTCCAAATTTGCCTCCTGGGCTGATGCAAGGGCTGTGGGGAGGTGCTGCTGGGGGTCGTGGTGGCCGCTCTGCACCAGGAGCTCTGCTTCAGGGCCCAGAGCAACAACACCCGAATAAACAGGCAAAGGGCTGCAGCCCCGAGCTCGTATCGTGTTACAGTCATCAGAGGAAAAATTGTTTTTCTCTGTGACCTTGTTGCAACCATTTGTGAAGTCTGCGGAGAAAGCAATGCTCCCCCAGCAGCACCGCTGCTGCCCTCCCTGCAGCGGGGCTGAGGGCGCAGCGAAGGGCTGGGGCTCGGCGCCGGGGGCTGCAGGGCCGCTAATTGATTTGCTTTTGATAATGTGAGCTGGCGTTTATTGTAAAAACTGCTGGCGCGATTGGAAGGCTGCGTGCTATTATCAGTCTAAATAAATATGGGTTAGCAACAAATCGGAACTGTCTGCTCAGGATGGAGCTGTGTCTCCATAAGGGTTTCCCAGCGAAGCACCTCGCACCAGGGCCGGTGTGCGAGCCTCAGGGATGTGCCCCGCGGCTGCGAGGCTGCAGAGCCCCGGGCCTGCATGGGTGTTAAACCTGAGATCATCCACGGAGTCTCAGGTTTAAAGCCATGGCCAGACCCTGGCTGCACAAAGACTGCTCGTGTGAAAGAGCTGAAGTCAGAGGGAGAAGCTGGGTGAGAGCTGAAGGGCTGCGGGAGCAGCGGGCGAGGTGCTGGGAGCAGCCTTGGAGGTTGGGATGGGGATGGGGACAGCGATGGGGATGGGAATGGGGAAGGTGCTGGGAGCAGCCTCGGAGGTTGGGAACAGGGATGGGGATGGGGATGGGGATGGTAGGCAGCTGCCCCGTGCAGAGGGGGATGGTCCCGGGCTCCCCAGCATGCAGGGGTTAAGGGCCTGGGCTCGGTGGTGCTGGGAGATAAGATAACCCCGGGGGAGGGAGGGAGGAGGGCTTTCTCACAGGAACCTTGTGGGAAAAGCAGAACCTCCTGTCGTGGTTCACTGGCTGCCCGCTAATGATATCCCCGAGGGAGCCGGTCAGGCACCATAAAATCGGGCGGTTTGCCCCGGAAATAGGTGAGGAGCTGTGACCGCAGCACCCTGCAGTAGGGGCCGGCTCGGCGCGGGGGCAGCTGCGGTGCTGGGCGTGGGACGGGGGCTCGCAGCCGGCTGCTGGGGGCCGGCACCGCACTGCCATCCCCAGCCCCCTGCACTGCAGCAGCACTGGCTGGCACTGCGTCCCTGTGCCCCAGAGGGGCTGTGCTGCTGAGCCCCAGGGGGAGCAGTGCCTGTGGTCGTGCACGGCCCTGCACCCCCGTGTCCCCCCACACCCGCCGTGTCCCTCCGTGTGCGGGGACAGGCAGGGCTGCCCAGGAGCCCAGTGCTCAGCCTGGAGGAGCACCCGAGCTTGGAGTGTCTGATGGCGGTTGGACATGAATGAGGGCGGAAACCCGAGTGCATCCCAGCATCAGTGCAGCTCTGAGGGGTCCTCCGGGCTGTGATGCAACAAACACTTCTATTTATTTTTGGATGCGTGGGATGCTCAGTGCTGAACAAACACTAACACCTGCATCGGCGGGGACAGCATGGCACGCTGTGTGCTGCACTGGAGGATGTGGTGGAGATGGGATCCATGCTAACCTCGCGTGCCAGGAACTGGGGACAGCCACCCTGGCCACCCTTATCACTCCTCTGCTGCCCTGAGATGGGCCAGTGCCGGGCAGCAGCCACCGCGTGCCCTCCCACCCCGGGGCTGCGCTGCTGCCTCGTGCCCATCTCCCCGCTGCTGGACAGCGGCCAAACGCCATCAGCTCTCTGAAAGACCTGCTAAATATGTTCAGCAAAAGAATTTAATTAGCCTCTTTCTCTTCCCCATGAAGATTTAAGAAAAAAAGGGGGGGAAGAAAAGGAAAAGTCCTCTGTCTCCTAAGCCCATCTCCCCAGCTCCCTGTTGCAACCTGGGTGCTCCAGGTGGGATCTGAACGCATCCCTGCTGGGGAGAGCCGTGCCCGGGTGGGCAGCACTGCTCCTGCCTGCGTGTGGCACTGGAGGGCTCCATGTGTCCCTCCGCCCCCTGCTTGGAGGTCCTTGGGATCTTTGTTTCAGCCCCAGCTCCTGCGAGGGATGAATCATAGCTGCAGGAGTCCGGCTGAGCACGCACGCTTTCTGCTGAGACACACGAGTGCCACGGGCCATGGGGAGTGGCACGTGTCCTCATCCAGGAGTGCTCATAACGAACGCCAAATGGCCGCACCGAGGGCTCCCTCTGTCCCACCACACACTGCACCCACACAGTGCAAGGGGAAAGCCGCTCCCGTGGGGCTGCTGCGGGCCGGGGCTGCGGCACCGCAGCGAGGGGCAGGGGTGTGAGCGGGGCCCGGTGCTGGGAACCGCTGGGTGCGGGGCAGAGGAGCTCTGCCGGGTGCTCCCCGCCGGCTGCAGAGCTGGACGCGGCCCCGCCGTGCTGACGCTGATGCTGTTTGTGCAGCTGACGTCTAGACCTGGATAAACTGTGCTTGCTTCCATCGCGGTGCCAGAAACCGTACGAGAAATCCTTCCCCCAGCATCAGCAAGGGGCGGGTGCTGTCCTGGTGCCATCGCCAGCCCCGGGGCCCGGCCATGTGTGTGCCACGGCAGCAGGTGGGCACCTGGCACGTCCCCACTGTGCCATGGGGCTCATGGCATGGGCACCCCCGGGCACCAGGGGATGTAGCAGCCGCCAGGTAACGAGGGGGAGCGATCTGCTATGGAATTTGTGAAACGTTAAGTGACTGCGAGGAACCCACAGACAGACTCTCTTAAAATGATATCCTTGTTAATAATCTCCCCCATCCATCACTCCTGCTCAGGGATCCTCGTGCCTTTATGCAGAGCGTAAATCACGGGGCTGGGCCGGGGCTGGAGCTCCGCAGCCGCCCGTGGCTGCATGGGGGCACGGGGTGGGAGTGGGCAGCGCGGGGCTGGGGCCGCTGTCACCGCCTGCAGCACCAGAGCTGCCTTCCCACAGGCCCTGCAACGCGGGGATCGGCAGAGCGCGGGTGTCCCGCTGCCCACCCCGCAGCCCCACAGCTTCCGGAGCCCTCCCGGGGCTCTCGGGCACTCACCCAGGATCACTCATCACTTCTGCAAATCTTGGCCATCGCTCCGAGTTCGCAGCATCTGTGCAGTGCTGATGTTGGCTTTCGTGCGAAGCTAAGGGTTAAGGGAAGGGAGCAAACCACAGAACCCATAGTGAATGCAGCTTTTCTCACTCGTGCTGCATTGTGATATATTTAAACTTTCATTTAGCATAAATACTGTGGGTCAAACACTCGACAGATTCACCAATTATATTTTCCCCTATTAGAAGAAATATGTTTCTAATTTGGCTCTAGTTTTGTTTTATTGGACCTGTGGCAGCAAGGGTGACCCCGCTTCAAAATAACCTTCTCAGATCACTTAGCCCCAGTCTCCTGCAAATAGAGTTTGATAAAGCAAAAATGTGCCCGTCTATTTTTCAAGTGAGGGTTATGCGAACCCAATTCCTTCCCTGAGCCGGACGGGCCCCTCCGGAGCCGCCGCAGCGTTGTGCCCCGCAGCCCCCGTGCGCAGAGCTCCGAGCTCAAACGCTGTCTGCTTTTTCATAGAGGAGTTGGGCCAATGGATTTTTGTCTCTTTAAAACGCAATAAAACATAATATTAGTGTTTCCTGGGTGTGAATGGCTTCGAGGCCGATGGCCGTTGACGTGGGTCGCTGGCCCCAGTTCGAGTCTCTGCTTTTCTTAGGAGTGAGGAGAGCTGTGCCCAGCGCACGCCTGCAGCAGATATCGCTTAGCATCAGCTCTGCTTTTGTCCGCGGTGAACATCAGATAGATCAGCTATTTTTACTCTCTACAATTCTGTTTTTCTCCTGGCTTATCTGATCCGCTCCTTTCACCCAGGGCTTGCTTTCCTCCAGGCTCTGCGGAAGCTCAAAGCCCCCGGCAGCAGCTCAGCCCCGCGCCAGATGCGCATCAGCCCCAACACAGCCGTATCGCTGCCACTATCACGCGCTGACAATCCGCGGAGGAGCAGAGCACGGCGCAGCGCGGGTGCTTGGTGCACCCCTCGTCCCCCATGGCCGGAGCCCGCGGCTCCCAGCGGAGGAGCAGCACCGGGCACCGCCTCCCCTCTGCCGTGCTGCAGCGGGGGCCGTGCCCTGCACACGGTGCTCAGCCCGGGGCGGGCGCTGCCCCCCGAGCAGCAGCAGCGGCGTCACCTCCTCGCCCTCGTGGGAGCGAGCGGCTGCAGAGGGTGGCAGTGATCACTGCGGAGCTTTCAGCTCTGGGATTGAAAGCGTTTAGGAACCAGGATGGGGCTCCTGCAGAAAACGAGCTTTAGGAAAATATTTTGAATGGAGGATGTCGTGCCCTAAAATTGTCTGAAATTTGGTGTTCTTAACAAATATTAAATATTTGATGAAGCGTGGTGATAAGCTCCAAATGAATAGCATCAGCAGAAGCAAAATAAAATTCCTGTAGAAATGTACTCGAAATCAATATCTCCCTGCAAAATGTTCTCATGTCACTGACATTGCAGTTTCCAATGGAAATGCGCAATCAGAAAATTTCCAACTAACTCCACTTCAAGCATAAACCCCAGAGCTATCCTATTTCAGACACCACTCAGAGCTATTTTTGTTAAATCTCTAAAACCTTTTAAGTCTTTGTTGAGAGAAAATCCCGCTCTGGGCTGTCACCGGCTCCAGCACGGCAGCTCCTGTGTCCCCACGGCAGGGCAGGGCCATGCCCAGAGCTGCTGCCGTGGGCTCCCCGCGCCTCCCCCAGCGCTTCCGTGCGTCCCAGGGAAACCTCGGTGCCCGCTGAGGGTCACAGCACGACAGCCGCGGTGCCCAGCCCCTGCTCTGCTGCGCCCAGCCCCTGCTCTGCTGTGCCCAGCCCCTGCTCTGCTGTGCCCAGCCGCTGCTCTGCTGCGCCCAGCCGCTGCTCCCTGGGGTGGGTTTTGAGCAGAGGGTGCAGACTGCAGCACGTGGCACAGGGAAGCGAAGCAGGTGTCAGAATCTTCTCAGCTTTTCAAAGAGATCACAGAAATTTCCATCTCCCAAAAGCTGAGAGGGGAGGGTTTCCCAAATGGTGAACTCTCCAAATAAAAAAGGCACGAGTGTTTTAAGAGCAGTCCTGTGGCCTGAATGCTTGGAGTTACAGTGGCCATAAATTTTATTTACGGTCCCATTAAAGCACCTTCTATTTATATGTCTGCTAACTGTCCCAGGCGCTGGCTGGCGGCACCAGAGGCCGGGAACGTCCCTTGCTGTGCTCAGGCGTGCGGGGCTCTCGCAGCGCTCGGGGCTCCCGGGGGCTGCCCAGCGCTGCCCAGCACTGCCCAGCCCTCACCCAGCACGAGGACTTTGAGGAGCCTCGTGTGAGCACATTTCCTGTAGAAGTGATACTCGACAAATGAGGTATTTACCTGTTCTGAATCCCACCCCTGAATGTGCAGGTGTCCCCTGCCAGACAGGGGTGGGTTACGTGGAAATAAAACGACAAAGATTGGGCTCCTTTCGTTCCTTATTTATGAATGCATCCGATAGCAAGCATTGTATAACTGAGAAGCATATAATGGTGCTTTGAGCATCACCCGCTGTGCCTCTCCCTCCAGTCCCCGGGGATGGTCGCTGGGCAGCCCCCATGGCCCTGCCCCGTGCTGCGGGGTCGGGGCCCAGCGCCTCGGGGAGGCTCCGGCGGCACCAGGCCTGGCTGGAGGAGTTTGTCAGCAGTGGAAAAGTTATTTTCCTAAATGGCATTAATGTTTTTACCATTAATTGGAAGAAATTCGGAGGCTGTGGAAAACCTCAAAGTGATATCACTGTGAAAAGTTTCAAAAAATTCACGCTGGAAAGGGCTTATGGGACCCAGAGCTTTCCCAACCAAAAGCGACTCCACAAAGGCTCCTCTCCCTGCGCCCCGTGGGCCGCTGGCAGAAGGACGGGGAGCGCGGGGCCGTGCCCGTGGAGGGGACACTTCGGCTGCCGTCAGCAGAGCCGTGCCAGGAGCCACTGAGACACACGGACCCACCTTTGTGGGACGCTGAGCACGAGGCTGGGGAGCTGGTGTCAGCACCGGCATCAGCACTGGCATCGCACCCAGCCGTGTCCCGTGCCCACCTGTGCCCAGCCCTCGGTGCCTGCAGGCAGCCTCTGAGCGGGCAGCCCGGCCCACACCTCAATTAGCCACGTGCATAATTGCTTGCAGATCTGGAACCTTAATTTGCTTTTAGCGCTTCCCAACTCACGTCGTCCCCCAACATCTCCCTGCTGCCTCAAACGCTCGTTCCAACACAAATACAGCTTTTTCTGGAAATGTGATTTATTTCCCCTAATTCTGATCTCTTCTTGCATTCTTCAGTTTGAGAAGCAGAACCCGTGAAGAGTTTGGCTGACACGAGTATTTGTGGGAAGGTTTCCTTTTTTCTCCTCTTCCATGTTTTTCTCAAAAACAGCTACCTAAATCCAAATAAGATTAAGAGAAAAACCTCTGAAATGGGTTACACTAATTTAGTAACTAGATCCTTTGTAACGATGAAAGAGGCACAATATTCTTATGTAATAAGTCCTGCCTTATAAATGCATTAATTCTTAAATTATATTGTTTTAATAAACAAGGCTCTAGACATGCCCAAGGGCACCGTTATTCTCAGAAGGGTTTTCCAAGAAGGCTGTGTTGTCGGATTATTATTCCATGACTTCCAAGTTCACTGACTGCAGCTATTTTTTTTATACTCGTATTGCAATAAAAACAACAACTTTCAAATACTTTGTCAAGAAGATTGGGAATCAAAATGGAAACTATTTGTGTAGGATGAGAAGTGCTGAAAGCCTCTCGTTTCATGCAATTAGATTTGGAATCTGGGGCCTGGCTCACATTTTCTAAAAAAAAATGTTTTCAGAAGGCCGCGCAGCTGAGGGGGAGGTGGAGGAGACGCCAGGGGCCCGTCCTGCGCGGGGCTGGGGCAGAGCTGGGGCTGCGTGCCCCCTTCACGGGGCCACTGTGGGCACCACAGAGCCAAGGAGGCCCCGAAAGCAGCCGGCCAGGGTAGGTCTGGGCCATCCCCACGGGAAGACGCGCTGAGGACTCCCTGGTGCACCCAGGGGCTGATGCCATGCTGGCCCCTGCAGCCCGGGGCCCGCGCTCGGCCCCAGCGATCCCGGCAGCTCCTGCGCACGCCTCTGCCTTCAGCAGCCGCCCCTCCAAAGCCGGCTGCAAGCGAAGGGAAATCTCACCCCTTTGTGCCTCTGTCAAGGATCTTCTGCCTCATTTCCTTAAGTTATTAGCTCTCTGTTATTGGGCTTGGCTTGCAGGGGGATGACTATTTCATCCATCAAATCAGAATCTTTTTAACACTAATACTGAATTTATAGAAGTGGTTAAACGAAGTGTTGACAATATGGACAATGTGTTTCTGATTAACGCTGCAATTTAAAGTGGAACTGCCAACCGCCTCGAGTTACTCAAGCAGTGCTGCATTCTTGCAGGCCCCGCGGGCTGCGCTCCGCGGCCGAGCAGATGTCAGCCCCACGCGGCACCCGCACGGCTGTCACCAGCGCTGCTCCCCAGAGCCATCGCTGCTCCCTCCGTGCTCGTCCTTTGCTCTTCCCTCTCGTGGTGCTGTCTGGGCGCGTTGGCCAGCTCAGCTCTCGGCACCGAGGCCCCTCCTGCCTCTCCCCACCCCACCAAGCAGCTCTGGGTGTGCCGGGTGCCCTCGGCTCCGCGCTGCCCCCAGTGCTCAGCGGCACTGCTGTGGCACGGGCACCCACGGGTGAAGCAGTGGGGACGGGACAGCAGCAGCCAGCCTGCTCCTCTTTGAAGGACAGGAAAGCAGGATAAAATATATTCATTTTTATTTATTTGTTTTTAATATGTGACAAAAAAAGGAGGAGTTGCACCAATGAAACGGCAACAGGAGCAAAAGGGAAAGGAAGAGCGAGGAGCACAGCGGAGCCCTCAGTGCAGCACCCAACTGTGTGACCCCAGCTGCTGCAGAAGGAGCACTTCACCTGAAACCTCCTCCCAGCTCCCACTCGCAGGGCCGGGAGCTCTGGTTCCCTCCTTCCCTTTGCTCGCTAATCATCCTCAGCTGCAGAACTGAGCTTCTGAAATCCAACAGCTACTAAAACATAAAGCACCCAGGGCTTGGAAAACCTCGTGGAGATGGAGGTTTTGCAAAACACTGTGGCTTCTCCAAGCTCAGAGCCACAGCACGAGCTCAGGAGTTCTCACGCAAAGCTGCTGGGTTTGCCTTGTGCTCAGGGGTGGATCACTTTTGGAACAAGCACCGTCTCTTCCCCGTGCACAGCGCAGGAGCGGAGCAGAGCAGCACCTGCACTCCCAGCACCACTGCGCTGCACGGGGCAGCCTCTCCTTCCCCAGCTCAGGTGGAATGCACCACAAATTATCGGTGATTGAACTATGCTAATGCCAGCCCCAGTGTTTATCCCCTGCTGATGTTTGCAAGGGCGCTCAGCTGCCGTCCCTCTCAGCAGCATAAATTTCACCAGCACTGAAGGAGCTGAGGTTGCTGCAGCACTAAATCTCTGGTGCTGGGGGCTTGGTGAGCCCTGGCTCATTGCAAGGTAATGCTGGTGAGGGGTGGTTTCCAGGCTGGGTATGTGCTTGAGATAAAACAAGATCACTTTTAAGCCTTCCCTCAGAGCCCGAAGCACAGCCAGGCCGGCCCTTTGCTGAGCTCCCTTCCCTCCCTCCCCAGCCCATTCCTGCAGTGTTTCAGTGCCTGGCCTTGCTTAAGAGCCAGTTTCAATAGTACCTTTGTTAAGGGAGAAATCTCATTAAGTGTGAGGTAAGAGGAAATGAAAAAGTGTAAAACATCCAGATTTATTACCTGTTGTCTTCTGAGCATGTGAAAATCAGGAGCTGGGGGCAAGGGCAGAATGGTATCAGAGCTGTAAGGCTCTGAGCCTTAACATCGCTCCCTGTGCTGCCCTCTGCTCTGAGGGCGCTGCTTGCTCACAGAAGCTTTATCACAGGGAAAAAAAAAATGAGTTTTGTGGTTTTGGAGACAAAGAAGAATTGGCCCTAATACATATAACTGCTGGCTCTGAGCTCCGTTAGCCCCTACACAGGCAGGTAGGGTGTTTGTTCAACTCAAATTTTTCTTGATTCAAAGGGAAAGATTTTCAAAGCTACGCACTGCCTGCTCTTCTCCTGTTTTAAAAGCGAGCAGAGGAGCGAACCCACTGGAGCAGTGCTGGGCTGAGCAGCACTGCCAGCAGAGCAGCAGGCTGCAGGGCCGAGCGGGGCCCTGCTGCTTCCTGGGTGGTGAAACAACTCACGTGCCTGATCCGAGGCGCAGGGACTCGAGGTCTGCTCACGCAGCCCCTCTGTGTTTGCAGCCGGTTTGCTCACACCTGTGCGCTCAGCTCCCACATGGTGCGTGCCCCAGGGAGCAGCTGCTGGGTGCCCTGCACGCAGGGGTGCCGGGGAGCAGCCAGCTGCGAGCACTGTGTGCTGGACATAACTGCCACCACCGTGCAGGAGCTCTGCAGCAGGGCTGGGAGCAGCCCTGTGCCCTGCCCAGCAGCACCGGTGCCTCGCGCCGCGTCCCAGCGGGGCGGGGGCTGCAGGAACCGCTGCCCCCATCCCCTCCTACCCCCACCCCGCCCCCGCCGGCTGCTGGCCCTGCACCCACGGGGCGCGGAGCGGCACGAGGGGCAGACGGGAGCCGTGCCGCCCGCCCCAGCGCTCCCCGAGGGCTCCGTTCTGCTCCGTGCCGGTGCTGTGCTGCCGTGGCTCACGGTACGTGGCTGTAGCTCTGCCTCTCACCTTGGCGGTGCGGGGCGG
>WBMW01006005.1:100541-110979 GCA_013396635.1 Penelope pileata | reverse complement strand
TGGGGCAGCCCCTCGCCCCTCACTGTGCGTCCGTCCTTTGCATAACAGTTGCTCCTGCCCGCCCCCTCTTTTTTATTTTGATTAGCAGCTAAAAATCACAGATACGCCGGGCAGGACAATGCCTTTGACAGCAAAGGGAATATTAGGGTCAAGCTTTATTAAGAAAGAAGCTATTGAAATGACATACTCAAACATATTGCTATTAGGGACTTGAAGAGTATTTGCCTCATTAATGTAAAAGGTAGCTAGCAATCTTCTTGATCAACGGTGGCAATTTATTTTAAAGTGTCCATTTTCTGGATGTCAGAGGAAGACTTTTATTTATAATCTTATTTTCAATTTCCACGAAGAACACTTCACTCACGCTCTGTGCGGATCTTCTTGCAGACAATAACCGGCTCCAAAGCCGCGCGCTCCCCCCGCGCCCCCCTCCTAGTAGTGTTGACATATGGAAATGAATCAAAATGTAATAGGCATAATTACAAGCATTGTGTGCAGGCTACAATTAGTGTCTCTTCAAAGCGGGCTTGTAATCAAAAGACACCAATAGAAGAGGGGCAGAAGCGCGAGGGCAGGGCCCGGCCCCGCTGCCCGGCGCTGCCCCCGGCCCAGGTGCCCCCGGTCCCCGCTGCCGGCTGGAGCCGGGCGCTGGGCTGTGCCACGGCCCCGGGCCGCTCGGTGGGGAGAGGCAAGAGGAGTTTTAGAAAAGAAATAATAAAAAAATAATAATAAAGAAACAAACAACAAAATCTCAACCTGGCGTTTCAAATGGAGTATTTAGATTTTCAAAGAAACGAAATCAATTTGAATGATTTTCACAATGCTTTTGAGTAAGGTCAGGACAAAACCCAAAAGCGTTGCTCACGAGCAGGCAGGGGCTCTCGTGTAGGCAGTTGCTCTGCTCATCGAAGTGAGCTTGTTGGGACTTCTCAATTCACCAGTGGTCAGAAATTATTTGGTGTTTTTTTGTTTTTCATGTGTTTTGCGAACTGCAGAATGTATTATTCACACTGCTCTAAACATAAGAGACAATCTGAGTGTAAGCAAAATCCCATTATTTTGTGTTCCTTCAAATCCTAGTTAAGGTGCCTGATCTAAACGCAGCTGGCTGACAGTTCTGCAATTCAATTTTTACCTGTCAGAAATACATCAAATCGAAACTCTTTTTGCAGGAACATTTCTATGTTAATAAGTTTTTGCTTTGAAATAACCCCCCATGTTTTAACAAGGTTAGAGCATTACTGGTGGCCCTGTTGGAACGGGCTGCTGGGCGTTCATTTTCAAATTCATTTTGCTTTCTAATAGTCCTTAAAATCCGATCTCGGAATGAAATATTTTTCGCTACCCTGCTGACAGCTCCCGTTGACCCAGACCTTGCTTTTCCCCAGGCAGTGCCTGGGGGGGCCGCCCAGCTGGGAGCCCCGGGCGGCTCTGGGCAGTGCTGGGGGCGGTGTCCCCACGGCCACTGCCGGCACCGGGATGTCACCAGCCCCGGGACGCTGCCGGCACCACGGTGCTCCCGCTGCCTCCTCCCCTGAGCTGCCGCGGTGCCAGGTGGGAGCGGGGCCCTGGGGGTTCCCTGGGGCACCAGGACGTGGGGTGGGGGCAGCTGCCGCTGTGCCCGGTGCTGGTGCTCCAACCGCTGCCTGCAAGGGGGGGTCCCGCTGCCGGGATCTCTCTTTTACCCTAAATGTGAAATTTGCGAAGCAGCTTTGGCTGCTCCTGATGCCAATGATTGGGAGCAGAGCACGTGGGCCCTGGCACCCTCTGTCACCCACCTGTGCCCTCCCTGCAGGGCTGGGGCTGCCCGGGGGGTGGGCACGGACCCAGCGCTGCGTGGATGGCCACTGGTAGTGGGTGGCTGCTGGTGGCAGCCGGGGAAGGATCCGGCCCTCACCAGAGGGTCTGTGTAGGAGGACTGCTATTTGCTCGCAGGAGCCAGATGGTTCGGGACGAGAGTGACAGCGCTGCCGGAGCCACGAGCTGGGGGGGGGACACGGACACATCGTGGGGGGAGCGGGGCCGGGCCTGTCCCACACCGCCCCCGGGGCAGCTGCCAGGCAGACACCCTGCAGCCCTGGGTCTGGGTCCGCAGGGACCGGAATGCCAGGGGCACTGAGGAGGAGAGGGGATGTGGTCAGGGCCCGGCTGTGGTCGTGGAGTCCCTCTCTGGAGCAGCTCTGTGTGTGTCTGTGCAGGAGGAGCCCTCCGAGCACCCCCTGCCCCTGGCTGCGGTGGCACAAATCCCATGTGGTCCCGGTGAGGTGGGAGCGGAGCTGGCACGGCAGAGGCCAGGCAGGGCCGTGCCCATCGCTGGGTGTCAGCACAGGGCTGGGACGGGAACTTTGGGTATCAAAGGCAAAATTAAGCTTCAAACTTCATTTTCTGCTTCCTGTGTCTGTGGGTCTGAATGAGAGCGTGGGCTGTGAGCCCGCAGAGCTCTCCCAGCACTGCGCTGGGGAGGAGGAGTGATTTCCCTCTGAAATACTGAGAGTTCCTTCGGGTCTTTGAAAGAACCAAAGAGGAAACGTGAATCTGAATTTGGGATTGCTCTTCAGCCCTTCCTGTAGCCTGTTAAGGTATCACAGCGTGGGTTTGCTGTCCTTGCCCTCAGGGCCGGGCACAGCCCTCGCTTCCAGCAGGTGTGAGGTGAGGCCTCCTCTGGGCTCCCTGGGGCTGTCCCCTGCCTGTCCCCTGCCTGTCCCCTGCCTGTCCCCTGCCTGTCCCCGTGGGGCTGTGCCTCAGCCCCGGAGCAGCGCTCGCTGTTCCCCCACACACTGGGCACTCCCTGGCCCTGTGCTGTCAGCAGCCGCGCGGTGACTGCGGTGTGAGCCCCGTGCTGCCCCTGCTCTGGGCACAGCACCCCGGGCCTGGGTCCTGGTGCTGCCCCTTGGGCAGAGCAGGGTCCCAGGGGCTGCAGGGATGGAGCTGGGCAGCTCCTGCGGGACCCCTGCTCAGACACGGTGCTGTTGGTGCAGAGCAGCACTTGGCGTGGGGCACTCTGGTGCGTTTCCTGGGGAAGCCGAGTGGCAGACAGGTGGCACAGAGCCCAGCAGGTGTGTGGTTGGGTGGCAGCAGCCTGCAGCAGCCCCGTGCCCACAGGGCCCCATGGGGCCTGAGGTGGCCATGCCCGCTGCCCTGGGAGCATCCCCTCCCACACCGTGAGCTCGTGGTGCACGGAAATAAATGGGTGCTGCTCTGTGGCAGCCAATGAGCACCCCAAGCAGGAAACATTATCTGGATGAGTTAGTGGGCTCCCAAATAGAGGAACTTTCCTCCCCCAGCTCACCTACACACTGCTGCACACAGCCACCCTCCTTCCCGCAGCAGGGCATGCACACACACACGCACGCACACGTACACATGCAGGTGCATGCACTCAGCCATGCACTCAGCCATGCACACCTGCCCATGCCCCTCCCCACGCCCACCCCCTGCTCCCAGGGGTGCCCGGAGGGGCTGAGCGGCCGCTTTGGGCAGCAGTGGGTGTGCAGCCCCTCTGCCGAGTGCCCACGCACTCCCACTGCCCATATGGTTTTTGCACACATACTTTTCCCAAACTTGCTTAGGAAGCATTTTGCTCTCAGACCATTGTAGGAGAATTTATTGCTGCCTGTGATTTTTTCAGCATTTTTTCCCTGCTGTCATTGTCTTCTCCAGCTCTGCTGGGAACTGTAATTTAAAGTAGGCTGCGAAGTCTCGCTGTGCCCCCAGGAGGAATGGCCACAGCTCCCTGCTGCTGCCTTGACAGAGGAAACCTCCAGTAGTCTGTGGCATCTTTGACGTTTTACACAGCCCTGTGAGCAAAGTGCTCCGAGACCCTGAGAAGTCCCTTTGTACGCTCGGCAGGGACGGAGCAGTGAAGCCCCCACCTGCCCTGTGTGTGGCTGTGCACCATGGGGCTCGGTGCTGGGGCGAGGGGGGGCAGGGAGCTGTGACGCAGGGTCCGGGCTGCCCTGCCCCCAGAGCCGGCCCCTCCCGGGCAGAGCTGTGCCCCGAGCGAGTGCCCGTGGGTGCTCTAGTTCTTCGGGTTCAGTTCCCCCAGTCAGGCTCTGTCCTGCTGAGAGGTTTTGCCTTTCTCCTTCCTTCCCTGCAGTTTTTACCTTGAAGTGCAAGGCAGCATGTTAGTTTGATAACTGTGAAATCCTTCTCTGCCCCAGCAGCCAGCCTCACGTTCCCCCATCTCCTTCTTGACCCCTGTAGCCCGATCGCGTTGCTTGGAGAGCTCCCGGGTGTTTGGCTGCGTCTGCGTGCCCCGGGGCTAGCAGGGATTCGTTAGCTCAGCCCTCTGCCCTGCCAGCCCCTGCCAGCCCACGGCTGGAGCCGGGCAGCCCCCGGGGCACCGTGGTGGGTGCCCGTGCGGGGCTGGGTGTGGGGCTGGGTGTGGGGCTGGGTGTGGGGCTGGGTGGCCGTGGGGCCCCGGCCGGGGCGGGGAGCACGGACCCGCGCGTGGGAGGGTTCCCAGCGCAAACTGCGCCCGGTCACGCGGTTGGGGATGAAATGTAATCTCCTCCTAATTTTCTTAAATAGTATAAATTTCTAAAGAAAAGACATTTCAAAGCGAAATATCAAAATGTGACATTTGGAAAATGTTAAAAAGAGCGTTGTTGCCTTATTGAAATACTTTGTTTCAATTTCCTTTGAAATTAAACTTTATCAAAATCACATGTTGCCATGGAAAGTTTGTTCTGATAAAATAAGTTTCCAAAGAAATGACTTTGGGTTTTAAAAATGTTGGCTAGCAAGAGCAGAATGGGCCGGGGGGAGAGCTGGGGGGGCTGTGTGCCGTGCCCCTCCCGCACCCCCAGCCCCGAGCTGCCCCTGCGGGACCCGGCGTGGGCGGGAGCTGGGCTGGGGCCGCAGCCCCGGCGGGGAGGGGCTGCAGGGACGGGGCTGCGGAATGTGGCACCGAGTCGGTCGGTGTCCACTTGTATTTTCCTTGATCATTAAATGTTCCCAAGGATGCTGGTTATTTTTTTCAGGCTTTGTTTCACATGGCTTAATGAAGCCAATGTAAACGTGTGAGGTTTAACTTCACTGCTCCGGACCAGAGCAGCCCCCGAGCAGGCGGAGCAGACAGCGGGGCTGCGCCTGTGCTGCCCGGGTCACCCAGGCACGGGCACTACGTGGGGCTCTGCTCATTCTCACCGTGTCCCTGCGATGTGCATCCAGCCATTGATATTTAAACTGCAGGGTAACCCCGGGGCCCGCTCCAGCCCTGCAGCTCTGCAGAGCGCTGCGGGGGCTGCCCCATGCCCGGCCCCGCTCAGCGCATGGCTGCGGCCAGGAGCCCCCGTCCCAGCCCCGGGCTGCAGTGGGAGCGAGTGGGTCGGTCTGTAGCTGCTGCCTCTGCAGCGGGGATTGGAGCTGCCGTGGGAGCGGCCCGTGCTCCAACCTGGCTCTCTGCAGCCAGCAAAAAAGAGGCAGAAGAGGCAGAAAATGACTGTTGGATTAAATCACTTATTTTGGGTGAACGTTCCCTTCTGAGAAAGTTCATCTCTGCTTTAAAGCTGGGTGGCACGGCGAGCTGCTGTGAAATCATCCCAGGCATTAGATGGAAAAGAGCATTTCTTGTTTAAGTGTTGATTAGAAAGCAATATGTTACCGAAGCTCCGCACCAAATGGAGGGCTCTGCGCTGTTGCCTGGTTACCCATGGAGCACCGTGAGCTGCCGGACCAGCTCCTGGCATGCTCACCCCATAGAACTGCTGCTGGGTATTGCTGGGTGCTGCATGGTGTGCTGCATGGTGTGCTGCTGGGTGCTGCATGGTGTGCTGCTGGGTGCTGCATGGTGTGCTGCTGGGGTATTGCTGGGTGCTGCATGGTGTGCTGCTGGGGTATTGCTGGGTGCTGCATGGTGTGCTGCTGGGTGCTGCATGGTGTGCTGCTGGGGTATTGCTGGGTGCTGCATGGTGTGCTGCTGGGGTATTGCTGGGTGCTGCATGGTGTGCTGCTGGGTGCTGCATGGTGTGCTGCTGGGGTATTGCTGGGTGCTGCATGGTGTGCTGCTGGGGTATTGCTGGGTGCTGCATGGTGTGCTGCTGGGTGCTGCATGGTGTGCTGCTGGGGTATTGCTGGGTGCTGCATGGTGTGCTGCTGGGGTATTGCTGGGTGCTGCATGGTGTGCTGCTGGGTGCTGCATGGTGTGCTGCTGGGGTATTGCTGGGTGCTGCATGGTGTGCTGCTGGGGTATTGCTGGGTGCTGCATGGTGTGCTGCTGGGTGCTGCATGGTGTGCTGCTGGGGTATTGCTGGGTGCTGCATGGTGTGCTGCTGGGGTATTGCTGGGTGCTGCATGGTGTGCTGCTGGGGTAATGCTGGGTGCTGCATGGTGTGCTGCTGGGGTATTGCTGGGTGCTGCACGGTGTGCTGCATGGTGTGCTGCTGGGTGCTGCATGGTGTGCTGCTGGGTATTGCTGGGTGTCCCTGGGGCGAGGGCTGCATCCGAGCTGCCTGCTGCCTGCGACCCTCCCGCACTCCAGTGTGGGTTTTGGTGACAGCTCTCCGCTCCCCGCCTGCCCCCCCAGCACTAGTGCAGCCTTGATGTACACGTCTCCATCGCGCAGCACTGCCCGGGTTGGGGCTGGACACGTGTTCCCCGTGCCTTGTCTTCCTACCAGCATTGTGTCAGCTCTGAGGAAATAACAAACTTGAAAGAATTCGGCTTCGGTGCAGCAATTGCAGCTTAATTGCACGTCTCCTTCTGCCCACACAAATGCTGGAAAGTGACTTGGCAAACTTTAAAGGCAATCCAGGGACTGAAATGGGAAGGCTTGACAAGCCAGCATCCATCAGCTCTGACTAACACGTCTGTAGTCTCCAACCTGCTGCTGTTCTGCTTTGGCCTGGCATCCTGCTGCCCTCCCAGGATCTCTTTTGAGTCTCAGTCAGCGGCTCCGGGTGGCTGTGCCTGGAGGGGCCCCTGGAGCGCTCCTGGGGTGCAGCACGGGGTCAGGACGTGGCTCCGGCTGCCGTGGGGACGGAGGGGTGCAGGTGCTGGCAGTGCTGGGGGCTCTGGCTGAAGGCAGTGCCCTGGGATCGCGGGTCTCAGGGCAGGCACTGCGCAGAGGCCGTGACGGGCCTGGGTTCAGCAGGGCAGGCGGGGTGGGAACACTCAGGCAGCGGCCCCCAGTGCAGTGCATGCAGTGTGGGCTGCTTCCAGCGCCGGCCCCGAGGAGCTCCTGGAGGAGCGCAGGGCAGCGGTTCGCCTGCAGAGCTTGCAAATGAGGCCAGGAGCCCCCAGGGAAGAGCAGAGGAGGAGGCAGGCAACCACAAAAGATGTTGTGGTTGTCTGCCCGGGTTTGCCTGCATCGAGCAGGGGCTGCTGCTCCGTCCCTCCCTGCCCCTCTGGCAGCCGTGCAGCAGCCCTGTGCCTGCGGGCAGCACGAGGCTGGGCTGGGCTCCATCCGCCCCTCGGTGCTTCCGTCCCTGGGTGAGCAGCGCTTGGTGCAGGCGGGCTGCTCACACCTGGCACAGGCAGCATCCTGCTGCTGGGGCTGCAGCTCTGCGGGTGAACGTGCGAGCTCCCCGGCAGTGGTGCGTGTGGCTTTTCAGGGGGATGCCGTGGGATGCTGCTCTCCCTGCTGCCAGCCTCTCCCGGCGTGCTAAGGCGGCCGCCTCGTTTACACACGGCGTCAGAGCAGTGCTGGGAGGGGATCGATTCAGAGCGCGCGATTTGCTGCAGGACAGGAATTGTGTACAGCACCATGACGGGGGCACGTCCCGAGGTGTGCAGAGGGCGTGAGCGGTGCTGCCCGGCGGTTCTGGGGGACGGCGGGGGAGGGCGGCCCTGCTGCACCTCGTGAGCGAGCGGCTCCGGTGCCCCGTTGGGCTCAGTGCCGTCCTGTGCGGTGCACAGTGCTTACCGTGTGCTTGTAAACGAGCAGCATAGGAGATAGATCTTTGCTGGAGGCAATTACTTTCCCAATAGTGATAGGGAACATCGTGCCTGGCACGCTCCGGGGTTATTTCCTCCACCCCTCTCTGCTCGTTACAGGGTGCAGTGCCCGCACCCATGAGCTGTGCCAGACCCACACCCTGTGGGGCTCTGTGGGGCGGTGCTGGGTCTGCATGGCCTCCTGCCCCATGGCCACAGGGCGCAGGGCCCTCCTGCAGGGCCCTGGCTCCCACACAGCCCGGCCCTGGCCGCCTGCCCAGCGCGGGGGGCGGCAGCTGCCCGGCTCCTCCCGGCCCCGTTTGTTTGTTCTGCACCAGCTTGCAACCAAACAGGGTTAATAGCACTCCCTGTGTCCTAGTGAGATGAAACGACCATTGGGAGACCCAGGACAATTTTTATATAGGATTAGAAAACAAAAATCAATATTTAATTATCTGTAAGCTTTTTGTGTCACTGCATCCTTAGCTTGC
Organism: Penelope pileata; assembly: GCA_013396635.1. Lineage (NCBI taxonomy): Eukaryota > Metazoa > Chordata > Aves > Galliformes > Cracidae > Penelope > Penelope pileata. The sequence continues at coordinate 102,613 of WBMW01006005.1, read as the reverse complement.
TAACTGTGAGTGCCGGCTGCCGTGGAGAGCGGCCGCGTTCAAGGCGCAGCCCTGCGCCGCGGGCAGCCGGCACCGCGCTGCTCGCACACCGCCCTGCTGGCAGCTGAGCAGCCTCCATTCGCCGCCAGTTGTGGGAGGCTTCTCCGGTGTTATATGGCTCGGTTAACTTTAATGGGGTTCGTTAAAGCAGGCACTTAACAAAACTTTGGAACATCCTCACTTGGACAGATGGCAAGGACCCAAAACAGCGGAATGGGGAGGAGAGGCCTCGCTCCAGCCAGAGCCCGGCTCCCGAATCCCAGAGCCCGGCTCCCGAATCCCAGAGCCCGGCTCCCGAATCCCAGAGCCCAGCTCCCAGTTCCAGCACCCATCACCCAGCTCTGGCCCCACTGCCTGTTCCACAGCGTTCACCTGCCCCATCCACCCATGGATGTAACTCCATGAAGGGCTCCTGCTGACATCCGAAGGCAATAAATAAACACTCGGCAAAGCAAACCCTTCCCCCGTGGGGAGGGGAACTGGCAATTAGCAGATCCTTTGCTGCAGTAGTTAATTTTTTACAAGCCTCCCTTCTTCTCGCTGTTTCCCCTGGTTAATAATGACTAGCAGCCGCTCACACCATAAATAAGTTCCACGAATTTCGCAGATGCACCGGGCTGTTTAAGCAGGGAAATTGAGCAGCATATGTCTGAATGGTTAATTGACTTAATTGCTGTTAGTTGGGCTATTAGCACACTTGATCCACCCCAATGACCGCAATACTTTCTTAATGGTGTTCATTTTATTTGGATGCCAAGCTCCAGTTACCATTACAGGGAAATTTCCAATTGCTGATTACCTCATAAATATATAATTGTAGTCATAGGCTAAATAAAGCCAACAGGCATTAATAATGAACGGCGTTTGACTAAGAGCCTTTAAAGGATGATGGAAGTTTCTTTAAAGACCTTCGCTATTCCTGAGATGTAAATAATCCCTCGCGCTCTGTCCGTAATGCCGCCGCGTCCTTCTGGAGCGGGGCTGAGCAGCGCGGCCCCCCCGGTGCTGGGGGGGGGAGGTGCCCGTGGGTGCGGGGCAGGGGATGCCGAGGGCAGGGTGAGCTGGGGGAAGGGGAGCAGCCCGGGAACCGCAGCCCTCGGCCCCAGCCCCAGCTCTGTTATCGGCTCCAGAGACAATTTAATTATTCCAGGCTGTTCTTAACTGACCTGCTGAGATGAACCTGCCCAGCTCCGACCGCAGTAATTACCGACGGTTTGCTAATTCACGTGGAGAAGAAATTGCTCCTCGATAGTCTGTGCATCTTTGATTGCCACCCGTGAGCTCGTTTACTCTGTGCTGGTTCCCAACTGGCACCAAACAGAATTACATTCGTTATTTTCGGCTGCCAGGACACGAGTGGTGATGGATGCTGTCCGTGATGGCAGCCGGGCTGTGCGCGGTGGCACTGCCCGTCGGTGGCCATCGTGTCACCGCCGTGCAGCCAGCAGGGATGGGGCTGGCTGTGCTCCGTGGTGTCCGTCTGTGACAGAGGAGGGGAGCGGGGCTGAGTGCTGCTGGACACAGCCTTGGCCGTGGGGCCGGGCACGATGCCACGCACCGTGACGTGTGGCAGGGCTGCGTCCGGTGTCCCCATCCCTGCTGGGGCTCTGCAGCCGCTGTGGCCACCGGCATGGACACGTGGCTCTGGGGGGGATGAGGGGGCTGCCGCCGTGTCCCCGTTCCTCATTTGCGAGCCCTCCTGCCCGTTTCTATGGACACTGCGTTGTGGGGTGGAAAGCAAGTGACTCATTGGACGTGTGTGAGATGGATGTCGTGAAGGTGGAAAAAAATAGCAGGAGAGGAGGAGAACGGAGCAACCCCTCCCCACGCATCCCCATGTGCCCATGCACCCATCCCTTCTTCTCCATCGCTGCCTGCAGCTCCCACAGCATGGCTGCGTCATGGCTGGGGGCTGGGGGCTGGGGGCTGGCGTCCTATGGCTGGTCCCACGGCCGGGCTGGGCTGGTCCCCCTGGGGAGGACACCACGCGTGACCACCCCCAGCCCCCACTGCTGCTGCCAAGCAGTTACTGA
>WBMW01006005.1:87291-99286 GCA_013396635.1 Penelope pileata | reverse complement strand
GGGGGGGGGGGCGGCGGACCCCCCCCCGGACCCGCTGGCAGGCAGGGATGTGCCCAAGGGCTCGGAGCTCAGAGCTGTGTCTCCCTGCAGCACGGAGCGCGGTGTCACCTTCTGCACCCAGGGACGGGCGCGGAGCAGCCCGGGGTGTCGGGGTTGGGTGTGTGGCAGTGTCTTATTCGCTTCCCGGTTTTTCTCCCACATAGCAAATAACAGTGCCCCACTTACAGCTGAAGCAGCCTTCTTTTTACTACCCCCTGTATTTATTACAGCTGAGAAAATAGATTTTTTTCTTTTTTGTTTGCATTTTTTTTTGCTAAGTTTAGCCATTTTTCTGGTGATGACGTCCTGCGGAACAGAAAGCAGCGCTCCCGCCTGAGCTCATCATTCTCGAAAGCCTTCGGTGTCACTCGGTGAGGAATTCTTACTCGGAGAAACATTTGAATGCAAATTACGGCCATTACCACAGCGAGGTGTTTGTTTCTGCCCCCCGAGGAGGTGATCTCGCACCCCTCCCTGCAGCCCGGGCAGCCCCACTCAGGGCTGCTGACCTCCTCCATGGAGACCTGACCGCTTTCTTGGAAAAGCAGAGAAAAAAATGGCAAAACTTCTGAAATCGTTTCTTTTCTAGCCAACACAAGCCATGCTTTTTTCAAAAAAAGCGATACTGTGATTTTGGAGGGGCTGTGCTCGCCCCACGCCAGCTGGATGGTGCCGGCAGGGCTGGCTCTGCCCCCAGCCCGTCCCTCCAGGGCCCTCTGGGCAGGCGCTGCCCCCCGCGGCCTCTGGAGCTGCGGATCAGCCCGAGCTGGGCACGGAGCAGCCGGGTCGGGGCAGAGCTGTGCTCGGAGCCAGCAGCGTGCCTGCTGCTGCCGCCCGCTGTCTGTGTGCCCGCGGGGATGCCGTGGGAGGGGGCAGCGGGGCCCTCCCTGCCTCCTCCGGGCTGAAGGTGCTCTGTAGGAGCACTGTTTGCTCTCTGGTTTCCCAGGATCCCAAATCTGTTAGATAGAGCAGGTTGGAAGGGTCTGCGCCTGCCGAATGCAGGTGGCCAGAACTGCAGAATGAGCAAATCCATTGGCGCCAACAGTTAACGTTTAAGCTCAATGAAAGCCAGGAGCAGTGAGGACACAGCTCGAGGGCCCTGCTCCCCGCCCCTCCCCTCGCAGCATCCTCCGGTGCCTTTTGGCCCATCTGCAGCTCTGCCTGGGGACAGTGCAGCAGGGTCTGCCCTGGGGACACCAGAGGTGGGGCAGGGGCTCACCGCGGGCACACGGCTCAGCGTGGGGAGGGTCTGCAGTGGCCACAGAGTGCGGGGGGACAGCTCAGGGGGACAGCTCAGTGCACTCTGAGACATGGAGCTGTGGGAGCGCGTCCTGAGGAAGGCACAAAAGTGAACAGTAAGAACAGAGGTGTTCGTGCTGAGGTTGGTGCAGCACTGCACAGTGCCCAGAGAGGTGGGTGCCCGTCCCTGCAGACACTCAGGGTTGGGGGGGCTCTGAGCCCCGGATGGAGCTGTGGTGTCCCTGGGCACTGCGGGGAGTGGGGGCAGACGGGCTCTGGGGGTCCCTTCCCACCCGAACCGTTCTGTGATTCCGTGACTCTGTGACTCTCTGACGAGCAGGAGCAGCTGATGTCCCCCGGCTGCACCCGCAGCTCTGGGCAGGGGACAGCAGTGCTGCTCCCGACCCGGGGAGGAGCAGGGACAGTGCTTGGTGTCAGAGCGGGCTCTGCAGCCCCACAGCTCTCCTGGCAGAGCTGCCCCGGGGCTGCAGGCACCTCCGGTCCTCTAAAGGCAGCCCCCAAACACAGGGTGATTCCTAGCAGGGAGGTACCTAACAGCCTGGAGCGTCTTGTCACCATTTACAGGGTGTGAAGGAGCAATCTGCTGCATATGGGAACAACTGATAGTGCTCTGCGTTAATACCGGGCACCCTATCAGAGGAAATAATCAGGATGAATTGCAGCCGTGGGGCTGCACCAGGCACCGACCCACGGGGCTGCCCCACGTGCTGTGGCACAAAGCGCCTGCAGCCTCGGGTCAGGTGGGAGGGAAAGTTTATTTGGTGTCGCTCTTAATTAAGCTGGCTAGCAAAGCCTCCATTAGTGAGGGACGCGTCCTAGGGATGTGCTGCGTGACTGTTGGTTGTATTTTATTTTTATCATCGTTATTATTTATTAGCCTGGAGGCCCAGCGGTTTGTTTCTGAGTGGTCCAAGTGATGCTGAGTGCCCGTACGTCACCTGCCTGGGGCTGGCGTGGCCGCTTCCTCCCGTGAGCCGCGGCCGCCAGCAGAGCTCTGGGTGCGAGGGCAGAGCCTCCTGCAGCGGCCTCACCCATGGCATGGCCTGGGGCATCGCCCGTGGCACCGCCCCGACCCGCCCAGCCCCTCCGGCTCTCCCGGCTCCGGGCGCTCCGTGCTGTGCTCCGCGCGCGTGCAGATCGATGGGCGGTGTGTGTGTTTAATAAAATACAAACTTACATTTCCCTTTTCAAACGAAATTAACATACTTTATTGCCAGCTATAAGAAATATTCCTTAAGGGTGAGAAGTTTATAAAAAATTTAAAGTAACAAAGGCAAACTTATAAAAAATTCATTTTTTAGTAGTGATTGCTCTATAAAAAAAAAGTGAGTTTAAGTGAGAATACAAAATTCACAGAATTAATTATGTAAACAGGGGAAAAAAAGGCACAAGGCTCAACGCTGAGCTGATTAGCAGCAGCATCGCCCCACCGGTGTCAGCCCTGGCCCGCAAGCCGTCTGCTGGCGAGTACCCCCAGCCCTGGCCGCGTTCCTCCCGCCCCGCTTGGTGCACGGCTCCGCCGTGGCTCGGTGCAGGTGGGCTCCGTGGGCAGGGGCTGCCCTGGGGGCTCGGGCCGTCCCAGGGCCGGCAGCACTGCAGGGCCGGGGCCGGGGCCCCGGGCTGGAGGGGAGGTGGCACCGCACGGTGCTGTGAGACCACGGCCAGCAAAGGTGCCAGCCTGGGCCAAGGCCACGCCACAGAGCGGGGGCTGCAGGGCCAGGGGCTGCTCCAGCCTCGCTCCCCAGCTCTCTGCGTTGTCTCCCCAGACACCATTCTGTGCCCCGGAGCTCCCAGCGGGTGCTGCCCCGCTCCGCACGCCCCGGCTCTCGCCCCGCTCCCTCCCCTGCGTGGCTCAGCTGTAGCCGTCGCCCTGCTCCATCCTGAGCTGCCAAACGCGAAGGATGGGACTGGAATGAGCAAGAGACCTTCCATTCACAGGCACATTAAGCGTGTCATTGAGATGGAAGTCGCTTGCTCGATCCAGCCTGTGCCTTGCATTATTTTCCACTGTAGGAAAATTTTCAGAAGGAGAAAAGAAACTTAAGGAGCACATTTACAAGTAAAGTTGAATAGAACAGGGCTGTTGAGAATACAAATGCCGCTGGGGTTTCTTTCTGATTCTTTCTCACCGCTGCCCGAGGCCGAGCTGGCTCTGCTGCCTCTGCCATGGAGGAGGAGGTGTGGGCAGGAGCCGTGCTGCCCAGTGCCAGCGCTGCCACCGCGGCTGGGGGAGCTGGGTGACAATGGCCCTTGGTGACAAACCAGGGGAGGCAAGTGCCAGAGGCTGGGGACAGCCCTGGGGACACGGCTGGAGGCTGTGCTGGGGGTGCCAGGAGTGCCTGCACGCCCGGTCACAGAGCTGGGCTGTGCTGGGCTGGGCTGTATCGTGGCAGCAATTCAGAGCTGGAGAGCTCTCAGCTGGGAGCTGCTCCCTGCCACTGGCACTGGTTCAAGCTGCCTGGTGAGCTAAATTGATTTTTTATAGTTGCTCTGGAGCAAGTTTAATGAATCTGTTAGTAGCTGCTCCCTGCTTAAACCTCACCTCGGTTCTGGGGCTGCAGCACAGCTTGGTGCAGAGCACGGTGCCTGCTGGAGCCTTACCTGCACCTCCACGGGTGCCGCTGCCACCAGCTGCTGCCTGCACGGCCCCGCACCGTTGCGGCCGCTCTGCAGAGCCAGCAGCTGCATGGCCCTGCTGGGACCCCAACCCAGTGTGAGCAGCTGCTGGCCCGGCAGTGAGGGAGGGGCACCCTGCGGGTACGAGCACCCAGGCAGAGCCGGTGCTGCGCTGCTCCCGCTCCGCACACCCGACCTCCAGCACCGGGACGGCAGCAGTGTCACAGCTTCTCCCTGTGTCCCAGAGACGGGGCCGGGCCGTGGCCGTGCGGTGGCAGAGGGCAGCGCGGCCCTGGCAGTGCCCATCGCAGCGCACAGCTGCTGCCTGAGCCGCCTCCTCCCCGGCAGCTGCCGCGGGCTGACCCCGTCCATCAGCAGCGCTGGGGAAGCCGCCGCGCTGCCTGCAGCCTGCCAGGTGACAGCAGTGTTTTCAAACACGCAGGCAGCTCTCTGATCAGTGCCTTCCCCAGAGGACGGGGCTTGGGGCTGCGCTGTGCTGGGTTCTGCCAGTAAACGATGCTGCTGCCGTGCAGAGCGTTAACCCTTGCTGTGCAGCAGCCGGGCTCGCCGGGCGCTCAGCACCGCTCCGGGGCGGGGAGAAGGGGTGGGGAGAGGGAAACACTGGGGATGGAGAGAGGCTGAGCCGGAGGGGCTGGAAGAGGTGCGCATCCCATGTGGCATCAAACTGGTGGGAAGGAAATAAAAAAATGGTTTTTGTTGACTTGGGACAAAAGATAATTAATATTGATTAAAGCAATATAAATGCCACCAAGCATTAGCAGGAGAGCCAAGAAATCACTTAACACGCAAACAAAGGAGATCTGCAGCACAGCGAGAGCGAGGGGCAGGGCGGGGGGCCATGCACACCGTGCACTGTGAGCTCCCCCCTTGCTGGGTGCTGTCTGTGCAGCATGGGAGGGTCGCGATGTGCCCTGGGTCTCACCTGGGGACCCAGAGCTGGGGGCATTTCCCAGTGGGACAGCTCATGCCTTGCCCTCACCTTCACATCACCCAGAGATTGCCCCACCAGTGTGACAGCAGCACCTGCAGGGAGGGGGATCTCCCTACACCTCACCCTAAAACGCAGCAAAAAGGGGAGGTGGAACCATGCAGCCCCAGGGCAAAAGCCCCAGAGCACGGCTGTGTGCTTCCCAACCCGCCCTGGAGGAGGGCTCCAGCCCCGTCCCCTGCGGTGCCACCAGCTGTGCCCACAGTGCTCCAGCTGTGCCCCATGGTCCTCCAGCTGTGCCCACAGTGCTCCAGCTGTGCCCCACAGAACCCCCGTGTGCTAGCGGTGCCAGGAGCAGCCCATCCCAGGCTCCATGCGTGCTCACTGCTGAGCAGGCAGCAGATGGGAGCAGCTGTGCCCATCTGATGCTGCCCTGCACCTTCTGCCTCCTGCTCTGCGAGGAGGAGCTGCGGAGCCTGGAGCAGCACAGCGGGGAGGGGGATGGAGAGAAAGGGCCCCGGGGTGGGGCAGGGCCACGCAGGAGAGCCCCTCCTCGCTCCCACAGCACAGAGGGTGGCCCGGGGGTGGTGGTCCCCACGCGCAGACCCCATCCCCATCCCCTCTGCGCCTGAGGAGAGGCTCAGGAGGTGAATTGCTGCCCTGCTGCTGCTGGCCTGGCTCTTTGTTTTCTGACTGCAGCGAGTCATTATGCTGCAAGCAGAGGCATGCATCTCAGAGCATCCCTGTTAATTTGAACAACTATTTACTTAAGCACCCAGGCTCCCTCGGCATTAGGCATGCGGCAGTCCGCCCGCTCCCCGTGCTGCGGCTGCAGCATCGACCGCTCCACTTCAATAACCTCATTGAGATTCCGGGCGCCGGCTCAGGGACTCTATCTCAGTGTCTGGTCAATAGCTTATATTTTTAATTTGTCAATAATCAGTCAGGACCTTGGTCTGAGCGCCGCTGAGGTTCTTTGCTCAATGGGGAAGGTGAAATCACTCAAGCAGGGTCATGTTTATGGCCTAAGTTGAACCATGGGAAATGGAGATATCAGTCAGGCTTATGAAAAATAACATGCTATATTACTTTTCATAAACCTGACAAAATCATATTTATTTAAAGACAAAGATAAGGCACCCAGCAGACAGCGCTCCCCTTCCCTTCTCACCCAGGCGCGGTGCCCGGCGCAGGGATGCGCTCGGAGCGCGGTGCCGTGCTGCTCGCCCCTCCCCGCTCCCCTGCCAGCCGGGGACGGGTCCTCCAGCCCTGCCTGCAGCCGTCGGTAGCAGCAGCGGGGCTGGGCCAGGCGTTAGGGCACAGGTGTGTATGCAGCTCCAGAGCCCAGGGGCGGTGCTGGGGGTGCTGTGCTGGGGGTGCTGGCTGAGCCCTGCTCGGGTTGGGGTGCAGGTGTGCAGTTCTGTGAGCAGCAGTCTGGGGTTTCAGGTGAGAGCTGTGCACCCTGTGCCTCCTTCAGCTCACCCCGAGCTCTGGAGTGCTGAGCTGGTGAGAGCTCCTTTCTAGGAGCTGGGGGTTCTGTGGGAGGAAGGGTGGATGTTAGGGCCGTGGCTTTTGGAGGCGTTGTGTATGAACAGTGGCTGTCCCCAGGGGCCAGTGCTGATGGCGTTGGCTTTGCTGTGAACGCACCTGAGAGGCTGACGTGAGGAACAGAGGCTGGGAGCTGTGGGTGAGTTGTGGTTTCGTGGTGCCAGGTGCCAGCACGGGGCTCCTGGGCAGCCCCTCCCCGGGTGTGCAGTGGGCGGCCCTGCCAGCAGCCTGGGGATAGGTGGGGGGGCCTCGTTTCTTGGCAGGTGTGTCCCGTGTGCAGTTTGGCTGCAATTGTTCGGATGTCATGTGCTCAGGTCTACGTGAAAAGGCAAAATTAAAAAAGGGTGGGAACCCCAAGGCAAGACGAGCTGACAGTCAGAAAATGCACCTGGAGTGTCAGTCCCCAAAAAGGCAGAAGACCTGGATCCAGCAGCCCCCAACTGCCCCTGTGCTGGTGGGCAGAGCCGGGGCAGTGCGTGGGGCTGTGCCCTGCAGGGCTGGTGGGGCAGGGGGGGTGCAGCTGCCCCATGGCCGCCCCCTGCACAGCCCGGTCCCAGGCCCTGCTCCCTGCAGGGCGGTGCTGGGCCGTGCCCGCAGGCTCCATCCCCGCCAGGAGCCCGCACCCACACCCTGCTCTCGTCCCCTCGGCTGGGGCTGAGCCCGTGGGGGGAGCTGGAAGGTGTGCCGTGATCTGGGAGCACATTATGAAAGTGTCACGCGGGTGATGGATGGCAGTGCTCACCGGCTCCTAAAGAACAGGGAGGAAAGAGTGACATTAGGAAAGATTTTCGTTTTATGGCTCCTTCAATAGGGAGGGTTCTTCGGAGGGCCATATTTCAAATCAGATAATGAAACGCTCCTCCTGGCCTCCAGACTCGGCCAGAAGCTGCTGCAGGAGGGCCCTAAGGGGTGTGGAGGGGCAGAGGCTCCGTCCCGGCCCTGCCCGCGGGCTGTGCTGAGCTCCCGGGTGGCGATGGCAGCCCCCAGCACGCTGTGCCAGCCTGCTCCCAACGTGGGGGGCTGCAGGGGGACAGGGCAGGACAGGGCAGGGGATGGATGGCTGCGTGGGCAGGGGGAGGGGCTGCCCCTGCCTGCACACGGGGCTGTGCTGCTGCTTCCCCCACCTCCCCGTGCCATGGAGCACCCGCAGCGTGCGTGGGCACGTCGCTTAGGATGATATTTAATAGTGCTGGAAAAACCCTAAAGACCTATTGACCATGCAATATACTGTGTCAGTGCATTTTACAGGCAAGTACAAAGCGAACATCAATAATCCCACATGTGCTGTTACCGCACGCATCTCGCCATTAAAATAAAGACCCAGCAGCAGCTGGAGCCCCGCTCCTGTCGCTGCTCTCACCGCAAGCACGGAGCTCCCAGGGGTGGGGAGGGGACGGGACGGCCCCTGCTGCCCGTGCCGTGGGGGTGGGCTGGGCGCTGGCAGGCGGCACGCCCTGGAGCTGTGGCCTTGTGCCCTGCTGCTCTGTAGCCCCTGTGTGTGCTGTGGGCAGCAGCGGCCCCCGCAGACACCGAACCGGGCTCTGGGTGTTCTGCAGCCCGGGCTGATGCTGCAGGCTGAGCTCTGCGGCTCGTGGGCACCTTGAGATGCTTCCTTCGGATTTTCTGGTGCCTGAGATTTTCTTGCTGGGACCAAGCATCTTTTTGTCATCCTCTGAGGCCAGAGCTAGTGATGGGAAATGCACTTCTGGAAGTTGCTCTTACTTGCCTTTTTTTCCTTTCCACTTCTTATATATAATCAAAACCCCCACTTTATCAGTTAGACATTTCAGGGTCACTTGTTGGCCCTGGGGTAAAGCAGTTCCCCTCGTTGTGACGTGTCTGTGCCGATGGAGGCGATGCCTCTGCCTCAGCGGCTTCAGGGGCAGCGATCTTCGAGCACCAGCATGCGGTAGTGTTGATATGGAAGCTGGATAATACCCAGAGCACAGTCTGCTCCGTGCTGGGCAATGAAACGGAAAGGGCCTTGGGACCTCTCCTGGAGAGCTCCAGCTCTGGGCTGAGCACACGGTGGGTCCCATCCTCTGTGCACGGTGCGGTTGGAGGAGCGGGCTGCAGCTGCTCACCCCTCCTGCTGCCTCCCCCTGCTCCGCCGGAGGTCCTGCAGCACGCAGCTCCCTGCTAGCTCCCTGTTGGTGGCAGGGATGCAGTGACGGTGCTGCTGGTGCCAGGCCTGGCGCTGGGCAGCGTTGCAGCCTGCGAGGTGGGTGCGTGGCCAAACCCCCGTGGGAGGAGGGCACTTCCCGGCCCTGCCCCCAGAGATGGGCACTCTGCCTGGGGAGCCACACAGACAGGGAGGAAGGGAGCGCTGGAGCAGCACCTGCACTGCGGGAAGGGAGAGCTGCTTTCTCTCTTCTCCTGCCTTTGGGATGTTGATGAAAGCAGATTAATAAAATGAAAGGCAGCACAGTTAGAGAGGGCAGCGAGTACAAAGATGTTTGCAGTACAATCTTCCAATTTTCATGGCAGTTCTCAAACTGAGCAAATCTGTGTGCGGTGGCTGACGGGAAGATGGAGCTGGTGCGTGGAACACGAGGGTGGGATGTCTGAGCACAGCCCCGCAGCGCTCCCCGTGCACAACACGTGTGCGTGCTGCTGGCAGACCCANCCCTGCTCTCGTCCCCTTGGCTGGGGCTGAGCCCGTGGGGGGAGCTGGAAGGTGTGCCGTGATCTGGGAGCACATTATGAAAGTGTCACGCGGGTGATGGATGGCAGTGCTCACCGGCTCCTAAAGAACAGGGAGGAAAGAGTGACATTAGGAAAGATTTTCGTTTTATGGCTCCTTCAATAGGGAGGGTTCTTCGGAGGGCCATATTTCAAATCAGATAATGAAACGCTCCTCCTGGCCTCCAGACTCGGCCAGAAGCTGCTGCAGGAGGGCCCTAAGGGGTGTGGAGGGGCAGAGGCTCCGTCCAGGCCCTGCCCGCGGGCTGTGCTGAGCTCCCGGGTGGCGATGGCAGCCCCCAGCACGCTGTGCCAGCCTGCTCCCAACGTGGGGGGCTGCAGGGGGACAGGGCAGGACAGGGCAGGGGATGGATGGCTGCGTGGGCAGGGGGAGGGGCTGCCCCTGCCTGCACACGGGGCTGTGCTGCTGCTTCCCCCACCTCCCCGTGCCATGGAGCACCCGCAGCGTGCGTGGGCACGTCGCTTAGGATGATATTTAATAGTGCTGGAAAAACCCTAAAGACCTATTGACCATGCAATATACTGTGTCAGTGCATTTTACAGGCAAGTACAAAGCGAACATCAATAATCCCACATGTGCTGTTACCGCACGCATCTCGCCATTAAAATAAAGACCCAGCAGCAGCTGGAGCCCCGCTCCTGTCGCTGCTCTCACCGCAAGCACGGAGCTCCCAGGGGTGGGGAGGGGACGGGACGGCCCCTGCTGCCCGTGCTGTGGGGGTGGGCTGGGCGCTGGCAGGCGGCACGCCCTGGAGCTGTGGCCTTGTGCCCTGCTGCTCTGTAGCCCCTGTGTGTGCTGTGGGCAGCAGCGGCCCCCGCAGACACCGAACCGGGCTCTGGGTGTTCTGCAGCCCGGGCTGATGCTGCAGGCTGAGCTCTGCGGCTCGTGGGCACCTTGAGATGCTTCCTTCGGATTTTCTGGTGCCTGAGATTTTCTTGCTGGGACCAAGCATCTTTTTGTCATCCTCTGAGGCCAGAGCTAGTGATGGGAAATGCACTTCTGGAAGTTGCTCTTACTTGCCTTTTTTTCCTTTCCACTTCTTATATATAATCAAAACCCCCACTTTATCAGTTAGACATTTCAGGGTCACTTGTTGGCCCTGGGGTAAAGCAGTTCCCCTCGTTGTGACGTGTCTGTGCCGATGGAGGCGATGCCTCTGCCTCAGCGGCTTCAGGGGCAGCGATCCTCGAGCACCAGCATGCGGTAGTGTTGATATGGAAGCTGGATAATACCCAGAGCACAGTCTGCTCCGTGCTGGGCAATGAAACGGAAAGGGCCTTGGGACATCTCCTGGAGAGCTCCAGCTCTGGGCTGAGCACACGGTGGGTCCCATCCTCTGTGCACGGTGCGGTTGGAGGAGCGGGCTGCAGCTGCTCACCCCTCCTGCTGCCTCCCCCTGCTCCGCCGGAGGTCCTGCAGCACGCAGCTCCCTGCTAGCTCCCTGTTGGTGGCAGGGATGCAGTGACGGTGCTGCTGGTGCCGGGCCTGGCGCTGGGCAGCGTTGCAGCCTGCGAGGTGGGTGCGTGGCCAAACCCCCGTGGGAGGAGGGCACTTCCCGGCCCTGCCCCCAGAGATGGGCACTCTGCCTGGGGAGCCACACAGACNGGGCACGCTGCCTGGGGAGCCACACAGACAGGGAGGAAGGGAGCGCCGGAGCAGCACCTGCACTGCGGGAAGGGAGAGCTGCTTTCTCTCTTCTCCTGCCTTTGGGATGTTGATGAAAGCAGATTAATAAAATGAAAGGCAGCACAGTTAGAGAGGGCAGCGAGTACAAAGATGTTTGCAGTACAATCTTCCAATTTTCATGGCAGTTCTCAAACTGAGCAAATCTGTGTGCGGTGGCTGACGGGAAGATGGAGCTGGTGCGTGGAACACGAGGGTGGGATGTCTGAGCACAGCCCCGCAGCGCTCCCCGTGCACAACACGTGTGCGTGCTGCTGGCAGACCCAGCACAGCGCTGTCCCTGCCTCTGTCCCACGGTGCCTGCGGTGCTCAGCAAGTTGGGCTTGCTGGGGCAGGGTCCTGCTGCATGGCACGAGGTGCCCCAGGGATGGGGATGGCTCCGGCAGTGCCCACCCCCCCATTGCAGTCCCAGGGCAGGGCCCACCCCCCCATTGCAGTCCCGGGGCAGCCTCGGCCGCCCGCAGACCCCTCCTGCTGAACGCCGAAGCACTTTGCAGAGCAATAGTAATTATTACAGCACTAAAACAAAGCACCGAAAGCTTATTGCTTTGGAGAGATCACTAACTGTCTTTGTCTAATTACTTGGCTCCAATTAACATTTTACCACAGACAACTTCGGCAAGCTCTGTTCTCAGAAGGAAGAAAGCCAACAGTGTCAGCAGCAACACGAAGGAGGGAGCCCAGCGGCCTTGGCTGGAAGGGGCCTTTGGCACCAACCGGGAAATGAGAGCCGGGTCCGATGGTGGCTGGGGGTGAAGCCGCGGTCCCCTGGGAGCAGCCGGGCTGTGCCCCCCACGCACAGGGGATGGGGCCGTGGTCAGCCCCCGGGGTCGGCCCCCGGCTCCGTGCGGGCAGGGCAGCCCTGCCTCGTGGTGAGGGGACCCATGGCACAAAGTGTGAGGGCAGGAGCCGCAGCCTCTGGGCACGGGCTGTGTGCATGGGGCAGGACAGCTCCCCTCGGCCCTGGGCAGGGCCGGGCAGTGCCCCGCAGCACCCCAGCTCAGCGGCGCGTGGCTGTGCTTCCTGCAGCCCGCGTATTTACATACATCCCATAATTACCATCTGCACAGCCAGAGGCATTTGCTGGAAATGGGTTGGTTCCATCTGTTGGTGCAATTTTCTCAGAGGAATTTGCATTGATCACTTTTTTATGCAAAGCCTTTGTATAGATCATTTTCCCCCCGTTTTCCAATGCA
>WBMW01006005.1:41249-61567 GCA_013396635.1 Penelope pileata | reverse complement strand
ATGTGCACCGAGCGCTGCCACATGCACCGTGTGCTGCCACCTGCACCAAGTGCTGTCATGTCTTTCTCCAAGGAGAAAGGGGAATTTGAAGCCCTTCTTGCATTATTTTGACAGAGTCATGACAACCGCCCGGGAGCCTCGCGAGGGTGGGGAGCAGGGATGCAGTTCTGATCAGCACTGCGAAAGCAAAACCTCGCGCTGTGCGGGTGGCTGTGGCTCTGCCACCTCGGCTGGGGACATGGGGACGTGAGCCCAGGGCTGGCAGCGTGGCACCGAGCCCCGCGCCCGCAGAGCGCTGAGCACTGCTCCCCACGGGGACACAGAGCCAGGGAGCAGCGAGGAGCAGCACTAAATTAGAGCTGGCTTGGGAATTGAAAAGGAGCAAAATCCAACAGGAGCAAGCGTGGTCTCCATCCCCGAGACAGATGGCCTGGTGGAGTCATAAAAAAGTGGTGCAGAACTTGTGGGCGGAATGGGCTGCAGTGATTATGATCCTTCAGTGAGTGAGAGCAGAGTGGCTCCCAGCTATCACCTGCTAATCCCTAAGAAGGTTGGACACCTGTCTCTAACCAGGCGAGGGCTGTGATTTAAGGCAGGCGCTTCGGGTTTTTTAATGCAGCAGATGGAGCGTTCCTGGCGGAAATGTCGGAGCCCTTCTGCTGGCACAGCTCCGGCTGCCGGCGGGGCCGGGGGGAGGGTGGCCCTCCTGCAGGCTCCGGGTGATGGCTGAAACATTGCAGGCTTGTACGTAGAGTTTATAAAACAGCAGAGTGCAACATTTTGCAGAACATTAGAGGCCAGCGAGATGGCCTTGAAAGATTGAGTGTGTGATGTATTGACTCGGAGCCCATCGCCGCGGTACAGGCAATTCCTGCCAGCAGATTTGCTAGAATGAAGGTTAGGGAAACCTCATCAGAACACAGCCAGAAGTCAAGTGCCTCATGTGCACACACGCTACAGACCTCGGCTCTCCAAAGCCAAGAGCCGTGTTTGGGAGAGCTGGGGGGTGACCTGTGCCAGTGAGCTGAGGGCTGCAGGCCCTGACTTCGCGGCGCGGACGTGCCCGTGTGCACACATGGATGAGCACAGCAAGCAATCAAGTTCATTAGCTATCTTTTTCAGAGAAAAAATTGTCTACAATTTCTGAGAATAAACACTTCTTTCTAGCACATCACAGCTTTCCCCCAGCAGGCAGGACGGCAGGCTGCAGGCAGAGGCAGGGGCCTGCGAGCTGCACCAGGCACACTGCAGGTCCTCTCCCGGGTGGCTCCCACCCCCCCGGCCGGAGCTGGGCTGCGGAGGGCAGAAGCCACACAGCCACAGAGACCTGAGAAAAGAGGCGTTGAGGGGCTGCACCAGGCTCAGGCAGAGACCCTGAAGAAGCAAAGTTGGCTGTGCTGGCACCGCGGGGCCGCAGCACGGTGCCCTGCAGTCCCTGCAGCGGGGTCAGCCGGGCCGTGCTCAGCCTCAGGGTGCCAGGACCAGCTGCTCCGTCACTGCTGCTCACGCTCGAGCTTGCTCATCTTTAGCACATCTTTCAGCTGCCCCTGGAAGTGTTACTTTCAAAATCAGTGTTGTTGTGCATGGAACCGGGAAGTCTGAGACCCTGCAAGCCCGGGGCACACGCTGTGTGTGCACGTGAGCATGCTGATCGCTGCTGCTCGTCTCACCTCCAGCAGGGTTTACTTGCTCAGGTAGCAGAACAGCAAACAGAAATTAAATTAAGTGGAGGTGTCACAGCTGAAGGACCAGACCCTGGGCACCCTGCTGGCAGGGAGCCGAGCTGCGATGCAGGTGCTGCGGGGTGCTGCGGCATGTTGTGGGGTGCTGCAGGGTTCAGAGTGCTGTGGGGTGCTGCAGGGTTCAGAGTGCTGTGGGGTGCTGCAGGGTGCTGCAGGGTTCAGAGTGCTGTGGGGTGCTGCAGGGTGCTGCAGGGTTCAGAGTGCTGTGGGGTGCTGCAGGGTGCTGCGGGAGGTGACCTCACAGTGAGGCACTGGGGCCCGGGGATGGGGATTTGAGTTGAAATGTCCAAATCCAAGCGCTGCCCGTGTGCCTGGTTCTGCTCCAGCGGAGAGCGGAGCTGCTTTGCGATGGGGCTGTTGGCAGATCCCTCCCAGGGCTCTCATTCAGCAAGGCACTTAAGCATGTGATTAATTTGGCAGTCAATAGGAGTTCTCGCAGGTTGAAACTTTAGGGATGTGCGAGGCCTTGCAGAATGGCACGCACAGCGGTGATTTACTAACGATGCTTTTTGGCCTTGGCGATGCGGCACCTGCCACCCGGGAGTGCTTTTCCTAGCAGCAGGGTTTAACAGGCGCGGTCTCGACGTGCTGGCTTCTGGCAGGGTTCCTGCTCGTAACCACATTCTCAGAGGGGTTTCTCTGCCAGTAATGGCTGCACAAGGCACAGGGGTGGGAGGGGATGGCATTAGGGGCTCTGGGTGCCCACCAGGAAATTTCGGGCAGCAGCGGCCGCTGGGGCGGTGCCTCCTGCTCTGCAGGTGCCAGGAACGCTTTGCTGGGGGCCGTGCTGGTCAGGGCGGTGCCTTCCTCCAGCCGCAGGAGCTGCTCCCAGCTGGCTCAGCGATGGCAGCGGGAGGCCAGGGAAGCGTCACAGTGTAACGTGTGGGGAATTCGAACTTTTCCAATGCATACTTGGAGCTTTAGGGCCGCTATGAATCATGCTGCTCACAGAGGAACGTGCTGAGGTTTGGTACGGAGCAGCCTGAGCCCGAGCTCGTACCTTGCCTTCGGAGTGTTTGGATGGGACAAACTCTGACCTACAGTGCAGGATGTGGCCAGGATGCTGTGAGGTTCCCTCGAGTAACAGTGGCTGAGGACAAATGTGGGCTGCTCCGAGCTCAGAGAAGGCACCGCCCAGTGCCTGTCCCCCGGGCAGAGCCGTGCCAGGGTTGGCACCCAGCGTCCCTGTGTCCCAGCACCTTGGTACAAGTGTACAGGGACACTGCCGGGCGCTGGGAGCTCATCAGTGCGGCCTGAGGGCTGCCCTTGGGCTGAGAAATGCACTCATCTCTGTGCTGCAATGTGTTGGTAGGACTGACCTGCTGTATTCTGGCCCAGTTATAATTAGCACACAAACAGGGCTCGCACGCATCACACTGCTCGTCCTTCTTATCACATACTCCTGCTTAATTGCCAGGCAGTGATGTGCATGAGAACCAGAGGAGAATTTTTTCTGCTGCTGCTACGTGTCTCATGGGAGGAGGTGAGGAATTCAGCGGGCAGCTGGCAGCTCTGTCATGGTGGTGCGGGAGGGTGCATGCACGGGGAGGTGCAGCAGCCGTGCATGCACGGGGAGGTGCGGTGGCCGTGCAATACAGGCTGCACACAGGGGACAGGAGCAGGGGCAGGCAGCAGCACAATGGCTCTGTCTGTGTGGGGACGGCCACGTGCAGGCACGCAGCCACCACGCAGCTGCACTCCACCAACAGTGAAATGTCGAAGTTGTCAACTCTGTAAAAGTTAAGGAAATAAAGTTTTACTGCAGGGACTGACTCAGCTTTACGGCCGCTATAAAAGCGCGCTGGCTGCCTGCAGCGCTCTGCTGATCCTGCTCCCCCCGGCCCCCCCGGGCCCTCCGACGGTCGCTGCCTCCCCCGGTCCCTGCTGCTCGGCCCCCACCGTCCTCAGGTGCCAGCGCTCCTGGAGAAACAATCTGTCCGCGGGTAAAACAGCAACATATTAAACAGCCTCTGTGGCTTAAAAAGTTCCAACCGTTATGCAAATAGACCTGTTAAATGAAGAATATTCCTAGGTAAAATAATTATGCAGAGCAGTTTCCCCTCTGCATAAGGTGCCAAAAATTATCTCTGTGATGCCAATTATCTGCTTGTTAGCACTGACATTATCATAGTCATTACACGGAACCGGTGCAGCATGTGTAAGATCTACACTGTGTTCCATTGTCATTTTTTTTCTCTATTTACAACTCTGTATAATAAATGTCATTTTTAAATGTTGGGGTATTTGGTATTTATCTGTCGCTGAGGCTGGGGCTCTGCCTGGCCCTGCAGGAGGAGCGGCAGCGGGACGGGGCAGGGCTGCCACTTGGGGGCATTTTGGTGGCTGCTCCGCGGAAGCCTCCACCCGCGTTGGTGTGTGCACCCAAAAAAAGCCTCCAAGGACGAAGTTCTGAATCTCACCTAACTCTTTGGGCCACTCGTCGTTGTCACTTCCTCGCCAGGGTCCCCTTCCCCGTAGCTCTCCCCGCTGGGAGCTGCCTTTGTTCAGCCCTCGGAGCACCGCGCTCGGGGGCTCGGCAGCCGCCTCGGTGCCGTGCTCGGAGCAGCGTGTGCTGCCCGGCTCCGGGCCGCCCCTGGGCAGCTCGCTGTTCGCAGACCTCTCGGTGACAAAGCCAACAGCTGGGGAAGCCGCCTTAAAGGTGACCGTCCCCGTCCGTAAGGCCGCTGTCACGGCCCGCGTGCACGCTGCTACGCCGGAGCCTTGTCCGGGTGTGTGCAGGGGGAGGCTGAGTGCCGTGGTGCTGCCAGGGCTGCGGGATCGTTGGGATGGGCTCTGTGCTCCGGGGGGATTGCTGAGAAGTGCCTCAGCAACAGGTCCTGAGCAGCCCTCTGGCTGCGTGCCGTAGCCCCAGCGTTTCTGTGAACCAGTCGTTAACTGCCCACAGCTATCCAGCAGGAAGAAGGGGTGTCTGGAGAAAACAAGTGGGAAAGGGGAAAGGGAACGCGTTCACAAACGGGGAAATGGGAGAGAGGGGAGCGGGCAGGGAGCGGGCGGGGGAGGGGGCGGCTGCGCCTGCAGAGGGGTCCGTGCCGGAGCAGGGAGGGCTCGGAAATACGGAAACCTCTGAAGTTTAGAAGCGTCGAGATTATTCTGCCATTAAAGCTTTGATACAAAGAAAAGCCTGATGGAAATGTCAAAATATTTGATATTTTACAGCAAAAAGAAAACAGCTCTGCTAATGGAAACTCCGCTTCCTTGTGCCTCAACGCCACTTGTTTGATCATTGAAGGGCAAGAAATAAATGTTTCCTTGTAACTGTGGGTATCAAATCCCAATGTACAATCCGAGCACAGCACCCTGCTGCGGGAGCGGCTGCGGGCTTAACCCTGTGCTGCCCGGCAGCGGGGGCGGCCCCGGGGCAGGGGCTGAGCCTGCAGCCTGGGTCCTGCACTGCGGGCAGGGGTGAAAGGGTGCTGGGGACACAGCGCTGGGGGGCGGGCAGGGGGCACGTGGTGTGCCAGATGGACAGACAGCCAGGCAGAGAGACAGGCGGACACAGGACAGGCAGCCAGGGCACAGGCAGCCAGCCCCGAGCCCCTCTCCTCCTGCCCGCGCTGAGCAGGCAGCTCGCGCCCAGCCGCAGTCCGTGAGCATTTTTATGAAACAGTATTTTATTAAATAAACAAACTGGAGCAATTCCAACAGATTTACGAACACTTCCTCTCCTCTCACTTGTTCGACCCGTTGCAGATTTATGGTTCTGCGTTAACCTCATGAGCACTCATAAAGTTTACCAAGATAATGCTGGCAGGAGGGAGAAGGGATTTTTATGGGTAAGTAATAATTACAAAATGCAGAAGTACTCAGGGAATCTGTTTATTAGTTGTGAGTGCGCGGTCAACAGTTACACCGTGCCTCGTGGCTGCTTTATGGAGCGCTCGCCCACATGCCCACCTCCCCGGGCGGCTGTTATCCCTGCTCTTCCCTTATTTCTCCTCTGAGGAGGCTCAGGCTGGGCTCCAGCGCAGCGCTCAGTGCTTTCTACACCCACCAACGCAACGCTCCCTCCTCGAGGTGCTGCCCAGGACGCGTGTGTGGGGCTGCGGTTTGGGATCGTTCCTGGGCAGCGACCATGTGTGAGCTGCTGTGTCCCCCCGTCCCCACATCCCTGTCTCCATGTCCCAATGTCCCCATGTCCCCATGTCCCCTGCTGCTGCCCTGGCTCCATGCGGGCGGGGGGTGGCAGTGCTCCCGCAGCCCCTCCCCGGCCACATCCCCGCTCCCTGGCTGTGAGTCGCTGTGGTTTGAAACCCAAACAAGGCAGCATGAATAATGCAATGCGCGCCTGCTTCTCCTCCTGCCTTCAAATCCTCGGAGGATGAGTGAAGCTTCTTGTCTGCCTCATTAGCGGCTGTTCAGCCATTTGATTTCTGTAACAATGAGCGCGCTCACCAGAATTTTCATACCTATTTGCGTCATGAAGTCAACACTGCATTTTTTGAATTCACATAAAAATTTAATGGCGTAATCTGCATATGTCTGTGCTGCAGCGCGGGCTCCGCTCCGCTCCCTGCAGGAGGACGGGGACACGGGGCTGTCCCCAGCGGCACGGGGGCACGGGGCTGGAGCCGGTGCGGGGCACCCTGCAGGACCTGGGACAGGGCACGGCAGGACGGAGCCATGGTGCTGAGAATTGATGGCGCTGACTAATTAATTGCCCTGCAGCGCAAGGAGAGGTGCTGCTGCTGTCCCTGCAGCTGGAGCTGGAGCTGGAGCTGGAGCTGGGGCTGGAGCTGGAGCTGGAGCTGCCCTGCACGGCACTGGCAGCAGCTCCGTCCCGGCAGGGCAGACAGCAAACAGCAGAGAAAAGGGAAATGCACAACAGTAAATCTGCTTGTGATGACTAATAATGAGATTCTGTTGAAATAAAATCTTTTATCTATTGGAACTATATTGCAAAAAAATAATCAAGCCTCTCCTAGCACGCAGTGTTAAACTCTGAAACTCTCGGCACAGATTTGCAATTTTGGCTCCGCAATGTTGGAACACTTTGCATTGATAACAGTGACTCATCCTGCTCAGGAAAAGTCACAATACCACAAAACACACACAGTGGTGTAGAAGAGAAGTGGTAACACTGAGCGAGCGTAACGTGGGGCTTTGATAACAGGAAAATGAAAAGCAAACCCTGAGTGAACCGCTGGAAGCTGCCCGCCGTGCTGCAGGGCACTGCCCGGGGCAGCCCCAGCCCCGCTGCCCACAGTCCAGGGCTGCTGGGGATGTTTAATTGGAATTAATGTAAGGTGTGAGTTTACAGTGGATTAGCCAGATCTCATTAAATCGCCTCCAACAGTGAAAGTTTTGTTTAGAATTAAAGTGTTCATAAATTGAACTTAACCAAATCAATGGGATTTTAATTCTGAATGAGTGTCCACCCCTGAGTTTAGTGCAGATGAACCCTCGCCCTGTCTGCACGGGGCTTTCCTTCCAATTCTTTTCCTGAGCACCCAGGTCTCGGCCAGACCTGGCGGCAGGTCAGTCCCGTGGTGTCGGACAGACCCGGGCGCACCCAGCCCAGCGCAGCACGCCGGAGCAGGCAGGGCGATGGGGCCCGGGAGGGCCGAGGCTCTCAGCACAGCCCCCGTCCTTCTGCCCGCAGCAGAGCAGCGGCGCAGCCCAGCCCCTGCCCGCAGCTGTGGGGAGCAGCCCGGGCGGCTCACGGTGGGTGCAGCACGGAGCTCGCGCGCTCGGAGCCGCAGCCCCGGGGCCAGCGCAGCACAGTGACATCGGTGACACCGGTGACATCGGTGACCTCGGTGGGGGCGGTGCTGGGAGGTGCCGGCAGAGCGCTGCCCCAGGCAGCCCGGTGTGCCCTCTGGAGAGGGGACGGCTCAGCGAGCAGGGAGCTGAGGACTCGGTTCCAAAGGAAGAGATGCGTGCTAAGGCGGGTGCGGTGGCATTGTCTGTGCCGTTGGATTCCCGCTGAGAAATGATTTTGGCATTACATCAGGGTGTGAGTTTGTCACCGCGGGTCACCGGGGACCGTTCTTGTTTGCTGTATGGTTTATAAACTCATATTTTCCATTTATGACATATAAAGCTTTGGATATCGCCAGAGAAAATACTGTAGTAAAACCCTAATAAATTACTACAGGCACAAGCAAAGCCGGGTAATTTATGGAGGGTTTGGACTTTAATAATGTTTTGTCTTAGATTTGGTCCTAATTATAAATCATTTGTAAAGACAGTTTAAAATATAAGCAAATCTTACATGGCATTCTTATTATCTACTTAATATCTGGGACCAAAAGATTTACTGTATTGCATTCTGGGAATTAAGCAAACTAGGAAACTAAGTAAGAAGGAAACACAGTGAAATTATAGTTTTGTCATAAAACTTTGATTGATCAATGATTATTGTAAAACTATGGTAACTATGCAGATGCCAACATAAATCTGTAACACAAGGGGATTTATTAGAGAAAATACTATATTTTCCACAATTTTGACTATCGTGTTAATATGGGTCTGACAGATTTACCGTGGTTTTAGCTTAATTAACTCTATTTGACTGTATATACCCTTATAATGCATGTATCCCCAGGTGCATCTGCTGCATAGCCAGCCTTGCCCTTCAGCTGGGGTTTAAGAAATATTTAAGCCTTGCCATAACTCTCCGACTCGGTGGCTCTGCAGAGCCGTGGGCGCAGCGCTGGGTTCGGCCTCGCTGCTGCGGGCGCTGCACGGGGTGCACTGGAAGCTGTCGTGCGGGTGTGCTGCGCTGGGAGCACCCTGCTGGGAGCACCCTGCTGGGAGCACCCTGCTCACTGGGAGCACCCTGCTGCCTGCCAGCCCTGCACCGCGTGCTTGCAGAGCACTGCAGAGGTGCTGGGGGTGCTACAGGTGCTGCAGGTGCTGCTCAGTGCCACAGGTGCTGAAGATTCTGTGGGTGCTGTAGATGCTGCAGATTCTGCAGGTGCTTGAGGTGCTGCAGATGCTGCGGGTGCTGCAGTTCTGCATGTGCTGAGGGTTGCACAGAGGCTGTGGGTGCTGGGAGCTCTGCAGGTGCTGCAGGTGCTGCGGGTGCTGTCAGTGCCATGGACAGGAGCTTTCCTTGCAGTGCTCTGTGTTTTGCACGCCTGCAGCAGCTCTGCCGAAATCCCAGGAGCGTGGCGCAGGCTCAGCCCGGCTGCAGGTGGGCCTGTGGGGAGCGGCCGTGCTGCTGCAGCTCTGTGCTCCGGGAAGATGGGAACCGTGGGGGACTCCGGCCCCTCGCTGGCTGCTCCAGAGCAATTTGGGCTGGGGTGATTTCACAGAGATTTACTGACAAGTGAAGGCTGGGCACCAGGCTCCTCGGAGCATGCTCCTGTGATGACGTTTTGGGGTCCACCCCGACCCCGGAGCTGCCCCTGCCCGGCCCCAGCCCCATCCCAGCCTGCATTGTGCCGGGGGTGACGCCGGCAGGCTGCCCGCACCCACCCGCCTGCAAATGAGGACACCGGAAAAAATGCAATAATTGTGACAGTAACTCACTAGGCCAAGCCTGACATGTCTCTAATTGCCTGCTAAAATTGTCTCTGTCTCCTAAAGTGCAAATTATCACCCGAAATGACAAGAATAATGAATGAGTAACTCTGATGTAATGCAACAATTAGCCCTTAAAGACACTGTCTAATATGCTAATGCCGAACACCCACTCCTTGTTATTAAGTGGCTGATAATTATTTAATTATCTGTCTGCCAGGATGATTTACTCGGTTTATTTAGCCGCAGATGCGGGCAGCGGCGCTGCCCGGAGCCCCGCCCCCGGCTGCTCCCCCAGCGGTGCCAGCTGCCCGCGGCCCTCGGACGGGAGCGGCCCCCGCTGCTCGCGGGGCAGGGAGCTGCCACCGCGCTCCTGGCTGCGGAGCTGCCGGTGCTGCCTCTGCTCTCTGCCGCGCTCAGAGCCGCCGGCGCCTGCCCTGGTGACGGGTGAGCCCCGCACCGGCCCCGGCTCCGCTCGCCGCTGGGCTGCTTGCCGGCAGTTTTGCGGTGATGTTGTTGAAGGTCAGAAAGCGTCTTCGCGCTGAAGGTTTCTGCCACCTCTAAGTGGCCCTCGCTGCCTCCCAGCAAGGCAATGAGATGTCGGCGTCTCCCCCCATCCGTCCCATCTCCCGGGAAATGACCCAGCGGGGCCGCGGGCAGTCGCTGCGCGGTGCAGCCCTCAGCCAGAGGGAGCGGCCCGACACCTCCCGGCCCCGTCGGATGCTTCAGCCCGGGGCTCAGACACAGCCGTGACGCGGTGGCAGAGGGCTGGGCTGTGCCGTGCCGCGGGGACGGGGGAGCTGGGGCTGCGGGAGCGACCTGGGCTGTGCTGCCTGCACGCGGGGCGGGGAAGGCCCAGGGGTTTCCATCCAGGGCTCAGTTCCTGACGTGTTCTGCGAACTCCGCTGAAAAATTCCTATTAGGCACAGCCTTCCTGTAAAGAATAACTTTTTACAAGGTGTAAATCCATTCTTGCCCTGAGCAGGGTCCGGGGGGACCGCGCTTCCTGTGAATTAGCACTGTCTGCGGCAGTCAGAGCTTTTCTAATTAGTGGGGAGCTGCATCCCCTCCCAGATATATGTTCTGCTTCCCCGTGTGCCTGTGACTGATGCCAGGGGCTGTGACTAATACCAGGGCCCTGTCACCGCGCTGTTTACTGCAGCTGCTCGCAGCTCGGCCTGTCCTTCCCTTTTGTTCTGCGCAATTAAAGCGCGGTGTTGGCACCCGAACGCACCACGGGCCCCGCGCTGCTGCTCCCTGGGTGCTGTCACAGTGCTGGTGACATCCTGGTGACACCCCAGTGACACCCCAGTGACATCCCGGTGACCACATCCCTAGCATCGGTCCTGGGCCGCCCCGTCCCTGCAGCTGTGCCCCGTTCCCCAGCGCCCCGTCAGCTTTGACCCCAGGGCTGTATGGGAGGCAGTGGGCACTTTGCTGAGCTGGGTTCCACGTCCCCGTGGCTGCTGGGCTGTGGTGGAGGCGCACGGACAGCCCCCTGCTCCCACACTGCCCAGCTGGCAATTAGCATCGCGTTATTTATAATGCTTAATGCCCTACCTTGCCGTAATGAAGAAGAATTCTGGTCCTCAGCGTCTGTGGTGAATTTAGTTGACTTTGGAGATTTTTTAATGCAGTAATAACTCCACACTCCCTCTTCCCCTGCGAAGCCGGGGAGCTGTTCATTATCGAGGTTCTGTCTAGGAAGGACTTTTTATCATCAGATTCCCAGGACAGGAGCAGAATTTAATCTCGCGGCTGCAGCTGAGCCAAAGAGCAAAGCCACCTCAAGGTCACCCGCCCCGGGGCGGCAGCACGGGGACTGGCGGGGACGCGAGGACAGGGACAGCTCGTGCCCCCCAGCCCCTCGCGGTGCCCAGGTCTGCCCCGTGCCCACGGCCGCAGCCCGGGGACACGCATGGCACCTCCGATGCACGGCGTGCGCTGCAGGCTCGGCGCTTTGCCACCTTTTTCCCTACAGACCCGTTGCTGAGGAGCAGGGAGGGCCGCTGCGCTCCTCTGCTCGGAGGGAGCTGCAGGAACCTGCGGTCCTGGCACAGCCAGCGCCCACCGCTGATCTTCCCAAAGTGATGGCAATGAAGGCATGGACAGTTTGATGTTTTTTTTTCCTTCTAAACAAAGAATTAATGATGTGTGAGAACCCTGGGGAAAATTGCTGATAATTTGCGATGGCACTTTCAGGTGAGGGTGGGAAGTTTTGTGCAGTGAGGGAAGGATGGGAGAGGTAAACACCGAGCAGCAGCCGCGTCGCTGCTCTGACAATTTAGTCTACTACGTACCATTAACCAACCTAAAATAACTCCTCTGGTAATAACCCTTCAGATACAAGTGCTTGTGCAGACAAAGGTGTTATTAAGTTAAATTACCCTAAAAGAGTCGGATTGACAGGAAGGTTCAGGCAGCGGTTTGGCAGCCGAGGGCCTCAGCAATGCACGCAAACAGCAGCGGATGCGGCGAGCCCGGGGCCCAGCTTGCAGGGAGCAGAAACGGGGCTGCAGGGCTCTGCCCACCGCAGCCCCAGGAGCAGCGGCCGTGGCTCGGGGCTGGGGTCGGGGCTGGGATCGGGGCAGCACTCCGTGGATTTACTGATCCCATCCCACCGCCACCCGCATCCCACCACGGCCCCCATCCCACCGCCACCACCATCCCATCACCGACCCCATCCCACCCCACTGCCTCCTCCCGGAGCCCAGGAAGCGCTGCATTCTCTTCCCCTCCGGAGGAGCCTCGCACAGGTGCATGCCACACCGTTTTTTCCCCTTCCCTCTCATTTTTCTCTTCTTTTGCACGCTTTTCCCGTCCCGGAGGTACCTCTGAAATCTCCCAACGTCAACTGGAATCAGCTCTGGCTTATGCCGCAGCTAATAAATTAGAAATGCCACATTCTCCCAAACTGCATTATTACCGTTTATAATTTTGATTGTTAATTTGCATACGAAAATTAGTCCTGTGACATGCGTGAATTTTATTTTATTCTTGAACTAATTATAAACAAGAATGCCACATTATTTACATAACTAATTATTGTTCCTTCTGTTCTCCCATTTTTAAATCAGAGTCCCATTCTACATTGGTTAACGATGCAAATGAACAATCAGAGAACATTTCTAAAGTTTCTGAATTTGTTCTATTTGCATCAAATACAAATTCCTTTGAATGGGAGATAATATGCTTTTCCATTTTAATGGACGTAAATTAGGCTGATTTTAATTTATAGTTAATTTGAATGAATAATTCCCGTCTACCTGAGTATATTTTTTCAGAGGCCGATCGTAGATGTTTATTAACCCATAAATCTGCCTTTTGTGATAAACAAAGGAAAATTTTGCCCCAAAAAGTGATTTTCTGCCTTCCTTGTCAGCGCGGTCCCCAAGCTGTGCCGCTCCCCCCCGGCTCCGGGGCCCCCCGGTGCCTGGGCCGGGCCCTGAGGCCTTGCAGACAGCACAGCCCCAAACGCGTGGGTTCTTTTTTCCCCAATTTTTCCCTATTTCTGCAGTCTGAGGGCGGCACGCACCCAGGGCAGCCCCTGTGCTTCCAGGGAGGCTCTGCCCAGCCCACCCACGCCGCTAACGAGGCGGGCAGGCTAATTGGCCGTGATGGGATTAGGAACCTAATGCATTAAGATCGGAATGAGAATTTAATAAACTCTAACGTGGACGCGGAGAGCAAGCAGCGCAGCCCGGCTGCCTCCCAGTGCCGCGGGGCAGGGAGCAGCGGCGGGGCCGGGTGTGCGGGCTCTGCCGGCAGCGCTCAGCACGGGCCCCGGGCTCTGCCGGCAGCGCTCAGCACGGGCCCCGGGCTCTGCCGGGACCGCTCAGCACGGGCCCCGGGCTCTGCTCTGCGCAGCCGGGGCCAGGACGGGGGCTCGGAGCGGGCAGCGCCGGGGCCGGGCGGTGGGAGCGGGGCTGCTGCACTGCAGCCAGCCCCGGGGTTCTGTGCAGGGGCTGGGAAAGCTCCTGAGCACGGCAGAATCGCTGCACGTGCAGCTGGAACGGTGCAGGGCGTCAGGAAGAGGCGCTGCCGGGTCCCCTCTCCTGTGGGGGCCGTCCCCCCGCCCGCTGGGCTCCGTGCACCCCTGGGTCCCGGCGGCCCCAGGTGTGGGTGTCAGAGCCCAACACCCACGGGCCCCCTCTCCCCCCTCCCATGGAGCCAGCGCATGGCACACCTCCTCAAACAGCCTCTACATAAAGGTGTGTCGTAAAAAAGAAACCCTCCAAAACCGTGTCTGTCTGATAATCACGGAATTGCCTCCCAAGGAGCCGTTATGTTCTGTGTGGTAGGAAATAGGAATTTTAGAACAGATCCTAAACACTGCTCTTACACGGTGCGGCATCACAGCTTGCAGAGCCAGCACACCCTGGTGGGGGGTAATGCACGTCCCCAAACTGCCCTCGTCCCCACAGCCCTGTGACAGTGATGGCTGCGGGAGCATGGGGCTGCAGGAGCACGGCTGGGGCTGCAGGAGCACGGCTGGGGCCGTGTGCCATGCTGCAGCATTGCTGGGCTGTGCAGCCCCCGTGGCCCCACGCGTGCTGGTGCACAATTGCCGTTTCCCTGGGCACTGACCACATTGATTCAAACAAATGTCTGAAAGTGAAGCGGTGCAGAGGGCTGTGCTGGAATGATATCGTTGTCCCAGCACGGTGTCACTGCTGGCCGTGAGCACTCTGCTGCTGGGTGCCTGGGGGACACCTGGCCCTTGGCTGAGTTTCCCTTCTGTTGTGTCAGTGCCAGCCCGCGAGGCACCAGGCCGGCGGGGCTGTGTGAGCCTCGCTGCCCCTTGCACAGCCCCAGCAGCCTGGGACAGGTCGGGCTCTGACGAGCACCCTCACCTCCGTCCCTGTCGTCAGAGGGAAGCACAGTCTGCTGGGCAAAGCCTTTGTTCAGCCCTTACAGTGCTCTGATTTCTGCACAAGGGAACAGCGCTGTTCCTCGCTCCTGCTTAATTCAGCGGCAACACAGAACCATTTTTCCTGGGTTTTTCAGGCCAGATTCAGCTCCCATTAAAGTCAATAATTAGATTTTCATCATCAGTAATTGAAGTGCTGCCCGGCCAGCTGAGCTGCCGTGCTCTGTAAGTGCCCACGGTTTGGGCAGGGTGGGACAGCTCCGCTGCAGGGCCATTGGCACTGGGGCTGTTCTGGGCAACCTCTGCCGCCCGGTGCCCCGGGTGCTGCGGGAGCTGGGGGCGGGGGGGGCTCTGGAGGTGCCCGCACCCTGTGGGTGCTGCCCAGTGCCCGGCCGGGAGGCGAGGAGGAGCGGAGCTCGTTTAGCCAGAAATTGAGTCCAATTAGTGACCGGGAGCTACTTTGGAGTTTTGCTAATGCAATTAGAGAACCTAATTGTATTAATCACAGTCATATTATATTGCCAATAATTAAATTCCCTTTGACACAATTGTTTATACTTCCATAGCTTATTAATTAGGCTAACGTCGTTAGTCCCTGATGCCACAGATCCAAAGGATCCATGGAACCAGGAGCAGCTTCTCCTCTCCTTTTCCCCCGCTCCTCGGGCTGTCGGTGCTGTTGGACCCCCCGCAGCCAGCACTCTGTAAGCACAGAGATGGGGATGGGGACGGGCAGGAGGCTCTGCTGGCCCTGACCCCGTCCCTGGAGGTCAGAGTGCGGCTGTGGGGCAATGGAGAGCATCGCTCCTGTGAGGGGAAAGGGGAGACAGCAAAGTGGGGGCAGCAGGCCTTCGAGAAAGAGTAAATCCCGAGATCTAATAGGTGTGGTATCCTTGGAAACAAAACCGATAGAAGTACGGTAAGAAAAGAAGCCAGTTCCTAAAACAAATGATGTTAATGCACGTGGACAAGCACCTCAGAAGCCAGGAGTCTCAAGGTTCTTTGTGACTTCAAGCACAGAAATTGCAGAGAAGGGAGAGGTGCAACCCAATGCTGAGGGAGGTGTGGGGCACAGCCCAGCAAATGGCTGCGGGGGGGGGAGGAGGAGGCAGCTTGGGGGGCTGCAAGGGAACATCACCCTGAAACCTCATGGGAGGAGGAGGAGAGCAGGAGAAAGGTTTGTTCCCCCCTTACAAGAGAGAGATGGAAATCTGCAACAGGTGAGGCTGCTCAGCTTAATTACAGCTCCTACAAAAGCACAACTCCCAGCAGCTGGGAGGAGAGAGAGGAGATGAGCTGGAGCCAGCACTGCAGCGGCCAGCAGGGCAGCACAGCAGTGTCCTGGTACAGGCAGCCGCATCCCAGTACAGGCAGCTACGCTGCCTGCTGCCTCCAGCTGATGAGGTCGCAGGTTAAGGCAAATGCTCCATCGCTGCTGCTCCCTGAGTGCAGGTGTTTGTGCTTTCTGCTGTTTCCCTGTGTCTGCTGCTTGGGGCAGGGCTCGGTGCTCCTGACTCCATGAGCGCTTCCCAGGGTCTGACCCCCAGTGCTCTGCTTTGTCCTCAGAGCTCACCTTCACTTTGTGGAGTGTGCTCTGTTCTCGTGTTTGTTTCGGTGGTTGGAGGTCTGTGGGTGGCAGAGCCCTGAGCCCTGTGGGAGCAGCGAGCAGCCTGTGTCTGGGAATGGGGGAAATTCTGAGGAGGTGACAGTGAAATGCCATGGGAGTGGTGTTGGGTGAGGAGCTGTGTCACAGGGAGCTGCACCCCCCCTGTGTGTCTGGGCCCTGGGAGGAGGGCTGCACCACGCAGCTGGGGGGGGCAGAGGCCCCGCCAGCAGCAGCCGCTGGATCCTTGCCCGGGGGGCACTGAGCACTGCGGGTGCGGTGTGGTTAATTGCTAATTGCCTGTAAGGCTCCCCCTGATCAGCCCTGTCAGGTTGCATCACCGCTGCCAAGGTGAATTCATCGCTTGTGCGCTGCTCATGGAGCTGCTATGATTGTAATTATAATTACCTGCTTTGTGTGCTCCTTCCAAGCCCTCATAGCTGCTGAGTAACCATCCTGCACCCCCCCCTTCCTTTGGAGCCCCCCACCTCCCAGCCAGCCCCGTGGGTGCTGCTCCTGCCCTAGCACAGGGGCATGGAGGTCAGAGGGGCTGCCCCACGCTGAAGGCATAGGGTGGGGGCTCAGTGAAGCAGGAGCCGTTTTCCAGCAGGGCCCATCCTCGCTCAGCTCCCAGCACTGAGGGTTTGCTCTGTGCCCCGCAGCCTGGCCCTGGCTCCTTGGGCTTCACTGGTGATCAGAAGCTGCGGCTGCAGGCTGGGAACTTCCAGTAATGATGCGCAGAGGAATGCCTGCGAGGCTAAATTGCTTGATTTGCATTGTCTTGGAATATTTTTGCATACCACAATGTATTTTTGCTTTGCCCTTTTCCCCCTCCTCCCTCTCCCCGTATTTTCCACTCGGCAGTGGAGGTGCAGAGCCCCACGGGTTGGATCCATCTCTCCTTGCCCTGAGCCGTGCTGCCCCCGCTCTGCAGGTGGTGGTGGCCCAGGGGTTGGGGTCCACGGAGGGCGCTGGCACCACTCCTGTCCCCGCTGTGCCCCGTGGCACTGTGTGGGCACATGGGGAAGCAGCATCCTCCTGTGCCCGGGGAGACACGGGGATGTCTCCAGGAGCATTTTTCTAAGAGCAAATTCAGCTCTTTCAGACTAAGCCATGTGTCTGTGTGCATGCTCCCTGCTCCTGGTTGTGGCTGCACAGCCAGCGCTGCTGGGTGCTCCCTGAGCCTGCCCCAGAGCAGGGGCTGCGGGGAAGCAGAGCCGAGCAGGAGGGAAACCTGCTGGGTCCTGACTGGGGAGGCGGGGATGAACGGGGAGGTGAGGATTGATAGCTGCCTGGTCCGCTGCACCTTTGAGGAATCATTAACATCTGATTAATTAGTTAAGGTCTGCTTTGAAAATGTAAAGCGCTGTACTTATGCAGAGTAGGACAGGCTGGTCCCGGAGCTGTGCAGTGCTGAGATGATGAGAGAGCGCAGGGAGGGGGAGGGAGTGGAGCAGCACAGGGCTGGGGCTGGGGAAAGCCCCGGTGTGGGTGGGCAGCAGGGATGGGAGCACAGGGCCGGGTGCTGCCCTGGTGCTGCTGTGCTTCAACGCTGCCCATCCAAGGGCAGCAGTGTCGGGGCCTTGCTGCTGGTGAGCTGCTGCTGGCAGCACCGCGTCCTCGTGCTGCACATCCTCTGTGCACCCTGCGATGTCCCTACCCCAGGGCTCGCTCTGTCCCTCTGTATCCCAATCGGAGAGTGTGCCGGGTGCCTTCTGCCAGCCCCAGAGCCAACATCCGTCCTATCCAACAGCTAAGGCCCTTAAATGTATTTTAATAAACTCCATTTAATGGCCATACAGTAATTTTCTGATTAATTCCAATAAATCCTTATCTGAGATGCGCAATTTAGAATGTGACGGATCGTGCTGTCATGGATGGATTGTGTAATTGTTGCCTGGGATGAGATGCTGCGGGAGATGGGGATGAAGGTGCAGCGCTGGGGATGCCCTTGGCAGGAGAAGGGGCTGTGGGCATGGGCACTGCTGGCTGGAGGCCAGGGCAGCCGGCCAGATGGCTTTGATCCTAATTTCCTTAAAGCAGGAGGAGACACCGTTCAGGAAGCACTGGCTGGGTTATTGAATTTGTTGCTGGCTCCCTGAGGAGCGAGGAGAGAAGCAAAGGTTACCCGGTGTTTACACTTGGTGACATTTCTATGAATAGCTGTTAAAGAGCAATGCTCCCTCCCGCTGCTGGGTGCTGGGGGGTCCCTGGCGCGTGGGGATGGGCCAGGAGCTCCCGCTGCGGTCAGTGGGTCCCCCGGAGCAGCTCGTGGGGCTCTCTCTGCTCAGCCCCCCCAGTGCTGCCTTCCCCTGCTGACCTGTCAGCACCTCTGCTGTGAAGTAACTGAGCACCCACAGGGACTACTTCAAACAGAATCTGAAGGGCTTTGTTCAGTGTCCAAACAAAGTGCTTTGACACTGAAGCGTTCGTGTCTCCATGTTTTCAAGACTTTATTTTGGGAAAAATTAAAAGCTCGGTGCTAACCCTTCCCGGGAGCATCAGGATGGAACTCCCTGAGAAACACAGCGAGAAATTCCCGACTGTCCTTTGGCAGCTGCTGCAGCTCTCCCGTTCCCTGGGGGCAGAGCCCCTTCGCCCCCGCTGCAGCCCTGGGGTTTTGCCCCCCCTGTGCCCAGGGCAGCCCCTGCCCTCCCCAGCACAGGTCGGGTGGCACAGGACAGGCACTGGCTGTGCTTAACGGGGGGTTTGGGGCACGGTGATGGGGGGATCCCAACGCACATCACTTCTCTTTGTTCCTTCCTACAGATCCTGGTTTTCACTTTAGCAAGAGACCCAGCTTTTTGGTTTATCGTGGCCGAAGTGAATTTGTAATCATGCAATTATCCTCCTGCTAAATTAATATATTAAAATGTTCAAACAATTGTTCCAGTAATTAAACAGACAGATATTAGAGAAAATGAAGGCATTTTAGTCCCGCTCTCTGGAATGTGCTGACCTTTCCCCTTTCTGAGCTGCTTCTCAGACAGTGTAGAAGTGATTGGATAATTGGATGGCTCATGTTCTTCTGAAATCACTGAAGCAAAAGAAAGATGGAATTGCCCCAAAGTTTGTACTGAAACATGCTGTGCAGTTTGCTAATGAGATGTCTTCCTCTCCTGCCCATTGTTAAAATGTAGAAATCGTGATCTGCACGACCTGCAGCCATCGCTCTGGGGCCTTGGCCGTGCCCCTGGCCCTGTGTCCCTGCTGCTGGCAGCTGGCAGGGTGCATGGCTGGGGGGCTGGGGGCGGAGCTGAGCTGCACGGTGCTGGGGGTGTGTGCAGGGGCTGGGGGTGGCTCTCCTGGGGGTCTGGGGGTTTCTCGCAGGTCTCGTGCTGTGCACACCCTGGGGCTCAGGGGCGATGGCCTCGCTGTGAGCAGCTGCAGGGCTTCCAGCGAGGCGTCTGCTCCGGGGCTGGGAACTGAAGTGCTGGGGAACGCAGCGCGCTCCTGGCTGCGAGGGCTCTGGCTCAGCTGAGCACCCTCTGTGTCTCTGACCTCTGTCAGAGCGTCCCTGGCTTCAGCTCCCTCTGCTGCGTGCCGTGCCTTGCTTGTGTCCCTGCATCCCTGTGTCCCTGTGCTGGGGCAGGGGATGGCACTGCCCCAGGGTGCAGGGCCAGGTCCCGTGTCACCCTCCCTGCCCCCCCCCGCAGCCAGCAGCCGTGCCGGGGGTGCTGCCCAGCCCGCGGTTGCCAACGCGCAGCGGGGGGAGCGGTGCTGGGAGCGCCGGGCTGCTCTGGAGCAGCGTGTGCGTCGGGAGGGTCAAGTGTCTGCTTCGCTTTCCATTTATCAGCTCTTATTTTCAGGGCCTTACAGTTTGGACAAACTAATAGAAGCAGGGTTCATGGGGAGAGTATGCAATGCAGCAGGCAGGATATCATTCATCTCTCCCCACTGTCAGCCACCAGCTTACAGACAGGCATAAATAAAAGTTTTATTGTCTTGCACCATCATAACACACCAAAGCTGAGGGGGAAAAAGAAATCGCAGCAGATAATTTATTCAGCAAGTGTTATCCTTTCATTAGCTGTTCTCCAGGCAGTGCTGACATTCGCTGCTGACTGTGCTCCCAAATAACACAGAATTTCCTCTCCCTGCGTCGCTGAGTGCTGCAGTGGGGTGAGCCCAGCACTGCAGGTGGAGGCAGGGATGGGAGCAGCAATGGGGCAGGGATGGGAACAGCAATGGGGCAGGGATGGGAACAGCAATGGGGCAGGGATGGGAACAGCAATGGGGCAGGGATGGGAGCAGCAATGGGGCAGGGATGGGAGCAGCAATGGGGCAGGGATGGGAGCAGCAATGGGGCAGGGCTGCCCTCCCTCCTGCTGCCCTATTGCTGGGGCTGGTACTGATTCTCCCAACAGCTGAGTGGTGGAGCTCCTGAGCACAGCACCAATTGTGAAATGCTAATTGCTAATGCCTATTCCTGAATTGCCAATTGAGTATGACCTCAAACGTATTTTCAGTAAATATTTGGCCTAAATGGCATTTTCCCCCTGAGTGCTTTTACTGGGTGAGGGGGAAGAGCTGCTTGGTGCAGGGAGTGGAGGGGCTGAGAGGGCTCTGCCGTGGGGTGGGGACTGCTGTGCCCCACCTGCCCCTCGGAGCTGCCCCC
>WBMW01006005.1:27868-41185 GCA_013396635.1 Penelope pileata | reverse complement strand
GCCCTGTGAGCAGCCCAGAGGCTGACGGACCTCTGGAGCTGTGTGGCTGCGGGCATGAGGCAGCTCAGGGCCCCCCAGCACCTCCGGGCTGCCCCCAGGGAAGGGCCCCAGAGGTGGCCCTGGGCTGTCCTGGGAGCACAGGGACCAACGCAGGGCTGGGGGAGAGCCCTGGAGCTGGGGGTGCGGGTGGCACCGAGCGGGTGCGAGAGCAGCCAGGACCACGGAGCCCTTCCCACCGCTCTGTGTAATGCGTGCACGTGTACTCCGTCCATCCTTCCACCCATCTGTTTTTTTCGAAGACTTACTTATTTTTATCACCTTTTTCTTCTGTAGTATTTTGACTGCTCCTATAAGGTTTAGAGATAAAGTTGTGACCTTTCCCAATGCGCTGCAATTAATTTTTACTTCAGGCTTGTAATGAGCCCCTGTTATCCATCACGAGCAGATCGCCGTGCTCGTACATCACACCCGGCCGTACCGGGGGCTGCACCGGGGTGGGACAGCCCGGCCCCCCGGGGCACACGGGGCTGCTCGCTGGGTTTGCTGAGCGCAGGCATCGTCCGTGTCCGTGCATGGGGCTGGGGCAGGGCAAGCCCGCCTGGCACAGCGCGTGGAGCACCGTGCTGTAAGGCTGTGCCCAGCAGCAGTGTTCCCGTAGTGCACCGAGATGGTGTCTGCAGAGCCCCAGGGAGCACCCACGGGGCCGTGCCCTGCCCCTGCCCTGGTGGTGCCCGGGGTTCCCTCGGTGCTGGGGATCCTTCCCTGCTGTGAGGATTCCTCCTGCCTCGTGCTTGTGGAGACAGAGGCGCGGAGTGCCCGGTTCAGATGCCGTGTGCCCCAGCCCCATCTGGCACACACAGGCACGGCAGGCACGGGGGGGGCTCCTAAGGTGTGCGGTGTTTGGTTTGGGATAGCACTGCTGTAACGGATAGCACTGCTGTAACGGCAGATACCGTGTGAAGTCTGAAGTAGGATCGTGACAACTGTGCTGCTGCCCTTCCTGGCTCCTTTTACTGAGGGCGATTGCTTGGCTGGCGTGCTGCATCCCTGGCTGTAACCGCTGGTGTTGTTCTGCAGCATCTCACCTGCTTCGTGTGTTCAGGAGAGCCATCCCACGGAGCTGCCAGAGCCCCGGGCTGCAGGCAGCACCCAGGAGCAGGGGGACCCGCTGGGGTGCGGGTCTGTGCCACGGTGTCAGGGCTGGGCACAGAGTGATGGTGGCACTGCGCGGGGCCACCCCACTCCTGTCCCTGTGCCCACACGTGGGGAACCCCCTGTGCATGGCGGGGGTGGGGCAGAGAGCCGGGGGGGTCATGGCACCAGCAGTGGTGGCCGTGCCACCCTGCTCTGCACGGGGCAGTGCCCGGCTCCAGCCCTGCTCCCATCCCACTGACATCCAGCAGCAAGTGCAGAAAGAGCCGAAGTGTGGCAATAGAAACTGCTGGCGTAACGGGAGATTTAGTGCTAAAACGTTTCAATAAAATAAACCTTTAAGAGCTCCCATTACTTGAGAATTGCCCTGCAGATCCTTGTTAACTTTACAGCACCGAGGGGCCTCGCGCCCAGCAGCGCGGTGCCGGGGACACCGGGGAGCGGAGCAGGGACGGGGCCCTGGCTGCCAGCAGTCACGGAGCGGCCGCAGGCACCGCTCCTCGGCCCCGTGGGTACCGCTCCACGGGCTGCCCCGAGCCCTGCAGCTCTTTGCCACCCTCCTGAGCACTGCACCTCCTAGCACGTGGTGCAGTGGTGCTGCTTTGGGGCAGGACCCGGGGTGCTGTTGCTGCCCAGAGGAGCAGGAGGTGCGGGGTGCCCGGGCACGGCAGCGCTCCTCACCTGGACCACGCTTGGCTCCGTGCTGCTCTGCGGCGTAGCGCAGACATTGCCTCTAGGTACTCCAAAGCACTGTTTAATTTGAATGAAATACACTAAATAGCATGGTGTCAGGTGTAATTATATGTTACCAGCAGTGTGCCAGAAGTAAGTTGCTAACACATTGGCATGGTTACTGTACACTTGGGTGAATTTCAAATACGGTTTTGTTAGTATTGGATCTAAGGGAAGGAAGCCAAGTCTGACTATTGAGGAAAACAAGTGGAAGTGCTGTAGACTCATTATTCATCTCTGCTCCTGCAGCTCTTGGATCGAATAACACGCTCTCTGCCATTGTAACGGAGCCTGCTATCTCACCGCTGCTCTTCCCTCTCCTGCTCCCGGTGCCTCGTGGAGGAGCGCGGGCACGGGGCGTTTCCTGGCAGTTATGCAGGGTGGAGCCACGGCTCGGTGACTGGCAGAGCCAGAGCACCTGCCTGGCCCCTGAGCAACATCCCCTGAGCATCATATCCTGAGCATCATCCCCTGAGCATCATCCCCTGAGCATCACCCCATTTCCCCATGGCCCTGCTCTGGGAGGTGCCGGCAGGCAGCAGCTGGAGGGGCTGCGGGGCTGCCCGTGCCCTGGGGCTGCTGTTCTGGCACATCCCGGGGCTTCGGCCTGCGGGGCTGGGGCTGTGCCCTGTGCTGCTGCAGCCGGCCCCGACCGCAGGTGCCGTGCAGGCGAAGCGACCGCTGCCTGCTCACGGCTCCCCATTAAGATGGAGCTGTGCCTCCCTAAGTAAAATATTGATGAAGAAGGCCTGAAGCTAGGAATGAAGTGGCCTGGCTGTATTTCCTTCCCGTTTTTAATAGCTCGCTGCTTCATGCCAAGAAGACTAAAGTGTGTTATTTGGCTCTGGATGAAAATGATTTCAATTGGGTGGTGAGCTTGTCATTTGCATCTCGAATAAATAGGCTCTAACAAGAAGAGATCTGTTTAATGGAGAGATTTAGGGAATTCAGGCTGAATCCTGCCTGACTTAAGGTCCTGAGACAATAATTGGGATGAGCAGAATAAAGCTGAGAGCCCTTCATGGGACCAGACAGCGTCTGAGGTTTTAACTAGAAATTGAACCGTCCAACTCTGTCAGTGCATCTGGAATTGGAAATGGGATGTTTATAGGCCTGGGAATTGGCGCTCCCTGCACAAATTGTGCCTGGTGTATAATAAGCCGGCCCGGCTCGTAATGAGCGTGGCTGGAAATTAGGAGCCACCATGATGCTCTGTGCAGCACATTGCTGGCCTGCCGTGAGGACAGGGCACTGCCCAGCAGGTCCGGCACCAGGCTGGGCGAGTGCTGCGGGGGTCCCGTGTGGGGCCAGGGGTCCTCGGGCAGCCCCCACCCTGCCCCATCCCATAGCTGGGAGCTGCAGGCAGGGTGGGAACAGCAAGGGAGAAGCGCGGATGGGGGCGGGGCTGCGGGGGGCAGCCGGGGGCAGCGGTGGGCATGGGGTGAGGGGAGCACAAACCACAGCCCCCCCAGGGCACTACGGCAGTGAGCACCTTCCAGCATTCCTCTGTTTTTGGCTGTAGTGTTTTAGCTCAGGAGAAATGAGCTTTTCAATTAAAATGAATATTTCTGAGGGGAAACTGATGTTATTTGCAATGGAAGGAGTGAAAGCCCTCTGCAAGAAGCCTCCTGCCCCAGCAGCTCTGAGTGTCTCCAACATCCATTCCTGCTCAGAGGGCTGCAGATCTGTGAGATGGGGTGGGCATAAGGAGGAAAACTGTGAGCCTTCCTGTCCTCAGCCTGCGGCAAAGTGGGGATCCGAGGACGGAGCAGGGATCCGAGGACGGAGCAGGGATCTGAGGATGGAGCAGGGATCTGAGGATGGAGCAGGGATCCGAGGACGGAGCAGGGATCTGAGGATGGAGCAGGGATC
Organism: Penelope pileata; assembly: GCA_013396635.1. Taxonomy (NCBI): domain Eukaryota; kingdom Metazoa; phylum Chordata; class Aves; order Galliformes; family Cracidae; genus Penelope; species Penelope pileata. Next base: position 37,429 of record WBMW01006005.1, on the reverse strand, counting down.
TGAGGAGGTCGTGGCCGTGGGCAGGGGTGGGCTGGGGCCAGGCGCTGCCGTGCTGCAGGGGCTCGGTCCCCGCACAGAGCGGGGTCGGTGTGTACCTGGGGAGCCCGTAACCCACGGGTCACTGCTGTGACAAACAGTGATGTCTCTTTTGGAGCTGTTATGGCTGATCATGGTAATGGGCACTCGGAGAGCCTTTAATTGGTGATTTGTGCATGTGCTATCACAAAATTTTAAAACACGTTTACTGTCATTTCTGGTGTGGGGCAGAAGCCCTGGTTGGCTACACTGAGACGTGTGAGCAAAGCCCCAGGTGCCCGCCCAGGAGGGCTCCATCCCACGGGGACGTGGCCGCAGCCTCCAGAGCACCCTGCAGAGAGAGCTGCAGAAAGGGGGCACGGGGGCACCCCCCAGGCGCTCCATCCCACAGAGCCTGGCCGTGACCCCAGTGGGGCTGAGCAGTGGGGCGGCCCCTCAGGAGCGGGGCCGTGATGCAAAGCAAGCAGAAAGGTTCCTGACCGCCAGGCCCGGAGTGTTTCTGCTCTGCCCCCCAGGAACAAAACGCACAGAGCACAGGGACCTGTGGGGACGGTGCTGGCACCCGGGGTGGGGAGCGTGGCTCCAGGAGAAGCTGTAATTAACAGCACCTGCCCTTGCTGTCAAGTTCTTCTTCATTAGGAATAAAGCGTGTGTCAGTGCATAATTAAAATTATGCATATTTTTAAAACAGTGCTTTCTAAATAGGGCTGCAGTCATCTGCAGCTATTAATCCAATCAGCCCATGGCACGCGCTGTGCTCAGGTGAGTTCATCGCGCTCTCCCTGTCCCCATTTCTCCCTCACTCTCCTCCCAACCTTGCTGGTAACGAGAGTGGATGGAGCAAGAGGGCTTTGACTGATTGAGTTACCATAGCGATGCCATCCATCACCGCTCTGCCATTGCCAGCCCTGAGCGCACGCCCTGTCCCGCTCTGTTTACCCGAGCAGCTCCGGCAGCACCGGGACGGGGCTGGGGCTGGGGCTGGGCAGGCGATGCTGCACAGACCCTGCAGGCAGGCACACCCAGAACAAAAGAGCGGCAGTGGATGCTGCTCAGCGCCTGCTGTCAAACAATGACAGCCCTAAATTAATTAAGATCCAGCAAGGAGCCGCACAGCCCTGCCCTCCCTTTGTTTCCCCCAGGGAAGGGTTCATGCGGGGATGCGATGTGGAGGCGAGCTGGCACCCCGTCCTGAGGGCCGGGGGGGTCAGAGCAGGTGGCCCTGCTGTGTCCTGCCAGCAGCTGTCCCCAGGGGACGTCCCCATGTCCCCTGTCCCCATCCCACAGGCTCAGAGACCCAGGCAGGGCCGTGGGGCGAGTGCTCCTCGCACACGTTGCTTCGCTCATTGCCTGGAACAAGTGCCCAGCTGTATAAGATTAAAATTAACACGGGGCTTCCAGGGGAAGCTGAGCGTTGGTTATTGTTCTGCCAGTGTGAGCTTGTTCAGACGAGCATCATCTGGCAGCCGGGGAGGGAGAGAGCATGATACAGGCTGAGAAATTCATTGAAATGTTGGGTCCCAGCCAGAGAGAAAACATCGCTGAATGGCAACATAAAAGGAAATTGTCCCATAACGTTCAGAGAGCACTTCAGTATTTGTCCTCTTTATTTTAAAGCGTCGAGGATCTTTGGGAAACACTCTGGAATGGGACTTTTATAGATGGTCTAAATTAAACTTCACTTAATATTATAAGCAATAAATCCTCATTGTCAGGTTTTGTTTAGCGGGTATAAAAATGATTGGTAGGTGCTGTAGCTTTTTCCCGAGAACAGAAGATCAGTGCTCCTGCTGCACAGCCCTGCCCTCGGCCCGGGGCAGGCAGGGGCCCCTGCTCCCGGCCCCTGGCACGCGGTGCGGTGCCCGCTGCAGGGTGGGCAAAGGGACCTGGGCTCGGCTCCCTCCCCGGCGTAATGGAATCGTTCACAGCTGTGCTCAGGGCTGGCTGGACCTCGCTGCTTCCCTCGCCTTTTCCACGCTCCCTGCTAAATGTCCAGGAAAACCAAACCTTGCATCCAGGCTGTGGGAATCAGGCACCAGAACGGAGCCCGAGCACCTGGGCAGCCCCGAGGGGCAGGGTGAGCCCACGGCTCGCATCAGCCCTGGGCCAAGCCAGCAGCTCTGGCCGTGCTCCAGCCCGGGCCCCGCAGCCCGCAGGTACAGCATCCCCTGTCAGCTGGTGCAGGGCGAGGCAGCAGGGAGCACTGCCACGGAACTGCTGCTCCTTGCACCTGCTTCCTGCAAGCTGGGGTTTTACTGCCATTAAGGAAATACATGAGGTCACTTTTTAAGTATTTTTTTGATTTCTGATGGTATCTCCACGTTCAGCCTCCTGTCCCCGGAGCCCCTGGGCTGTGCCGTGGCTCTGCCCGGTGCAGGGGTGCAGGAGGGCCCTGCAGGGGCTGGGGCTGCAGCTGGCACCCGGCCGTGCGGAGCCGCTCCGCTCTGCAGCGTGCACGGCAGCGTCTGCCAGCAGCCTGTAAAATGATAAAAACCAATTTAGTGCCATTTATGATGGAGGAATAAGAGAAATCATAGAACAATTACTTACAGGAGATTTACCCCATTCTATATATTTAGGCTGAATGTGGCATTTCCAACGACGTCCCAGCTGTGCTCCCGGGCCAAGCCGCTGCATTGGGGATGCAATTTCAGAGGAGATCTTTAGGTGCAAATTGATTTTGCTATGAATATTTATGCGGCGGTGAGGCTGCGCCTGTGCCGGAGGGGGAGCGCGGGCTGGGCCGGAGTGCTGGCACGGCCGGCACTGGGGTGCACTGGGGGCAGGGACCCTGGGGTGCACTGGGTGCAGGGACCCTGGGGTGCACCCCCCGCGCGTGGGGCGGCTGCAGGGTGCCCGGTGCTGTGCGGGGGGGGCTCTGCCTGCAGCTGATTTGGAATGCGCGCCGCATCCCGGCGCGGTGCATTCCCCTGCAAGAAACCCAGGAAAGACAAGAAAAATGAAGGCAGGCGCAATCTCATTTTCTGAGGGCTGCAAGTCAGCCAGGAAATGGCTATTATTCCATCGACACTGTCGGTATTAAGTTATTTCCTTCACTAAATACGAGAATGTTCATGAATATCTATTGAGTTCCAGGTACCGGCATCTCCCAGCACTGCGGCTCACTGATTGTAGCTTTATATTCCTCCGACAACACACCTCAATCTCACATTGAAGTGAAAGACAATAGTATTTTAAATTGGTTAATAAATCTCTAGATTGATGCTCCTGGAAGGCCCGGGAACTTCATCTCTATTACACGAATAAAAGTGATAACATTTTAACCGCTGAGGTGCTGGGAATGCGGGGAGCTCCTCCTGCACCGTGCAGGTGCGGGCACCGCGGGCCCCGGCCTCGGGGGGACCCTCTCTGCTTTTCCAGAACTGAATCCCATCCAGGCAGGGTGAAGCTGTTGTGTTGTCCTGGCTGCTTTCTGCTCACTGAAGCCTCCGCTTGGGCCCATATAAGGAATGGAAAATTCCCTTTTGAGACGCAAAATGGAATGGGCTCGGCCAGCCCTGCGCTCCCAGCGCCCCGGATCGCAGCTCCGGGAGCCCCGTGTGTGGCCCTGCACCCCGCAGCATCCCCGGGCTGGGCTCTGCCCCTGCCGGGTAGGGCCGGGGACAGAGAGTCCTTAGTTCTGCGAATTCCTGTAGATTATTGGGAGAAGAGAATATTTTAATATAAACCAGAGTATTTCAAGTACAAAGAGCTGTTCTGAAAATGTATTGAATATTTTTTCACTGATGTTTAGTGTCTGTAAGATTCCTCGGGGAGTTCACAACAAGTGGAATACTTAAGGATATAGTGCCATAGGTTCTTTCAGTATTTTCTTTTCAAGGAAAGTAACCTCTGAATTATCGAGGAAGTACATGAACAACATGAAAGGAAGATTATGCACAGAAAGAAAAAAATATGCAGAGAATTCAATTATGCAAAAAAAGTGATGTGCTTTGCTTAATTCCCCAAACACATCCCCGCACTGTAGTCAAGGCAGCAGAGCTGAGTGCACACAGACAAGGTTTCCAGGTCACCCTCCCTGGCTCTTTCTGATCATCCCTTATTGCCACTGCTCCCGGGCTGTGGGTGCTTTACATGTGCCAGAAGGTCAGGGCTCCGCCGAGCCTGTGCCCCGCGGTCCCTGGGGCTGGGGCACCACGGAGGGAGCAGCAGCCGGGGTGGGGGGGGCTGGGGGTGAAGCAGTGGGGCTGGGGGTGAAGCAGTGGGGCTGGGGCACAGCGGTGGGATTGGGGCACAGCGGTGGGATTGGGGCACAGCAGTGGGATTGGGGCACAGCAGTGGGATGGGGGCACAGCAATGGGATGAGGGCACAGCAACGGGATGGGGGCTGTTCTCTCCCAGCTCGGTGCAGAGGGCTCAGCTCTGGCCGCAGGTGTGGGTGCTGCCCAGCTGCCAGCAGATGCAGGGCGTTCCCTGTCTCACCACATCCTCGTTGTTTTCTGCACACACTCCCAAACCCGTTGGGCCCAGTTCCCTCTCCTGCTGGGCCCAGGAGCTCCCACCCGCGGGCAGCCCTGCCCCGGGAGCAGCCCTGCGAGGACCCCGTTACCCATCGCTTGGGCTGCTGCTCCCTGACCCCACCGCTGCCCCGTGTTCTGCTGTGGCACAGCTGCTGGTGCTCGCCAGCAGCCCCAGTGCCACCGGTGTCCCCTGCTGCAGGTGTCCCCGTGGGCAGGCGCAGGTCCCACAGCCGCGCTCAGGACAGGCCGCGGGGCCTCTGGGGCTGCCGGCTGCGGCCCTGTGCTCTGCGCCTGTCCCCGTGGCTCAGAGTCTTGCAGTTAAAGCCCCCCTGCAGCCTTTGCTCTGTTCTCATCCCCTTCAGCAGAACAAGCCCCCAGCCCGTCTCCAGGCCCCGCTGCAGCCCCAGCAGTGCCAGCTCTGGGGACCCGGGGACGCCTGTGCTGCCAGGGGCAATGTCACCAGGCAGCGGCTGCTAACGAGCACGGTGTCACCTCGTGGTGTCACCTCTCGTGTCATCATGTCACCCTCCGGGGACGCGTGCTCCTGGCCCTGGGGAGTGGCAGGGAGCGGGGCGGGTGCTACCCGGGTGACACGGTGACAGGTTTTTGTGTCTGTGGGGCCCTGGCAGTCAGCAGAGACGTGGGAGGTGACGGGAGAGGCGATGATGTGAGAGGGGAGAGGCACGGGGAGCAGCACGGGGTAGGAGGTTCACAGGGGCCATGTCTGTCCGCTCTTTCGATGCCCAACGGCTGCGTGCCCGCAGCAGCCAGCTGGGCTGTGCAGGAGGAGACGCAGTGCCAGCCCCCAGCGGGGGGCTCAGGGGTCTGGCAGCGAGATGTCTGCTGCCACAAAACACTGGGAGGGGAGGAAGAGGCGAGGAAGGAGCAATTTGCTGTCTGGGGGGGAGAGCCTTTCTGCTCCAGCCCTCGCTGTGGGGCCACAGCATCTCGCGGCCGCAGTCCCCAGAGCTGCCCCACAGCAGCACCACGCGCACCCGGAGCACGGGGTCCCACGCCCAGCAGCCGCCCGGCCCCGCTGCTGCCTGCGCGGGCTCTGCTCGTGTCTCTGCTCTCAGTGCCCCTGGTGCAAACCAGCGCTTGCCGATTTGATGCAGCCGGGTTGTGATAACGCGGGGATGCTGTTTGTTTCTTTATTTATTTATGAGCCCATTAGTTGATGCATTTGCATCGAGCCTTGGAAAATAAAGTGTCGTCTCCGAATTGAATGACATGAATTATTTCGACCTAACTTACTAATTAAGACCTCATTAGCAGCCCAAATTTGTGATAGATCAGCAGTGGACTCGGCACAGTGGTTTAATTTAATGATTTCTTGCATTACTTTGTTAATCATCTTTAGTCTGATTTAATTTATGCCGATGTGACTATCCTAATTTCTAATTAAGGCGCCGATGGTGGGGCCAGCACTGCGGCAGGCGGGCTTCAGCCGGGGTGGGCCCCGAGCAGCCCCCGCTGTCGGCAGCCGGGGGGGCACGGGGCTGTGCCCTGAGCTGTGCCCTGGGCACCCGCAGCCCCCGGGGCAGCGCCCGGCCCCGGCCCGGCCCCGCCGCGGGAACCCGGGGTCTGCAGCAAAGCACGTCTGCCAGTGCAGAACAGTTCTGCTAGTCGATATAAATTTATTTAGTGCGATAAATGACATAATTGAATTTTTATTTCCTTAATATATTTCACTGAAATAACTAATATTTTGAGTATCCCTGGCCTACAGATGTCTTTCATAGGAGCGTATTTCCTGTAATATTACTCTTGTATAAAACTGACATTTAAACGGTTTAATGAATGAGCAGTTGTTTGACTTGTTTCGGTTTCAATACATTCTGGTGTATTAATAAAATATATTTCAAAAGGAAGCTCGAAAGACCACGCTATAAAAATTCGTGATTTATTAGAGATACATTTGCTATTAGTTGGGACAGATACTCAAAATGTCATTAAGGTTAAAATAATAATCAATCAAACTAATTAGACCCTATTTTTCATATGCAAATATAATTAAGCATACATTTCTCAATAACTTTAAAGAGAATTATTGAAGCTGCACAAAGTGTGCTGAGTCCTTACTTGAGCTAATGAAACGAGAGCGCCTTCGCTCGCATATGCAAACAAAATTGATTAGCTGAGCTCTGCCTGAGGGCTCGGGGAGCGGCTGCGGGACCCTGGGGGCTGCTGGGGCCCAACGGGGACTGCTGGGGGCTGCTGGGATCCAACGGGGGCTGCTGGGAGCTGCTGGGATCCAATGGGGGCTGCTGGGAGCTGCTGGGATCCAATGGGGGCTGCTGGGGACTGCAGGGATGCCCGGGTCCCTGCCCCCGACGCAGCCCCCAGCCCCTGGGCTGGGCACCGTGCAGGGCTGCAGGCGGAACCCAGCCCTTCACACCGCCGTTTGCTGATGTTTTCCCTGGCAAATCATTCTGACTGTTTATTTCAAGGGAAAAATGCCGATTTGCTCCGAGAAGGGTTAATAAGAGATGTTTATTTATGAACTCGGCGTATTACTGTTGCATAATTTGAATACAGTGCCTATGAGCTTTTTTTATTGCATGCTATAATTTCATTTTTAAAGCTTTCCCTATGCCATACTTTGAAAATGATATCGCAAACAAGAAATAAATTCCGTTTCGCAGCTGTGCTAACTACATTTACCCGTGGGATACACGCTTTGGGCCTCGAGGTGGGTCCCCGGGGGTTTCGCTCTGTGCAGCGCTGGGCCGGGCTCTGCCCGCACCGGGGCCGCGGCGGGGGGAGCGCAGCACCACGAGACCCCCCCGTGTGCACATCAGCGGGAGCCAGGAGATCCCAGCGGGTGGGATGGGGGCAGCGGCTGCGGTGAGCCCATGGCAGCCCAGAGGGGCTGGGTGCCTCATCCCGCTCCCAGCCCTGTGCCACCCGTATCGGCTTCTCCCGTCCAGCCACGGGGCTGCTGCTGCTCTCTGGTACGTGTCTGTGACGTTTTCTGTGGATTTGCAGCACTGTGTGCTGTCCTCGTGCCGGGCAGCTCCGCTCCTCCAACTCCGCAACTCCACCTGAGTGCGGCTCCTGCCTTTAATTGGGGCCTCATTTGCTGCAGGTGTCAGGCTCCAGGACATCACATTTAACGAAATTCAACTTTCCCCACTCAGACGTGCAGGCAGGAGCACGAAGCTGCCATGAAAGCGGGTCTGTGCCTGCTGCTCGTGGCGGGAGGAGGCAGCAGATATGACGCTGTCAGCATCTCTCGGGGGAGCGGCATATTTTTGTCGATCATGTAGCATCAGGTTCTCGTGTCACTGCATTACGGGGCTTGATGGCACTTAATACGCCATGACAAGGTGTAACATCAGAAATGGAACACAAAATGAGATCAAACGGCATTGCGGTCCCCAGAGGGCCCGATCAAATCCAAGGTATGGAAATTTGAAGGGAAAAAATGCGAACTCTCCCCCCCATAGACCCCTCCTGAATCCCATTACTGCGGGCAGCCAGCAGCCGCCCGGCTGCCTCCATGGCAAGGAGGGCTCGGGGCAGGCGGCCCTGAGCCGCAGCATGGTGGCCGTCCCCTCGCCCCCGGTGCCACGGGACCTGCAGAGCTGCCCCGGGCACGTGGGGAGACCCCGTGGGCACAGCCCCACTGGGGGAGACCCACAGCCCTATGCTTACCCCATGCCTGCACCCCTGGGCTCTGCTTGCTGCAAAAATGCTCATTGTCCTGGCACACAACGTGGGAGGCTGCTCTGTGCCCTCCTGGCTCACACCCGTGTGAATAAAACCAGGCAGGAGCAGAGCAGCAGGTGCTTGGCAGAGGGCACGAGGTGATGCTGCACCCTGCAATGCTCCGCTGGCGGGCACCGACCGCTGGCAGCCGGGCACGATGTGGTGGGGAGGAGCAGGACGGGGAGATCCGCCTGGCCAGCAGCCCGTGTCCTGCACCCCTGCGGCCATCCCTCGGGGCGGGTGCTACAGGAAGGGGTTTCCCGGGGGCTCTCTGCTGGGTGGTTTCTGGTCATTGAAGCTAGTTCCTAGGGAAAACCTGGTTAAGCAAAAAAAAAAACCAACACATGATTTTTCCCTTATCCCAACAATTTTGAAAAAAGCCGTTTTTTAACAAAGAAGAACTCTTCTCATTTGGAAAATGTTAACCAGATGTTCACAAATCGCACGTCATGGACAGAACAAATGAGCTCCCTCCCTGGGCTGGGGCTCCACTCGTGTCCCCAAGGCACAGCTCTGCTGGGCTGCTCCCAGGACCACAGGCGGGTGCCCCCAGCCCCACTTTCCGCTCCCAGCAGCCACTCAGGAGCCCCCCACGCCCCCCAGGTGTTTCTGCCACTTTCCCTGCCCTGCAGATGGAGCAGGGCCAGCCTTGCCCTGCACCTCCCAGCCCCAAACCGCAGTGCCCAAGCCCAGGGCTGCAGAGCTCTCGGCTGGCGTTAAGGGCAGGTGAGGAGGACTTCTCCTGCAGATGCTAATGGCCACCTCAGCCCCCTCTGCACTGACAAAATCTGCACCTGCACCCACGCAGGACGCGTGCCCAGAGAGCCGGGGGCTGCCTGGAGCCATGGCAGCAGCTGCAGTGCGGGGGGGGCAGCCAGGCAGTGCCCCCGAGCAGCTGTGCTCCTACACCCCCATCTCTTGTCTATTTTTGTAGTGGCAAACCCTAAACCCAATCAGAACAAAAGGCCAAGCAGCATCTGAACACGAGGCAGCGCTCTGCGAGGAGGGCTCATCACCGCGTGCAGGGATCCCAGCCCGCTGAAATGAGGAGTATTCAGCCTCCGGCTTCACCCAGGGCCATGAAGATCCGCGCTGTGCTAATAGGGCTGAGCGTCGGGAGCGGCTGCAGGACAGGACCTGTCAGCTCTGCGCTGGGTGCCCGCACCCAGCCAGCCCACAGCGACGGCACCAGGGCCGGGGCCGGGCTGCTAATTAGTGAGATACAAACTGGGCTGGGGACTCTGCAGCACAGCAAGGTTAATGCTGCAATTAACAGGCTTTGTCTATTTATTATGAATAATAATCAGATGCAGCTTTTCCTCGGGTGCTGCAA
>WBMW01006005.1:11707-26424 GCA_013396635.1 Penelope pileata | reverse complement strand
GGGGACAGCACTGTGCCATCACAGGGACAGCACCGTGCCACCATGGGGACAGCACCGTGCCACCACAGGGACAGCACCGTGCCATCACAGGGACAGCACCATGCCACCACAGGGACAGCACCGTGCCACCACGGGGACAGCACCGTGCCATCACAGGGACAGCACTGTGCCATCACAGGGACAGCACCGTGCCACCACGGGGACAGCACCGTGCCATCACAGGGACAGCACCGTGCCACCTCTGCATGGGGTGGCAGCCCGGGTGCAGGCGTCCTCCCCTGCCCTCTGACAGCCACACTCCTTTTGTTTCCAGACAACCCAGACGGCTGCACGTAGAAATACCTGAGCGCAGCCGGCCCAGCAGCACCAGCAGTGCCACCAGAGGAGCTGTGCTTCCCCTGTAATGAATGTGGCCGTAAGTACTTCGTAACCATATGGTAATTATGTTTAATAATAGACATTTCGTGTAATTAAACAGTTTTATTGAGGCGTTATTAGCCCTTTAAGTTGAAAAATGGCTGAACAGAGGTGTAATAAGGTGCCAACATCTGTATTTGGGGCGTGGATGGATGGGAAGGACCCGTCGCTGTGTCGGGCGGTGGGCAGTGCTGGCACCGTGCACCCGTGGGCACGGCAGGGAAGTGCTGCTGCTCCGGTTGGCACTACTGCCCCAGCAAAGCTGCGGGTCTGAATAGGGCTGGGAGGCACCCAGGGCCTCGGGGTGCTCCCCGTTCCCTGCTCCCCACTGGCACCCCGCAGCCGGGGCAGTGCCAGGGCCGTGCAGTGCTGCACATGGCACGGGGCCGTGCTGCCACACCGGCTGCCTCCCGCTGCCCTTCCCCACCACCAATTTGAATAATTCAGCATGGCCTTGTCTCAGGGGTACCGCTGTCTCCAGTGAAGGCAAATCCGCATCCTGCACAACCCACACAGCCTGGACAGCCTGCACAGCCTGCTGGGTGTGCCCAGCCCGCTGCCTCTTTCTGTAAATCAGGATTAATGGGACAGCGCAGGGAACCGGCAGCTCTGCTGGCAGCTCCACGCCGGGCCCTGCAGCGGTGCCATCCCGGCAGCTCTCGGGGTGGGATGTCCTTGCAGCCGGGCAGGGGACGTGGCAGCACGAGGGGTTCCCCCACCTGGTAGCTGCGGGCTGTGCCACGGCCGCTCCGTGCAGGCAGTGGGGGTTCCCCTGCGCTCCCAGCCCCATCCAGACCCAATGGCAATGGTCTGTGGCTGTGCCAGCGTCCCAGCAGCACAGCTCAGTGCCTGTCCCCCCTGCCTGGCAGAGGCCAGCAGCGCCTGCTGGGACAGCACTGAGCAGGGCAGGGAGGTGCCGTGCTGCTGGCAGCATTCTTCTCTCCACTGGAATTTGTGCGGCCTGTCCTCTGATCACTGGTTCGTTATCCATCATCCCCCGTCTCCCTGCCCTGCTGTCGCACAGCTCCAGGCAATCTATCTTACGGTTAAAAAATTGTCTCCCTTACACAGGGGCTTTCAAACAAGACAAATAGAAAGAATGAGGTCTGCTGTTCTGGTGCTGTGTCCGGGGCGTGATGCACGACGCGTGGCTCCAAGATCCCGCTGATTGCCAGCAGCAGGGCGGCAGCCCCCAGCTCCAGCTCCATCCCGTGCGCTGCCGTGGGGCTGTGCTCGCTGCGTCCCCTCCAGCGGGGCCGTGTGCAGGGGGTGCCCGGAGCTGGCACTCGGTGTCCCCAGAGATGTCCTGCTAAGGACGCCTGCAAAGCAGTCAGGGCGGGGAGATGTGCGCTTCGAGGCCATTCTGAGCACGCTGACAACCAAGGAACAAGGCTGCAGTACAGACCGTTCCTCCGCCATTGGTTCTGACCATGGCACCATGGCAGTGCGCAGCCTCTCCCCGTGGGCCCAAAGCCCTGCACGCAGTGCCAGACCCCCCTCCCCACCCTGAAGCAGAGGCAGTTCCACAGCACTGCCAACGACCTCCGCTCCCGCACAGCTCGGAGCCGCCTGCGTGTTTGTGAGCTGACTGCTGCGGGCACTGAGAGCAGGCAAAATATGCCCAGGCAGAGATTTGAATTGAAATTACTCCAATTACTTGTAATAATTTTTGCATTCCAACATAAAAGAATGTTAGAAAAATCCCATTGCAATAGTTAGAAGTCAAATAATTCAGCAAGTCCTTCCCTTACGGCTGCATCAGTCAGTTCACTCTGCAGCGCTTTGAGCACTGGGTTGGGCAGTGGCCCAGGGCCATCCTGCTGTGTGTCCACGGCTGTTACAGAGCCCATCCACTGTCAGAAAGCCAAAAAGCCACCGCTGGGCCAGCCCCCGCCCTCTGCCCATCCGCTGGGCACCAACACGGGGCAGAAGCCATCTCCTCCCCTCAGTTCCCCCATTCCCCATCTCCCCAATAAGCCCCGTTACCCCGGTCCTGCAGTGACCGCTGGGTGCTGGGGGGGCTCTGGGGAGGGCTCAGGGGGGGCAGCAGGGCTGTCAGTGCTCCTGTCCGCACCTCAGCCCCGGCAGAAACCAGTGCCAGAGAAACTCCTTGCACAGATCCCCCAGGCTGTGCCCTGGGTTGGTTCCATGCACCACGCAGCTCCGTGGGACTGCAGCAAAGGGACCTCCAGGACCCGCGCCAGCCCCACCGTGACCCCCAGGGAGCCAGGTGTAGTGGCACAGCCCTAAGAGCATCCTGCAGCATCCCTGGGGCCGTGCCCACACCCTGCCATGCCCCAGTGCCTCCCGGCAGCCCCCGCTGTTCCCCGGGGGATTCTCGTGCAGTGGATCCAGGAGCAGCGCAGGGGCGGCTGCGGCCCTGGGCAGCGCGGTGCCACGGGGCAGGGGCTGAGCGCTGCCGGGGGCGTGAGGAGGGGAGCACCGAGCACGTGGCGGCGGCAGCCAACCGGGCCCTTCATTTAGACAGATTAAGCAAGTTGCTTATTGCCTGTGACATAATTTAGATGAATGGTGTGGGTAATCCATCAGGCAGACCCTGCGCAAGGCCCTGGAAGCAGCCGGTGGGGGATCCCATTACCTTACATGTGTTAACAGCCAAACCCCTTTGTATAAACAACAAAGTGGCTCTCCTGAAAGGGCCGATTTTCCCTCATTGTCTGGGAGAGGAGCGGCGGTCGACGGTGATGGATGGCGGCGGCTGGCGGGGCGGGAGGCGGCCGTGCGGCGGGGGAAGAGGGACACCGTGTGGGGACAGTGCTGCAACACTGCACACTGCAACAGCTCGTGCTGCACCGCTGCGTGCTGCAGCACTGCACAGCTGCACGCAGTGACACACAGTGCTGCAATGCTGCATGCTGTGACACTGCACAGCTGCGTGCTGTGACACACAGTGCTGCAACACTGCATGCTGTGACACTGCACAGCTGCGTGCTGTGACACACAGTGCTGCAACACTGCATGCTGCGACACTGCACAGCTGCATGCTGCAACACATAGTGCTGCACCATGGCATGTTGCACTGCTGCCTGCTGCACACTGCAAAATCTCGTGCTGCACTGCTGCATGCTGCAACACTGCGCGCTGTGTATCTGAACACTGCAACATCGCACACTGCACAGCTGCACACTGCAACACCACACACTTCAACACCACATGCTGCACCGCTGCACCTCACACACAGCATCACCTCACGCTGCAGGGTTGCAAATCAAATTGCTGCATGCTGCAATGCTGAAACACTGCATGCTGCACGGCTGCACACTGTGACCCCACGTGCTGTGGGGCTCAGCAGCCCGGGGTGGGCATGGCGGGGGTCACACAGCAGCTGTGTGAAGGGCCCCAGGAGGGAGGGGTGTCACGGGCTGCAGCCACCGCTGTGTGTTTGGGAAAAGGGTTCAAACACCAGGACGCGTGCTGGCTCGGTCCCCTGGCAACAGTCAACATTAAAAATCTCATTAGGCTTTTATTAGAGGCACAGAAAAGAAGGAAAGCACTTTTAGTGTCTTAAACATTAAGCATTAAGCAAAGCCTTCAATTAACAAACCGATTATTTCCTTTCTCCTTGGCAAGAGCCAATCTTTAAAAGGAGGAAAACCAAAGCCCTCTGGAGGCGGTGGTGCTGGTGATCCCTGCTCTGCGGCTGCTGCTGCTGCCAGAGCTGAGCTCACTTCCTTGGAGACCAAGTACCAAAAACACCAGGGGGAGAGCAGCAGAGAGAGCAGCAGCAGAGAGAGCAGCAGAGAGAGCAGCAGCAGCAGCAGCAGTGCCTGGGGGCTGGCTGTGGGGAGCAGCACGGACCCTGCGCAGCCGCAGGGCTGCAGGAACCTGTGGGTGGCGGGGGGGAGCCTGCGGGACCCGCATGCAGCCCGCATGCAGCAGGGCACCCCACAGCAGCCACCGAGCCCCCTGCAGCCAGGAGGCCCCTGCTTGGCTCCGGCACTAGGAGCAGCCACCAAAGTCGTTTACTGCTCCTCAACTCCCCACCAGGAACATTATCCCTTAATTGCTGCATTTATTCAGACTTATTCTGTATATCTAACAATAATGAGTATATTAGATATGTAATTATTACTGTCATAAACGTAATAGTGACAAAACAATAATTGAAATAGTGTCTATGAGGATAATTCACCATTGCAATTAATACTGCCCCACTTAGTTAATATGTCACGGTTTAAAATAAATGCTGTCATTACTCCATTACTAATACCATGTTATAATAATTATTGCAGTAATAATTAAGTGTCTATACTGATCATGGATTGCCACGGATTGGAATAAAAATCTCTGTAAATAATGCGGGAGAAATAGCCCCCGAGGACGCGGCGAGGCTTGGCGGGCCGTGGGGAGGTGGCAGTGGGAGCCTCTTTGTCTGCACGGCCGCGGTGACGTTGATGAGCAGCGGCTCTGCCCGCTGACCGGCCCAGCCCCGCGTGTCAGCATCGCTGTGCCGCGGCCGCTGCCTCCCGGGGCTGGGGGCATGCAGGGGGTGGGGGGCTGCAGGGGCTGCATGAGGACGTGCTGGTAGGACAGCACAGTGCTCCAGGAAAATGTCACCAAGCAACAGCCGGGGGAAAGCTCGCCTACAGAGGATGCACAGCCTTTGCTGAAGGCCCTGCGCTGTGGTCAAGCATGCAGATAAACTCTGTTGCAAAAATGGAAGAACAAAATGCCACCAGCACCAGCAGTACCGGGCAGATCCCCGACATGCTGGCAGCGGGGCTGGAAGGAGCACGGGGCAGCTCCCGGCCTGCTTTTGGCTGCAGGAGGGGCTGGAGCAGCGCCGGGGCCTCGGCCGAGCAGCGAAGCGCATTTCCCAGCCAGCAGAGGTACTTCACGGTAACTCAACTTTACTTGAGTCCAACTCAATTTTCTCAGATTAAATAAAATTTCAAAGTGTCACTCACTAGCAAACTATCAGTTGGAAGGTGGTTGATTTTTCTAACCCTATCTCTGGTCCAATTACAATTTTTAATCTATATGTAGATAATGGTGAACAAAACCCCTGTAGAAATGTCAAGAGTGAGGAGGTTATTAGCTTAGTTTTAATTACTGTCTATCATTCTTAGAAAACCGCGGTAACCTGATAAATTAGGTGACAGCTCGGGCTGTAGGAGTTCAGGTGGGCGTTAAAGGCACAAGGCCTCCTAACCAGAGGTGCTGGGGGCAGGGCGTCCTTGCCAGCACCATGCAGGGCGAGCCGAGCAGTGCCAGCCGCCAGCCAGACCTGTCCTCACCCTCATCCTCATCCTCATCGTCATCCTCATCCTCATCCTCATCCACCATTATCTTCATCCTCATCTTCCTCTTAATCCTCGTTCTCAGCTTTGTCCTCATCCTCGTCCTTATCCTTGTCCTCATCCTCAACCTCATCCTCAACCTCATCTTCATCTCCATCCTCACCCTGGTGCCTGCAATGCCACTGGCACCCAGTGCCCGGCCCCACGTGGACGCTGCCCGTGCCTGCAGCTGGGCAGAGGCAGCAGGGTGCCTGACCTGCTGACTCCACCAGCTGAGGTGAGTTTTGCTTCTAAATGAGCGCGGGGCTGCGCCCAGAGCTCCTCGCACTGACGAGCAGTGTGTCCATTGCTTTACGGAGACAAGCTGCCATTGCGCTCCCCTGAAAAGCACAGAATGTGACAGGTGAAACATCAGAAATGAGACTAAAGGCTTGGGGAAAACATTCTTCAGCTGTGAAGTATTCCCACTAGGAATGTTGAGCTGTGGATTAAAGGGAGATGTCTCTGAAAGCCGGGAGCACAGCACGGTTCCCAGTCAGCGCCCTGATGCGTGCACACATCGACACGCGTGCACACGTTGATGTGCACGCACACGTGGGGGCCATTTGAAGCCCAACTTTGCCCGTGGATCTGCAGCTCTTTAGAGATGAGGGTGCAGGGATGTGGCATAGCGGGGGCTTCTGAGGGGGCCACGTCTCCCTGGGGCTCTGCTGGCTGACCCCACCAGTGCCAGGGCTGTGCTGGATGCAGCAGCTCTCAGCAGCCCCTGGCCCCGCTCCGCAGGCAGTGCCCATCCTTCCTGGGCCGGGATGCGGTGCTGCTGCTGCTGCTGCTGCTGTGGAGCTGGGGATGCTGCGGCCGTGTGGCCCCGCTGCGGGCTGCAGGTCGGCGGGGATCGCCCTGCGTGGCCATGCTGCATCCATCAGCCAATAAACAGTTCATTGCGCTGAAAGAATTATCTTTGCTGGCATTAAGGTCGGCTGTAACACAGACATTATTACTAGCGGGAGGCATATAAGTAGAGTCCGTGGCAGATAGCAGCCTGTAACTCTTTATTATTTATACCGAAGCTCCTGGAGGTGGAGGTGGGGTGGCTGTGCTTGCCCGGTGGCCCCAGGGATGCTCAGGGCAGTGAGAGGGCAGTGCAGGTCCAGGGTCCCCTCCTCTCATTCCTTCCTGGGAGCGGGGTCCCAGCAGCACCCACACCTGGTCAGAGCCTGCCCAGGGTGCAGCCGGGCTGCATGTGGAGATGTGGGGCTCGAGGTGCTGGAGGTGCAGGGCAGGAGATGTGCGCATGCTGCAGGCAGCAGAGCACTGGGTGTCCTGAGTCTGCTGCTCCCAGCTCCTTGTGTTCCAGGGGAAGTTCCAAAATTTCAGCTGCTGGCACTCAGCGAGCCAGAACGGATCAGGAACTCACGAGCCGCATCCTCCATGGCTTGCAGGCTCGGTGCTGCACCAAAGCAAAGCGAGATGCTGGCCCACAGCTGTGCCCACCTCCTGCTGAGCCCCGGCCGCCGGAGCTGCCCACACAGGGTGGGAGAGCGCTGCCGCCATCGGCACGGGATTCATGGCTCCCTCTGCACATTCCGAAATGAAAATGTGCCTCTGCTGTAAGTTGTTATCAAAAATAGAAGCATTTTATCTATCTTTAGTACAGAACACAGATTGCATGGAGACATTCAATTTGGAGTCAATTTAAATTTCAATTGTCTGTGAAATCTAAATCAATAGGCTATAGTTCAATGGCGCTTTAATAAAACAGGACATAACAGAGAAATCATTAGGGATTACATATGATAAGAGATTGAAAACAGTGTCTGTGTAATGGTGGGGGAGCCATTAGAGAATTACCTCGAGCATTTGCAAGTAAACCAACAACCTTTTCCTCCTCCTGAGACTAACAAGAAGACTTAATTGTGCTGCAGCATCTAAAAATACATCTCTGTCAGCCGGGGGTGGCTGGTGTCTGCGGNCCCGGGCAGTGTCTGGGTGATGTACGGCCCCGGGTTAAGCCTCCTCCTGATTGATGCGGGTGCTGGGCCACAGAGCAGCTCCCAAACAGCATTATTTAACTTTTATTTGCATTTAATAATAATTCACTTTTCCTTAGCTCATTGCAAATTATCACAATCAGACTGCAGATGAGATGGGATTTCATCAGCACTGGCTTTCCACTCCTAGATTAGAGAAGCATCTGCATAGAAATGGCAGAGATGGCTCAGGGGGACGGGGGGGACGCTGGTTGCTCACCCACCACCAGCAGCGCTGGCCCCAGTGGCTCTGCTGCAGCCCTGAGGGTGTGGGGGGCACGGGGAGGGGGCACGGCAGCTGTGGCCTTGGTGACCCCAGGGCATCGGGGGGCTCAGGAGAAAAAGCAAATGCTGAGTGCAGAGGGCATCCCCCAGCGAGTGGGAGGGAGGTGCAGGCAGCAGGGAGCAGGGAGCCTGCCTGGGCTGGGGGGGAGGAGAGGTTCCGTGAGGGAAGAGTGGACTGGGTTGGAGTGGATTAGATTACGCTGCACTGCACTGGGTCAGGCTGCACTGCACTGCACTGCAGGGGAGGAGCAGCCTTGGGCAGCCTCCTGCCCCGTCCTGCCAGCCAGGGAAGAGATGATGTTTGCACCCTGTTGCACCCACTCAGTTTGCTTCCCCCAGATGAGGTGATCAGATGAGATCAATTAAGCTGTGAGCGAATCTCAGGTGCGAACATTAAAATACTGTTAATTGGAACCAAGCTAAAAGCAGCTCTAATTGCTGCAAATCCTGTTTGCACCGGTCGAGAGGAGAATCAAGGCAACAGAAGATATTGACGTAACCAGGAGAGCTTTGCAAGGTCAGAAAACCTCAACAGCAAAAACCAAAGCGTCCTCAGCTCCCCCGGGGCCTGGCATGGCTGCAGCAGAGGGGTGTGCATGCACCCCATGCACCAGGAGCCTGCGAGGGTTGGTGTCACAGGGGGGTGGCATGGCCCCAGAGCTGCTGCAGGCAGTGCCCAGGCAGGGCTCCTCCTGCCTATGTGCTGCCAGGCCAACAGGGGAGACTCTAACCCCGAGATGAACAATTTCAATAACAAACCAAGCAAAGTTAAGGGCATCTGAGAAATGTTTTTACAACCTTTGGTTAACCTGCAGTAACAGCTGTTTGAGTGTGTGTAAATAAGACTATTCTGTGGAGGAGACAGGAAAAATTGGTTTGATTTTAAAGGACACTGTTTGGCTCCTGCGGTGCAGCGGCATCTGAGGAAATATTGTGCAGTGGCCACCGCGCGCCGTGTTGAGTACTCAGAAATGCAGCCAGGGAGAGCAATGCATCTGCTGGCTGCTGACAGCTGGGAGCTGGGGGGGTAAAGCAGCTCCTCCGGGAGGGCCATTTCAGGGGAATGCAAAGGAAAAAGCCTTTGGGATGTGCGGGGTGCTGGCTGGCAGGGAGGGGCTGCAGGGTCCCTGCTGCCGCCCGGTACACACAGCCCTGCAGCGGGGCTGGGCAGCACGGGTAATCCCTCTGCCCTCGGTGAGAGAAAATCATGGCTGGGCTGGAGGCAGGGACACGCTGCTCTCCACCTGGAAATCAAAGTGTCATGCTGCTCGCTGCCCCAAATCCTGCAGGGTGGCTCCGGAGTGCACTAAAGAGTGAGGCTTTAAGCCCCACTGTTAAGAATTACAGGAGATCCACCGGGCAGCGTGGAAATACAAGAAATACTACAATGCCAGTGCTAAAACCTAATGAGAAATGGAACAAGCTGAGACAGAAGCTTAACAAGAAATACTGGACAAGTCCCCCAAGAAAAACTACAGGCGGTGCTGGAGAGGAGCTGCCAGCAGCTCCGCAGCCGTATTGATCCGGGCTGAGAAATAAGAGGGGGCCCCTGGAAAGTAGATAAAGCGGCAGATATACAGCAGGAGAGGGCCAGAACTGATGAAAACGGGAGAAAATGCGGCTTAAATCAAAGGGCAAATACACAGAAAGAGAAAAGGTAATAGGATTTGTGTTTATGGCTAAAGAGGAGAGTTGTGGGGAGGTGATCAGGCACGGCGGTAATTGAAAAGAAATGGAAAACGGAGCTCCATATAAATATTTTCTTGGGAGAAAGTGGGCTGAGAACTTAAAATAAGCCATCGTTAATATCACTTCCAGAAGGAATCTGGGAATATGCAGGGAATGAGAAGAAGGGGCTGTGGACAAGGGGTGGGGAGCGACAGTAAGGGCTCGAGGAGCAGCTTCTACCTGCTCACCTGAGCCGTGCTGGGGTCAGACAGGGAGGTGTCCTGTGGCTGTGCCTCCATCCGCCTGCTCAGAGCCCAGGGGATGCCCTCTGCTGCGTGCCTGCCCAGCCCTGGCCCTCCTGCCCTGCAGTAAAGGGATGTGGCAGCTCCCAGGGACCGCACTGCCCAGGGCTCTTTGAGTCAGGGGGCAGCAACGGGATGGGGCAGGGAAGCAGAGCTGCTTCCTCACCCTGGGGCAGGGGATGGTCCACCACCCCTCTGTGCAGGCAGGGCTGCTGCCGCCCCAGGCACAGCACAGTGTGAGCCCCAGCACTGTGGGTCGGGGCTGGGGCAGTGCCTCAGGGTGGTGGGGACAGGGCAGTGCTGGCTGCTGCCTCCTTCCTGCTCTCAGACTCCTCAGCCATAAGGCAGGAGTGGGTGCACCAATTCTCTGCATCCTGTCTCCTAAATCTCGCCTGTCTGCGCCCTGCTGCACAGCGTGCTCACCCGCATGCAGAGCATCTCTGGCTGTGGGACCGGGCAGCTGCCCTGCTTGCTGTGTTGCCGTGGGGCAGGGCTGGGTGCTGCAGGACAGGGCAGTGTGGGGAGGGGCAGCATGCACATGGCCCTTACACACTCCCATGGGGATGGGCCCCTCTGCAGGGGGCCGGGGTCAGCTCCCCCCATCCTGCCTGCTGCAGGCAGCGGGGTGCACGCAGGTGGGGCTGCAGGGGCACAGCACATCCGTCCGTGGGGGTTTGGGCAGATGTGCAGCACGGATCTTCTGGGGGAGCGCAGCACCCCTGGCACCCTGCAGCCCTGGGGCAGCCCGCTCCCCCCGGTTGCCATGGCAATGAGGCAGCAGTTCAGCCTCGCTCCTGCCATGCTCCCTGCCAAGCATCCCTCTGCATGGGCACAGCCAGCCCACCACTGAAATACTGATATTAATCAGAGCTAATTGCGAGCAAGCCACCCCTACTCTCTGCACTGATCCTGGCACTGTGCTGTCCCCAGCAGTCCCGGTGTCCCCACGGCAGCAGGCGTGGGGCTGATCCTTGTGCCAACCCCCCCGCAGCGCTCTGCCACCCCACGAGGTACCTTCCCCTGCTAAAAAAGTAATTAAATGGAAAGGTCGTCTTTATTTATCCTGTCATGATGTGAGCCCCAAGCCATCAGACAGCCAAATTAAGGCTCAGAAGCGTTTAATGAGGGCTGGGAGCGGGATGCAGGGGCTGGGAGGTGGCCGTGGTCCCCTGGCACTGCTGTCACCGGGAGGAGGGCCCGGAGCAGAGCGCTGTCCCGTGCTCGGCAGAGGGGTGCAGGCCCCCCATGCTGTGGAGCTGCAGCCCCGGCCCCGCCTGCAGGAGTGAGGTATTCGCAGGGGAGGGATTTTTTTTAATAGGGCCCCATGGAGACATCAGAGCAATTTTCAAGGAGGTTTGAAGCCACCAGGAAGCTTATTAGATCCGTTCTGCAGAGTTAATTTGATGTTGGTAATCAGTGAGCAAGTTAAGCAGTTAAGGAGATGGTGCTGCTGAGCGGTGGGGCTGTTTAGCCCGCTCGTAAGCAGCGGTTACTAATGAGCGCCTCATGAATATGAATGAGAGATGATTACAGCGCGGAAAGGGCAGTCAGCAAACCATAAACTTAGTTTTAATCTTTTTATTATCAAAGTCACGTTATTAATAATAGACTCTACATTAAGACCAGGCTTCATCGGCCAATGACGGCAGCACCTGGCCCCACGCAGCGGCAGGGATGGGGCCATTGGGTGACCCAGCACCCCCTGCTCCCGGTGCCCCTGGGGGGGCTGTGGGCACCCTGACCCTGTGCCATCCCCGTGGGGATGGGACCCTGTGCCATCCACCTGGGGAGCGGGCAGGGAATCCAGCATCTGGTCACTGCCACCACAGTGGCACATCACAGGCACCGCAGCCCCTCGCTGCCCCTACAAGGACGATCCTATTGTCTCCGTGTCTAATTAATTATAATTATTTTCATACGACACCATGGATGTGGGCTGCTCATGTAATGAGGCGGCAGTTCCAGTGTGAAATGCTGAAGCAGGGAGTGTAGAACATGTTAAAAAATATTAATCTACAAATGAAAATGGTTTTAATTGGATTCTGCCTTTGGGGTCAGGTCACCGCTCCGTTTTCCATCAGAGTTGCCCCGTCAGCAGAGCAGCTGCACGGCCCTCGGATGGGAGCGGCGCGCGGCTCGCAGAGGTTAATAGGAATGTTGGAAAATAAATAGGTTATTGATTGATAATAACAATAAGCTGACTCCAGTTCTACCTTGGTGACCTTCCCTCATCCAACTAAGAGAAAACTCGGTTAGCATCTAATTACGGATTGCCTCCCAGCCCCACGTGCTAATGAGCGCACGGGCTGGGCGCCCGCTCTGGGTGGAGCAGAGCAGGGGAGCACGGGGGGTCCCCAGGAGCCCAGAGCCCTTCCCGTGCTTCCAGCAGCCTCTGGGCCACCACTGTGCTGTGGGTGGGTAGGAACTGGGTTTTTGCCTAAATGGGCTCCCAGCTGGTTAGGGAGCAGTGTGACCCTTCGCCAGGCAGGGGCTGCCCTGCCCTGCTCTGAGCTGTGTGACCCAGGGGCTGCCCTGCTCTGAGCTATCCCGGTGCAGGGCTGCGGGTCCCCTGGAGGCAGCTGTCAGCACCTCTGCTGCTTCCCAACCACGCTGAAGCTGCTGCCTTGTTCCACCAAGGTGGAAGAAGAAAGGATGGTGGCTTTACACGCGTGGAAGTTTGTAACTGATATTTTAATTGCTTCAAGGTGTGCCAGGGATCTCCTGCCTTAAGCTTTAGCTTTAGTCGTGATTTCGCATCTGGCTTTCAGCTCTGTTTGCTGTAAGGTATGAAATAGTCACATCACCATCTGGGAAAGGAGTGAATTCCGTGTGGCCGCAGGTCCCCGTGGAAGGGCACTGCTCCCCCATGGCTGGGCCCTGCCTCAGGTCCCGCCTGCAGCACCGGGCACTGCACAGCGGGTGCCGTGGAGGCAGCGGTGCTCGGGGCCAGCAGTGGTTTCCCTGTGTGAGGTCACTGGCTGTTTCCTGGTGCTGCACGGATCCCGGTGCTGCACCACTCGCTGTAGGCTTTGCTCAGAAATGGAGCTTTGCATTGCAGGAAGCAGAGTGTGGTCTGGTGCAGACATTTTTCCTGCTCTGGCACCACCACAGCCCTGGGTGTAGATGCTGTTCAAAGGCCCAAGTGCTGATGACATTCCTGAAAGTTTCGTTTTGCACCATCCATCTTCTTAACATTTGCAGAGTATTAACCCGGTGGAGCATTAGTTGTGAGAATGAGAAGTGGCCAGAAATAAATTATACCGGGTGAGAAGTGCGGTTTGGGACTTCATAATTTTAATTAGTATTACTTCCACCTTCCTAATGAGGTGAGGTCAAGAGGCCACCTGTGAAGCTGCATTTCAATCTGCACTGCGGCCCCAGGGCCAGGCAGGGTCTGCCCATGGCACCCTGTGAGCTCTGGGGCTGGGAGCACACGGTGCTGTGTTGTGGGGCCAGGGCAGAGCCCCTCCGGGGGTCACCGGGATGCACTGCGAGGTTACGGCCCATGTCCTGCCCCATCCCGCTGCCTCCTGAGCCTGAGAGCAATACGTCCACGTGGGCATCGCTCTGGAGAGAAGCTGGGGAGAGGAAAAAAGGAACATTTTTCTTTTAAATGTTGTTTTTTCAGATCAGGGACCAGAGACACCGCGATGCAGCTGGGGCTCATGGCAGAGCTGAGAGCACCACAATGTTTCACAGCTCCAGGTCTGAGCCACTTCCACCCTGGCTGCTCCTCAGGGACACGTGTGCCATGACCTTGGCTCAGACCCTGAGCACCTGCAGCGACCACCCCGGGGACGCCAGCAGCACCCATGGGGTTGGGCAGGAGGAGAGGGGCTGCACCAGGGAGGGGAGGTAGGGGAGCAGCACAGGGGCAGTGCCTCAGCCCTTTGATAGCTCCGTGGTTGGCACTGGGGTGCTTCAGGGCATCGGGTGGCACTGGGAGCCCTGTTGGCAGAGCCCTCCCTTGCAGACCCCTTGTTGGCTCCTGTCGCGGTGCTGGGGGACCCCGTGGTACCTGCAGCCACAAGCAGAAGTGCCACATATCAATTTTGCAGAATCACATCGCACTTTGATGCAAATGAACAAGGTTTCTCTTGCTTGTACACATTTTCTGTCAACACGTGTTTGAGAGCCTTGCTGAGACATGTCAACATGCTGCTCACCAGGGGGAAATAAACACAGTGCTCTGCTGCTTCCCCCCACGCTGCCCGGAGGGAGGGGGCTGGCAGCTGGGGCTGCGCTGCCTGCACAGCCACGGGGGCACCGCCAGCCGAGTGCCACCTCCCTGCTTGCTGTGACCAGCACGTCCCCAGTGGGACAAAGCATTCCCCCTGGAGGCACAGTGATATCCCGGTGCAACGCCTGCTGCGGCCCCTCTCTGCCTCCGCTGCTGCCCGGGGCTCTGCACTGAGCGCTGCGGGGACAGCGGGGGACACGCACAGCCCCGTGCTGCAGCCAGGCGCGGCCCCGGCCGCTGGCTGTCACCGCCGCGTCCCGGCGGCCCGGGCTCGGGGCTGGCAGCCGCTTGGCGGAGCGCGAGCTCCACCTGCTGCCACCGGGCCCGGCCCGTACCGGAACGGCAGCAGCGTTCCTGGAGCTGGGGAGTCCCCGCCTGCGCCCCCCCGGCCACCCGCAGCTCTTCAGCCCCAAACCCGTGCAGTGGGCACCTGGGTGTCAGCAGGGGCTGTGCCTGCTGCCAGCAGCAGTGCTGCACCCCATGCAGGGCTGCCCGGGCGTGCTGCGTGTGCCAT
>WBMW01006005.1:0-11625 GCA_013396635.1 Penelope pileata | reverse complement strand
GCAGTGGGTGCAGCCCCTGTCCCCAGCCCAGCACCCAGAACTGCAGCGTTTCCACCCCCTCCTGCCCTGGCCCACTGGTGTCCCTGCTGCTGGGATGGCTGTGGTGAGAACCATCCCTCCTGGCCCNGCAGAGCCCCTCCGGGGGTCACCGGGATGCACTGCGAGGTTACGGCCCATGTCCTGCCCCATCCCGCTGCCTCCTGAGCCTGAGAGCAATACGTCCACGTGGGCATCGCTCTGGAGAGAAGCTGGGGAGAGGAAAAAAGGAACATTTTTCTTTTAAATGTTGTTTTTTCAGATCAGGGACCAGAGACACCGCGATGCAGCTGGGGCTCATGGCAGAGCTGAGAGCACCACAATGTTTCACAGCTCCAGGTCTGAGCCACTTCCACCCTGGCTGCTCCTCAGGGACACGTGTGCCATGACCTTGGCTCAGACCCTGAGCACCTGCAGCGACCACCCCGGGGACGCCAGCAGCACCCATGGGGTTGGGCAGGAGGAGAGGGGCTGCACCAGGGAGGGGAGGTAGGGGAGCAGCACAGGGGCAGTGCCTCAGCCCTTTGATAGCTCCGTGGTTGGCACTGGGGTGCTTCAGGGCATCGGGTGGCACTGGGAGCCCTGTTGGCAGAGCCCTCCCTTGCAGACCCCTTGTTGGCTCCTGTCGCGGTGCTGGGGGACCCCGTGGTACCTGCAGCCACAAGCAGAAGTGCCACATATCAATTTTGCAGAATCACATCGCACTTTGATGCAAATGAACAAGGTTTCTCTTGCTTGTACACATTTTCTGTCAACACGTGTTTGAGAGCCTTGCTGAGACATGTCAACATGCTGCTCACCAGGGGGAAATAAACACAGTGCTCTGCTGCTTCCCCCCACGCTGCCCGGAGGGAGGGGGCTGGCAGCTGGGGCTGCGCTGCCTGCACAGCCACGGGGGCACCGCCAGCCGAGTGCCACCTCCCTGCTTGCTGTGACCAGCACGTCCCCAGTGGGACAAAGCATTCCCCCTGGAGGCACAGTGATATCCCGGTGCAACGCCTGCTGCGGCCCCTCTCTGCCTCCGCTGCTGCCCGGGGCTCTGCACTGAGCGCTGCGGGGACAGCGGGGGACACGCACAGCCCCGTGCTGCAGCCAGGCGCGGCCCCGGCCGCTGGCTGTCACCGCCGCGTCCCGGCGGCCCGGGCTCGGGGCTGGCAGCCGCTTGGCGGAGCGCGAGCTCCACCTGCTGCCACCGGGCCCGGCCCGTACCGGAACGGCAGCAGCGTTCCTGGAGCTGGGGAGTCCCCGCCTGCGCCCCCCCGGCCACCCGCAGCTCTTCAGCCCCAAACCCGTGCAGTGGGCACCTGGGTGTCAGCAGGGGCTGTGCCTGCTGCCAGCAGCAGTGCTGCACCCCATGCAGGGCTGCCCGGGCGTGCTGCGTGTGCCATGCACCCCTTTGCTCCAGGTCTGTCCTCCATCGGTGCTCAGGTAGGTGNTGAGGCCTGCAGGCACAGCAGCTCCACACCCGCTGCCCAGGACCCACAGCAGCTGGGCAGGAGGCAGCTCCCCTCCCCCCCCGGCATACCCGTGCCCCACAAAGACACCACACACAGGGAGTTTGCACACTTGCCATGTTCACAGCAGACATTACAGGCAGTAAGGACATCCTTGGCCCCACGTCCCCTTGCTCAGAGCATCTTCCTCGCCCTGTGCCAGCACTGAGCCCCACTCCTGCACCCAGCAGAGCTGCGGGAACACCAGGCGCCGAGCAGGCTGTGGGGGACCTGTGCTGCCCTGCCTCCAACACCCTCCCGGCCGCGGGCCCTTGAGGCACTGGGTGTGGGCAGGGAGGGACGGAGGTGACACACATGGGATGACATTCTGGTGCCCTGACAGGAGGCACTGCCCACAGCACTGCATCCTGGGCAGGATGGGGCACCCCAGGGCCAGGCTCTGTCCGGGGACCCCTGCCCACGTCACTGCTGGGGTCCCCACTCCCCTCTTCTCCAATACCCCTCTCCAGACAGTCTCAGACCGGGATGGATAGACAGACAGACAGACAGACACATTGTCCCAGCCAAGGGAAACAGGGCTGGGACAGAGCGAAGAAGGGACCCACACTGTGATGCCCCCACCCCAGCCTGTCCCTGCCCAGGGGGGTGGCCGTGCAGCGGGCACCCATGGCCCATCCCCACTGGGACTGCGGCAGCAGGAGCTGCCTGTGTGGGTGTCCTCAGGGCTGTCCGGGTGACTCAGCCTCTGGTCACCATCATGGGAGGGTCCC
Organism: Penelope pileata; assembly: GCA_013396635.1. NCBI lineage: Eukaryota > Metazoa > Chordata > Aves > Galliformes > Cracidae > Penelope > Penelope pileata. The sequence goes on along the minus strand of WBMW01006005.1, from coordinate 9,365 downwards.
TGGGCAGGGCTGGGGTCAGGGCTCCTCTGCAGCTCCAGGGGGGCACGGGGGGGCAGGGCTTAGGGCACCCCAGCCCCGTGCTCATGGTGTAGGGATGGAGCTGTGCTCATCACTAAGGCTGCAGGGTTGCCCTCAACCCCCGACCCTGCCCGAGGGGCCCTGCCCTGTGCTGCACCCAGCTCATCCTCCGGCCCTCCTCTGCCTCCTGCTCCTTCCCCATCCCACCCCTCCGCTCCATGCAGAGCCAACTCCGCTGCTCCCGGATTGGGGAGGGGCAGGCACCCTCCTCAGGAAAACACATCAGCATCAGCCCAAAAACTCCTCCTGCTCACAGCCCTGCTGGGGGCAGGGATGGACGGTTAGTGGTTATCCTGGAGAAGGTCCTGGAGATGGGAGCTGCCCACCCATGGGGCTTCAGCTGCACATCTCCCACTCATGGTGGGGGTGCAGGATGGAGCCATGGGGGCAGCGAGGCTGGAGCCCTGAGGTGTCCCCTGCAAAGGGCCAAAGGCAGCACAGGGGCTGCTGTCCTCTGCTGGCATGCAGAGCGAGCTCTGCCCTGGGGGTGCTGGCAGTGCCAGACCAGGGCAGGCGGCTGGATCCTGAAACCTTAACCCCAGCAGAATCTGTGCAAACTCAGCGGAAGTTTTACCTAACCACAGACCTATGGTAAGCCAAGCAAGGGCTGCAGCCCAGCCCTCGTGTCAGCAGCACCCTGACTCTGCCAGGCAGAGTGCCTCTGGCCGGCTCATCACTGCCACCATCACCATCCCTTCCCATGCCTGTCCCCTCCCCCCCATGTTAGTGGCTCTCAGGACACTGTGAGTACCAACCCATGGGCAGCCTCAGCCCTCGGAGCCTCGCGGTTAGTGGGGACCACGCTGCTGGCACCGGCGTCCCGCATGCACCGGGGTCACGAGAGAACTGCGGAGAGACAGAGGGGTGAGGAGAGACGGCAGCGCCCGCCCTGCACGGAGCACTGATGTGGGGCAGCACGAGGCCGTCCCTGTGACACGGGGACTGGAGCTGGGGGCTCGTGGCCATCATGCTGCCTTTTGGGTGGCTGTCTGCAAACTGCGTTTGCTGGACTGTTGCGGCAATTGGCAACTGTTGCTAAGGGTTTTGGCATTGTCCTGTTTCCACTCAGCATCTTTTCCTCATTTAGCCACATGAAATTTCTCAGAAAACAAAAGGCCAATAGGGAAATTTTGGAAGCCCCCCAGCCTGAGACTCTCCCTTTGCACTGCACCAAATGGCAGAGCATGGGGAGCAGACAGCAGCCACGAGACCCCCACTGCCCACATGTCACGGAGAACAGCACTGGAAAGTCAAAGTGCAAAGAATACTTGTTAGCAGCAGTACAGAAACGAGTAAGGAGAGGTTAGTGCAGGCGGTTAGTGAACAGAAGCATGGCATCATCGGTCGTACTTAGAGAGCATATACACTAGGAGAGAAATGAAGAGAAAAGCAGCAATGATTAGTTTGTTTAATTCAGTTCAGGAATGTGTTAGTAACAGAGATCCACTGGCTTAAAAAGGAACTGAAAAGCTTCTGCTGATAAAACCATTTTGGGCTCCCAGTCAGCAGCAGAACCCACATGCAGCCCCAGGCATCATGGCCGTGGGCATCGCAGCCATGGGCATCACAACCCTGGGTATCACAGCCCTGCGCAGGGCTGCTGTGGGCTGGGGAGAGGCAGAGGAGCTGCTTGGTGCTGCCCACCCTTCCTGCCCTGCCCTGGCTGCCACGGATGCTGCTCATGCTCTCCCCACCCCGCAGCGCCCTGCACACCCCGTACTTACCCAGCTTTTCCGTTCCCCTTTAAGGACAGCGCGGGCTGCCCGTGGTTAGTGCAGGCGGGGCCGGTTAGTAGGGCATGCGCCGGAGCCGTTAGTGGGTTAGGTGCTGGCGAGGGGCAGGCGGTGCCCGGGTTAGTGCTGGCGAGGAGCAGAGCAGCAGGCATGCACAGCCCGGTTAGTCCCCGCGGGGAGGCAGCAGCTCCCGGGCGCTGGCCTCCCAGAGCAGGAGGTGTTTTTGGGCTTTGCCACTGGCTTGGGATTTGGGAAGGTGGCAGTGGATGGTCCCAGCCTGTGTAATGTCACCTCCCTGTATGGAGCATCCTGCGGGCCCTGCTGCCAGCACCCCGCTGCCAGGGTACAGCGCACCCGAGCAGTGCCCCCATAAGATGCACCCAGGCACCGTGAAGGTGAGAGGGGCTCCAAGGAGGAGAAGGCCCCAGCAGTGCTGCAGCTTTGGCTCAACATCACCATGCCCCAAAGGCACAGAGCAGGGAGCCTGAGGCAGCAGAGGAAGGGGATGGATGCAGCATGGCCACAGCACAATGCCCCCAGCCTGGAGCAAAGGGTGAGGGCAGGGCCTCTGCAATCTGCATGGCCACGTGTGGCCCTGTGGGGGACACGGCCCAGGTACCTCGGGCTGCTCAGAACCCCGGCATCTTCTCAAAGTGCATCCCAGTGCAGAGCCGGGGCGGCTGGGACATGGCCCCGGTGCTGCAGGGCACTTCCAGAGAGCACCGGGACTTTGCCAACAGACAGAGGGACAGGGTAGGTGGGTGGGGATGGCGGGGGGCCCTCCAGGCTCTGGCCGTTGTGTTCCCTCAAGGAGCTGACCCACTCCTGTCCCCTTCTCCCTCCTCCCCTGCTGTGCTCAGCGAGGGGCTCACCCTGCCCACGCCCCTCCCCACTGCCCTGCATCAGCCGCAGCAGCAGGAGGAGAGGGGCCCCAGCACCTGGCAGGAGAGCCATGCCCAGGCAGTCCCATGGCCTCAGGCACTGCCACTGCCATCTCTTCGGCCGTGTCCCTGCAGCGGCTGTGCTGGCACAAGGTGGCTCTGCTGGGGCCGGTGGCTCCGGTGTCCGTGCGCAGGCAGCGGTTGCTCCCCGTGCCCCCCCTCCCTGGGGCACGGCCAGGCGAGGGCTGGGGCAGAGCCATGGGGCCGGCGGTGCTGGGGAGCAGAGAGGCTGTGAGAGCCCGGGCAGCGCGGCAGCAACCCCTGCCCCCAGGCACAGTGCTGTGAGCCCACGGACCGAGCTGGGGCCCAGGAAGAGCGGTGGGGACTTCGCTGCGGGGGCAGAGGGCACAGCCCCGAGCGCAGGGAGCACAGCCCGGCTGCACAGACCTGTCCCAGGTCTCGGGGTGAGAGGTGGGTATGGGGCTGCCGTGGCGTGGCGGGGGCACCCACCCTGCCCTCCCAGGGTCCTACCTGCGGCCCCTGCCTATGGGAGTGCCGTGCAGCGTCCCCCCCTCCTGTCCGGCTGCTCCGCTGCGAGGGCTGCGCAGGGGACTGTGTGTGAACAGACCTCAGGTCAGTCATTAGTAGCTGCAAAAGAAAGCAATCACCGCAGCAAGAGAGCAGGGGGCAGGGCCCTCCGGCCGGCAGAGCCTACTCCGAGGACATGTCAGGCCGCCGGCCCAGCACCGAGGTTCCCATCATGGCACAGCCTAAGGAAAGCGTGGCAATGCCCTACAGCAAGGGTATCCCACGCCCTGCGGTGCCCCTGGCCCCACCGCTGTACCCACAGCTCTCCCACTCGCACCCGAGGCGAGGGCTGAGCAGCGGGCACAGCCCCACACCCGCTGGGCACGAGCAGCACAGTGGGGAAAGCAGCACCGGCACCAAACCCCGGCGGGGCCGCGCCGCGATGACTGCGCGCTTCAGCTGCCGGCAGCTGCTGCCATTGTTGCTGCTCGTCACAGGCCCGGCCCTGCAGGATGAGCCCCCCCAGGGGACAGGGCGTCCAAGAACCGTTTGCAAAGCAGCTGCCAGAGGGATGGGCTGGGCATGGGGCTGGGCAGCCGTTGTATTCCCTGCTGGGAGCCAAGCCGGGTGGTGCTGGATGTGCCTGCACGGAGCTGGCTGCTCCCGGATGGTGCCCGCTGGGTCAGCAGTGAAGGAAATCTCAGGGGACAGGAGGGGAGAACAATTGTGCGCAGGCAGCGCTCTGCCAAATGCTCCTTTGTGCCTGGGGAGCACAGCTGCTGCCTGTGGGCTCCAGCTGCCTCTCAGCGCCCACAGCCCAGGGGCACAGCACAGCACCCAGCTCTGAGCACCCAGCGCTGCGCTTGGGTGACACAGGGGCTGCAGCCCCCCCAAAGGGAGGAGGATGCGGGGTGCAGGGGATGGCAGCGCGGTGCTGAGCACTGCACCATGCCCATGCCCACCTCCTCCCTGTGCACACATTTGGGGGCTCTGAGAAGCAGCAGCCAGGACCCCATTCCCCAGCTCCCCCCTCCCCCTGCTGCCCCCAGCCCTGCTGCTGTCCTTTGTCCCGGCACAGCTCAGGGATGGGGAGGGGTCCCTGCGGGCCAGAGCTGCTGCAGGGTCTGTTCTGGGCTCCTCCCGGCCCCGGGGGAGATGGACTCCCGCACACAAAAGGCGGTGGAACAATGAGGGAGAGAAAATGGCTCCCCAAAAGGAGCCGGGCAGCAGCTGTCACGTTAACCCTTTGTGGAGGGAAGGGCTGTGCAGGAGCAGTGCCGGCCCCAGCCCCTCTCCTCTCGATCCCCTTCCCAACATCACCGGGCCTGGGAGAGAAAATGGTGGTTTCGAGACAAAGAAGCAAAGCAGCATTTTGTCTACTTTCTTTCCAGGAGCTCTGACAATTAGGCAAGAATCCATTTACCTGTCTCGAGCCCTACTCTTGATGAGGTTTCTGAAAAGAGAATACAAACAAGCGGTGCATCAGTCAGCATGGGTGCGGGAACGCAGCCGGGGGGGCCGCGGGGTGCGGGCAGCGGGGCCGGAGCGGCCGGGGCCCCCGGGAAAGGGGGGGCAGAGGACTCAGTGGCTGTGCCCCCGGGTCGGGCTTTGCACGGGATTGATTTATAACCAGGGAGTAAGGATGCACGGGGGTGGCCTTGTGTCCGGGAGGGAGTGGACGGCGGAGCGGCCATCGGAGCCGTCCTCCCGTGCGCGGAGCGGCTGCGGGCATCGCGCCGGTGGGGCCGCGCCCCCCAGCACCCGGCAGCGCCTGCGAGGGGCCGCGTTTCCGTTGGAAAATAGAAGGAGGAAAGGAAAGGGCGGCTTTACCTGGCTCCCAGGTGGCGGCCGGGTCGGACCGGTGGGTGCTCACGCTCTTGGCATCGCACAGCTTCTTTGTGCCGCAGCTTTGCGGAGAGGATCCCCGAGCGAGACGCTGCCGTGCAGACTCCTCCCCCGCAGCCCCTGCCGGCCGCCGCGGCCCTACCTACGGCGCAGGAGGATGCTGCAGCTCCCATTAAATTTTAATGCTGGAAATGCGGCCGAGTCACCTTCCCCCTCCCGTGGCCCCGGGGATGGGGCTCGGGGCGGGCGCTGCTGATGACGGCAGGGATGGGTGCCGGGTGCCGCGGTGCCACAGCACCAAGGTGCCCGGTGTCACCCGGCATCACCCCCGTGCAGTGGGAGGCGCTGCCCGTGCCCAGCTCCGTGCACATCGGATGGGACCCATGGAGGCCGTGCTGTCCCAATACCACCACACTTCCACACTGCTGGGACAGCCCCTGGGACCGCTCCCCAGGCTCTGCTCTTCCACAAACTGCTGTGAGAAACAGCAGCAGCCACCTCCCTTCTGAGTGGGAGAGCAAAGGGAGAGTGGGAGAGAGTGCAAACAAGGGCAGCGGATCCCAAATGTCCCAACCAGTGCAGAGTGGTGGTGCTCCAAGAGCCCTGCCCTTTGCACGAGGTTCATGGAGCACAAGTGGGCTTGTGTCTGCCCAAAGGCACCCAGGGCCCCACCATGCCCTGCTCTCACCCCACCGCACACAGAGCACAGGGTCTGGCTGTGCTGGGGGGCAGGAGGGGGTGACAGAGTGGTTGGCACAGCCACAGCCCTGCGCAGCCTTGTGCAGTGGGGACACAGCAGTGTCCTGCAGCACGGGAGAGCTGGGCTGGCCCCTCCAGAGCCATCTGCAGGCGCTGGGCCCTGGCATTGTTGTCCCAGGTCTCCATGGTCCCCAGGGATGGGTCCCAGTGCCAGCTGCCTGCCCTGCCCTGGAAGCACCGACCCACACCCAGCCCAGCGCTGGGCTGTGGCACTGGGATGGGTCCCACCAACAGCCCCAGATGTGTTTGTCCCAGGGCAGCAGGAGGGCTTCACTCTGCCCATCCCCACACTGCCTGTTTCTCCTTCTATTCTGTAGTTTTAATTACTGTGTCCTGTGAAGAGGATCCCCTCCCAGGGAAGCATTGTCTCCGATGGTGGTCTTTCTTTTGCAAATGTCAAAATGGGACATTTTATTGACATCGAACCTTTTTCTCCAGAGCTTTTCTGAAATGAGAAATATTTCTGAATCATTTTTTCCCCATCACATGGCTAACTTCAGCTCACTGCCATTTTCCCACAAGCTACGAAGATGGTGTATCAGCAGCCCCCAGCCGCTTCCCCCTGTCACTGAGCAGGATGGGCCAGGAGGAGCAGCTCTGCCCGAGGACTCTGCTCTGGGCACCGGCTGCGCTGCATGGCCAGTGAGTGCACAGTGCACGGTGCTGCTGTGTGGGGGGGGTAGGGATGGTGCACGAGAGCAGAGCAGCGTTCATGGGCATGTGCATGGGTGCAGAGGTGTGCAGGGTTTGTGCATGGGTACAGGGGTGCATACGTGTGTGGGGGGGTGTACAGGGGTGTGCATGGATGTTTGCATGTGTGCAAAGGTATCGAAGACTGGGTGCAGGGGTGCAGGGGTGCACAGAGGTGCAGAGATGGGTGCACAGCGTGCAGCTGTGGCCTGCCAGACCCTGCAGCTCGATCGTGCTCCTGAGCAGGGCTCAGGCTCAGCAGTGGCTGCATGGTGTCCTCCTCCACCTTGCTGGAGCCTCTGTGCTGCTTCAGGTCCTCCAGCAGAGGGAATGGTGGGGACAGAGGAACCCTGGAGGAGCTGAGCACCCACGGCTACTCCTGGAGTGAGCTGGGCAGAGGCTTTCCTGCCTGCCAGAGGGACATGTGGGTGGCTGCAGGGCCTCAGGAAGACAGAACCCTGCTCCACCCATGTCCCTGCAGCACCTCTGGCACATGCCCGGGACACGGCATCACCCCGGCCACGCACCCAGGGACGGAGCCGCCCTCCCAGCAGCACCCACACATCCCTCCACGTGTGAGCACACCATGTTGGACAACGGAGCTTTTATTGAGCTTTGTCCCCACTGCAGCCCGGTACAGGGCTGCCTGGGGGCCGCGGTGCTGGCGGTCACTGCTGGACCCTGCGGATGGACTGCACCTGGCCCGTCTGCGCGTGGGAGCCCCACTCCCGCACGTGCTTGTACTCGCCAGCGCGGCTGTCGCTCTCCAGGAGGTACTGGAAGCCGCGGTACCCGGGGTACTGCGAGCAGACCCACCTGGCACGGAGCAGAAGGCAGCGGCGTCTCAGGGAGGGTGGCACTGCAGGGTCCCTGCAGGGTACCCCCAGCCCTGCCCAGGTACTCACGCTCCGGAGCAGACGAGGAAGGAGCCGACGGCGCTGCTGCCCCAGCCCAGAGCAGGCAGCGAGGGGCAGTCATCGCTCAGCTCCCCCCTCCTGCCCTGGAAGTTCTCCTGCTCAAACAGCATCACCCGGCTGCGCCTGCGCTCCTGCGCCGAGAGGCACCACGTGGGCACGGCCGCCCGTCACCGTGGATGGGGACAGCGCGGGGTGTGGGCACGTCCTTGTGCCAGGCGCTACTCACGGCACAGGCGATGGGGCGGAAGGAGCACATCCTGTCCACGTGGTACGCGTTGCTGCCGCTCCACGCCTCCCAGCATGGGTACTCGCCACGCTCCAGCACAAACTGCTGCCCCTGGAAGCCGCAGTGCTCGAAGCCCACCCAGCTGTGGGAGCGGGGAGTGAGCGCCCAGGGGACCCCGTGGCCCTGCAGCAGCACCCACAGGGACAGGGCTGCTCCCTGCAGCCCCCTTGGCCCCGCACTCACGCCCCGCTCTCGATCTTGAAGGAGCGCACGGTGCTGAAGCCGCGCTCCGGCGTGCTGTAGCAGTCGGCGGTGAACTCGTGCCGCTTGCCCTGGAAGAAGGGCTCATCCCACACCGCGATCTGGGGAGCACGGCTGGGTCAGGGCTCTGCAGGGACAGGCCCTGCACCTCCCACGGGTCTGCGGGGCTCGGGCTGTGCTCCAGGCCCTCCCTCCCGTCCCGCACCTTCCAGAGGCCGGAGGAGGTCCTGCGGCGCTGGCTCATGGTGGCTGTGCCCCGTTGTGGCCAGGGGACACCAGAGATCCGCACGCCGCCGCTCCCACGTTGCTGGGGACGAGGCGCTGCCCTGGGGCAGGGTTTATATAGCCCACAGATAGGGACGGAGCAGGAGAGCATTACCGAAAGCCCTAACTCAGCACATGGCGGGAGGAGGGACCCGCGGAACAAAGGCGATGCTGCGGGGAAGCTGATGAGCGCGGGGACACCACGGCTCCTGCTGCCCATCTCCTGGGCATGGGCTGGGACATAGTGGGCTCTGCCCCTGCTCCTGGGCTGTGCCCTGCTCCTGCCCGAGGCTGTGCTGGGATCACAGCCCGGAGGTGCTGCCCCTGCGTGCTGCGTGGGCTGGGAGCACCAGCACTGCAGGGAGCGGGGGGGACCAGCACCTCCACGCCTGGGCACAGCACCTGTCCCCAAAGGCCAGGGCAGCTCTGAAGGCCGCACACGAAGCAGGGCACAGAGCATGGTAACAAGCAGGGAACGGGGGCACGGCAAAGCCAGGGGCAGATCTGCAAAGGCATTAAGGGGCCTAAAGGTGCAGGCTGAGATGTACGGATCCCTGCAGCAGGCTCCTGCCGCTGTGCTCAGGGACCTGGAAAGAGCCCAACACTCAGGAGCCACCAGCATGGCATGGTGCTTAAAAACATCTGGCTCTGAGAGGAAGAGAACGCAGCTTGAAATAGAAATGTGTCTAACAACCATGAAAATGAATGCAAATTGAAAGCCAAGAGTCATGAAAACTGCCCACCATGAAGGTAAGAGCCCGACCCCGGGAGCTGGGGCAGCCCGGCAGCGTGCCCGCTGCGCCAGGGGAGCGTGCAGGGAAGGAGGCAGCGATCGGTAGGTGCTTTTTGGTTGGTATTTTGGGAAACATCCCAGATGGCACCGCCGAACTGCACCGCTGCGAATTAACGCTTCGCCCTCGAGGGGAACGAAAGATGACGTCAAGCAGCAGCCTCTAAATGAGGGCTTATCGAATGCATGGCCCTGGGGGGCTCACCTCTGAAGAGCTGTCCCGGCGGTGCTGACACCGATGCCACAGGAGCGCCAGGAGCGTTTGCGAGGACCGGGGGATAACAAACGTGCAGGGACCCAGCTGGCGAGCGGGATCACGGCCGGCAAAGGGAGAGCAGCTGCTGGGCAGGAGATCCCCGGGTGCCCCCGCTGCTGCCCGGAGCTCGGCAGCCC
>WBMW01006004.1:26283-36447 GCA_013396635.1 Penelope pileata | reverse complement strand
CTCTGGATGGCATCCCTTCCCTGGCACTGCTTGGTGTACAAGGACAGATGTACAGGACAGCAGTAGCAACATTCCAGCTGTCAGCTCCCAGACTGCACAACAATATGATGCAAATTAATTGAGGAGTGTTTTTGTAGAGGGAAATGAGTCCTCCCCACAGCAGGTTCCCTTGCCCCCTGGAGCAGGAGTGGCCTGTCTGCAGGTGTGTCACCTCCCACACATCTCTGGCCCTTTGCCCTTGTCACTTCTTCTCCTTTGCAAAAGGCAGCACCTGGGTCCTATGTTCTCTGTTAGCCCCTGGTAAAACTTTCTCTGATTTCAGCATCTGTTCTCCTCCTCCAGGAGCTGAAAAACAAAGATGAGCAATACGTGCAGACCATTAAGAAGCAGTCAGATGACATCCTCCTGCTGCTGGAGAGAATGGAGGAACAGATCAGGGTCCTGCTGAAAACTTATCGTCACAAACTCCATCAGATTGAGGTAACCACTTCATCTGGTGGAGGGAGAGTTCAGGGAGAAAGACTGCAGCTGCTCACATCTTCGTATTTATGTCAAAAAGGCCTCAGGCTCTTTGCTGTGGCTGGGCTGAGAACTGTCCAGAGCAGTAGAGCTGATGTCTTGGTGAATGAAGCTCAACTCTGGCCAAGGCAGAGCACTGAATGGTGCTGGGTGCTGAGGGGGTCATTTACACAGTGCTGTAAATGGCTGTGGGTCAGCACAGAGCAACTTGGGAGCATGTAAAAGCTCTTGCTGCTTGATAGCTGGTTATGTCTCTAAAAGCAAAAAAAAAGCAGCCTTGTTTTTCAGCCTTACCTTCTACGCAGAAAGTCTCACTTCACAGATCAAACGTGTCTGTGTTGTTGGGTGAGGGCATCTCTCCCCATTTAATACCTTGTTAGGTGACCTCAAGTGGCTGTCTGGGCAAGCTCCACTGCTAATCAGCAGGCAGTGATTAACAGTGCAGGGGGAGAGCTGCCACCAGAAGCGTCCCTCTGGGGTCTGGGTGGCTGACAGCAGTCCCCGTGGGGTCACAGTGTCAGCTCTCTGCCAGTGACAGGAGACATCAGACCAGGGTGATGGTGAAGGGCTCTGTCTCCTTTGCAGAAAACTTTCGAGTTTGAACGCCGAGAGCTGCTGGAAAACAACAGGAAGAAGTGGGAGGAGGCCGTCCAGACCCTCAACACAAAAGAGGTGAAGTCTGCATGAGATTTATAATCTGCCAGGACCGGTGCTGCTCCCCAGCACTGAGCTGCCTTGAAAGACAAGCGTGCATGAAGGCAGCAGCTTGCTCAGGAGCGTGGTGGGCAGAGGGGCAGGTTTTCAGCCTGCTCTGCTGGGGAATTATCCGTGCATGACCTTGCTTTGTGCTGGCTGAGGGAGCTGTGGTCGTGGGAGGGAGCTGTCAGTGCTGATGGATGACATTCTGCCTTTGCCCATAGATGGAATACCTGCATGCCCGTTTGAGGAAGGTGGAAGAGTTTGAGAAACAGCTGAACCAGCTGCAGCTGCAGGATGAGGAGGAGTATAACAGCATGAAGATCCATCTGGAGAGTGATGTGGAGGTACAGGAAGGGCTGCAGTGTGCCTGGTGGTGAGGCAGTGGAGCAGACCTCCCTGGGTTGTTGGCTGTACCCGGGGGGCAGCTGGCTGGTGTGGAAGCTGCATCTGCTTTCAGGTCACCCCAGCTCTTCGTGTCAGCTCCGTGCCAACAGGGTGATGGAGCTTTTTGTCTCTCCTCCCAGTGGGATCCACAGCACAGTGTCCATCTGTCCTTGGCTCTTTGTAGCACAGGAACTGCAGCTCTGGGATGAATGAAGCAACTGGGAAGGTTGAGTGAGGGTTTTGCTACTTCTGAGGTTGTGTTTGATAGCACAATCGAATTGTGGGAGTGTTTTGATGCCAGATCATTTCAGATCAAATTGCCTCCTTTGTCAGGGTCCATGGCCTAGGAGGTGTGAGTTTTTGCCTCTGACATCTGGCCCTAGACCCATGATTTCTCTCATGCCCCTAAAGTCCACTTTATACGAGCGTTAGCAAGAGTTTGCCTTTACTTAAGCAGTCATAGGTGCAGTGGAAGAGCACAGTCACCTCATACCACTGGCTGAACAAGCATGAGGCAGCCAAACATCATAGTCCTGGCTTCCCATGGCTACAGAAACCTCTGAATCCACTGCGTGCTCTGCAAGGAGCAGCGTGGACAAAGCAGTGCATCCATGTCTCTCTGCAATCTCTCCAGGCTCCTGCCCTGCAGGCCCAGTGCTTGCCCTGGGCTGCCAAGTTTGGCTTCCTTTTGCGTTCTTCAGTCCCCTGAGCTCAGCAGAGGGCACAGCCACAGCTGACACCTTCCCTGCCCGTTGTCATATGTTGTTTCCCAGACTTCATGGTAGAAATGAGCTTGCATTTGGCCTTCAGGAAGGCTCGTTGCTTGTCCCTGTTGTGGTTTAAGCCAGCAGGCAGCTCAGCACCACGCAGCTGTTCGCTCACTCCCCCTCACCGGGAGGGGGGAGAGAATCAGGAAAAGGGAGAACTTGGGGTTGAGATAAAGACAGTTTAAGAAAACTGAAAAGGGAGGGTAATAATAATGATAAAGAATATGCAAAAGGAGTGATGAGCCCCTTGCTTTTATTGCTGAGCAGGATGCCATTCGGTGTGGGATATCCCTGTGACCAGTTTGGGTCAGCTGTCCTGGGTCTGTCCCCTCCCAGCTCCTTGTACACCCCCAGCTCCTCTCTGGCTGAGCAGCCATGAGAAGCAGAGAAGTCCTTGGCTCTGTGTAAGCTCTGCTCTGCAACAACTAAAACATCAGTGTGCTATCAACATTCTTTTTCTCCTAAATCCAAAACACGGCACCGTACCAAACAGTATGAAAGAAGCTAACTCTGTCTCAGCCATACCTCAGGCAGTCCCACGTTGTTTTCCTAGGAAGCCCAGGGAAATGCAAACTAGGACCAATGTTAGGAAGGTTTTGCAACACAAAACTTTGGTTTTCACAACTGCAGGGGAAGCGTTACTGTCACAAGGTCCCCGTCAGCCTGAAAGGGCAAATCCAAGGGGCAGTCCTGACTCTGTGACTTCTTCAACTTCATATTGATAACCCAGAGGGTGATACAGACTGAATAACGTTCCCAAATGGCTCAGAGCTGTTTGGGGGGGGAGGCAGCAGCACACTGGAGATCAAGGCTGAGAAATGACCCTGTGGTGGTGGTGTAAAAATGCACCTGCTGCCTCGAGCTGTGGTTTCAGAAGGGTCGTACATAGACAGGGGAGGGAGCTGTTCCTCTCTGCTTTGTACCTGTGTGTCTTTGTCGAGGTTTGGCAATGTGCTAGGGAATAGCAGAGAGAGTCTGGAGGAGAGCAAGTAGAGGAATGCCCTGTAATCAGAGGATGAAAGGTTGGGGCTGTTCAGAACAGGGAAGAGATTTCGTTTGGGAGGAGCTAAGTCTACCAATACACACAATCCTGTATGATGGAGGAGGAGAACAACCTCTGTGTCCACGTTAGGTGCAAGAAAATATCACGATGTTGAGGTTGGGTAGGAAAGATTTAAATGAGAATTCAGGTTTAGGGTTGGGATTTCAAGCTAGGAAAGCTGGAAGTGCAAGGACTTGCTTGGACAGTGTCTGTGCCTTTGGTTTTCTGTCTTTTGTTGCTGGGTTTTAGGAACAGTGTAAATCAGCATCTGCTGGGCCTGGCTTGGTGAAGCCAGGGACAGAGGGGTGAGCAAGATGTCCTCGTGGTTCCCTGTAGTGCTGCAGTTGTGTAATTCTTTATAGCCTGGACATTACCCCCCCAGCCCAAAGCAGCACCCCAGGAGATGGGAGCAATCAGCTTTGGAAGTGGCTCTTCCTTTCCATCAGCTGTTGTGCAAACAGGATGCTGAGAAGCTGGGAGAAGTGTCTGCATCTCGTGTCTGCATCTCAGCTGTGGAGTAAAGGGCAGAACTCGCTGCCTATTTCTGCCCTGCAGGCTACACAGCAAGCTGCTGCGATCACAGCCATGTCAGGGCAGGGAGGAAGGTGTTACTTGTTTTGCTCTGGTTTCCTCAAGGCCTGGGGTTCATGCAGTCACTCCTTTGTGTGCTCTCCTCCTGCTCACCAGATCAATTCTGAGCCTCTTGGCTACTTCAGCTCAAGCTGGCAGGAGAGAAGGGGTCTCAAAGGCATGCACCTCTTAAAATTGACTTGAAAACCAGGAGCTAAGGTGTCCCAGTGAGTGTAAGTCGAGTACAGCTTCCTTCCATTCTTGCACACCCAGAGATGGCCCTGCACCGTGTGCTCATGGACAGCCAGCATCTCCATCACGTGGGCAGCCAGGCAGGAGGGGCTGCCTGGGAGAAATGTGCCTGGGAAGCTGGGGTGTGGAGGTGTAGGATCAGTGTGGTCTCTGCTCACAGCACAGCTTGTTTTCGTGTTCTCTGAAATACCAGAACCTGGAGAGGCAGATCCAGCAGATGAAAGCTGTCTACCTGATGAACCAGGAGAAGCTGGAGTACAACCTCCAGGTGCTTAAGAAGCACGAAGAGGAGAACATCCTCATCAGATCCCAGCAGAAGAGGAAGCTCAACCGGTAAAAAACCATCCCTGGAAGATGGGCTCTGCCTTCCCTGCTCTCATCCCCCAATACACCTTTTTTTTTTGGGGAAACCATCACCTAGCACTGTCCAGTGAGCTCTGTCCCAGCTCACCCCTGGGCAGGGCCAGTATTTAGCCCAGGGCTGGGCCATCCCCAGAACAGTTTGAATAAGCTGGCAGTGGCCAAACTGTGTCCCCTGGGCTGGGCTCAGTCAGGTCTTGGCACTGAGCAGTCCCCAGCAGATGTGCAGCCTCAGGTCCCAAAGCCTTCATACACGTGGGATTTGCCCAAAGGGTAAAATCTCTTTGGGGATCCTCAGCTTTGCTGTCCCTCTCCAGGCTCCACAGCTTGCTCAGCAACCTGAGAACAAAACTGGCCAAGCAGGAGAAGCAGTTCAGAGAGGAGAACCAGAGTCTTATCGCTGACTGCGAGCGCGTCACGGAGCAGTGCAAGGAGGTGCAGAGGAGGATGAGGTGGGCTGTGTGCATCGAGCTGCAACGAGGCCTCAGGGCATCTGAGTGATGTGTGGAGGGAAGCTGACTCATTTAGGGACACAGAGCCTGCTTCCATGGGCTTGCTTTCTTCTGCACAGGCACTTTGCTGCCAGTGATGCTGAGAAGTTCGTGAAAGTCTGGCTCATGAACGAGGAGGAAGCCAAAGGGCTGATGCGCAAAGCTCTCGACGCCGATCGCATCATTCACTCCCAGCAACTGGGGCTGCCCTGGGAAGAGCCTCGTTGCTGGTTCCTGACCAACGTTGGGCCCCTCAGGCATCACGAGGCAGAGAAGACAGCAACCAGCCTGGCTGCAGAGGTGCTAACAGGTGGGACACAGCCTCGGTGCCCTCGTCACCCGTGTGGCACTGGGAGACCCTCACTGTGACAGCCCCTCTGTCTCTCCTGTGCCACTGCAAGGGATCTCAGTGACTTTGTGAGCCCAGCCAGGGTCTGGTACGTGTCCAGCTCTGAGCTGGCTCTTAAGGCAGCTCAGGGATCTTTGCACTGAGCTGTGCCCATTGCTCCCAGTTCCAGATGAGCTGACCCAGAGCCAGCTGGCATCCTGGTCTCTTTGGGATATTTTCCAGGTGTCCTGAAACACCCGTGATGTCCCTGGTGACTGCTGCAGTGATGTGACTGGTGCTGGCCTGGGGAGCATGAAGACTCTTGTCTTGTTTGTATGTTTCAGAGAGCACCTGTGGGGGGCAGGAGGAGGAGGAGGAGGAAGGAATGGGCAGCGGAGAAGGAGGAAAAGAAAACACAGCAAAGGCTTGGGGTAGAGTCACACCTCTGCAAAATATCTCCAAGAGGACTGCCAAGAGGATCCTGGAGCTCGTGAGCGATGAGTCGGTGCGTGATGATGCCGTGCCTTTCTCCACCAAAAAGGGCAGATGGGAGGAATATCCTCGTGCTGCCCAGCTGCTGCCAACCTTCCCCATCCTGCCTGCCCGTGCAGGATGGCACAGCCAGGGCGTGCCACGGGCTGCCTGCAGGCAGCTGGGTTCTGGGCGTGGATGGAGATGCTCACTGTTTGTGTGCTTCCTCTTTTTGTGCCTGCCAAGGGTTTCCTCGTTGAGAGAAGGCTGCTGAAGCCTCTGCGTGCACTGGGGAAGCGTGAATGCACGCTCTTGAGGCTGGACTCCATCTTTTCGGTGAGTTCTCAGTTGGCCCCGGGGTGCAGGGATGCGTTGCCTGTGGTCACGTGGAAAAGCCCCATGTGCAGGACAGAGTGTCCCAGGAAATGGCCCAAGAAAGTGAATGGCTGTGTCAGGAGGGACAAATAGAAGTAGGCTGGAAAAGTCAGGGTCCTGTCCATGTGGCATAGGACTGAGGAAGATCCAGCTGGGCTGCTGCTGGAAATGTGTAGCAGTAAGGGGAGAGAAGCATTGCAGGAGGGCATGAAGCACTGTGGCCAGATGCTTCTTGGCTCACGGCCGTCCTGCTGATGAGTTAACACCTCCAGGGCCCCTCCAGGCTGCTCTCAGACTCCCCCCATCCGCAGATGCCTCCACCTGCCACACACAGACCACTTCTACCACTCCCTCCTTCTCAGGCCCTGCATAGCCATGGTCAGAGGAGCACCCTCTTCCCCTAGAATCTTGTTCATTTAGCTCCCCCTCCCTTTTTGTCTCAGGGATTCTAACCGTGTCCCTCTGCTCCCCAGGCCCTCGAGATTGACAGTGAGGATAACCTGCACCAGCTGGTGGATTTCTTCCTGAAGTACAAAGCTGAGGAGCTGCCTCTCAGCCAGGTAGGACTGCCAGGGACAGCAGTGGGGAGAGCCCAGCAGAGCAGGGCGCGTGGAGAAGGGGGAGCAGAACATCCCCTGAACACCAAAGGAAGGCAGAGATGGGGCAGGGGGTGTTATGTTGACCCTGAAATGTTGCTCTGTGAGCAGCACCAGGGCTGCTCTGCAGCCACACACCCCGGGACACAACCCACCAGGGCTGGTGTGGGGAAATGAAGGGCAGCATGCCCAGCCCCAACCCAGGGGCTTGGGACAGGACAGGGCCCTGCCTATGGGGTCACTCAGTAGTGGAGGTGGAGCTGGGTTGACCTCAACAGGACGTTTAAACAAGGTCCCATGTTTTAGCAATAATGTACCAAGGGATGTAGCCAGGCAATGCTAATTGCCCTCCAAGCTGGAGAAAACCCCTGATGCATTTTGCGGTAGGTACAAGCCCAGCCTGTTGATTTAAAAAGAAAAAAAAAAAAAAATTAGGTTGATGGGTTGCAATGATCTTCTGCCATGGCTGAACAGGGCCTTTTGCACATCCGTTCACGTCTGAGCTGCCTAAATTTGTCAGAGGACAAGGCTGCAGGGGGTGGAAGCTCCTGGGAGCAAGGTGGCTCGTGGGGAGCAGACGTTGGTGGGAGGGCACCGTGCCCAGCTTGCTGACCTCCCTTCCAGAGCCAGGGAAGCCCAGATGGAGAAGATGTCACAGGTCTGGGTGAGGACAGAGCAGATGGTGAATCCGGTGCCCAAAGTGATGAGCTCAAATCCCCTCAGAGTCTGCTGGGCTCCCTTCCATCTGTGTACATCCCTGCTGATGACGTCCTGAAGATCCTGAAAGCGTTTGTGCAGGATTTTCACAAGCCGAGGTGGGACTAGGGGCAGAGCAGGGCTGCTGTCATTGGGAGAGAGCCAGGCAGGGCTGGGACAACAGGACGAGGGGGATTTTGGGGGGGTGTGGGCAGGGCTAGGAGACACAATATTGCCCTGGCTGTTCTGAGAGCCACTCCTGCCTGCATTGCAAGGTTGCAGTGGGGTGGGGAGGCTCCCACCAGGGAACGGGGTCCATGGCAGCTCCAAGTCCCATTGCTGGAGCGAGGGTTGAGTGGGTGCAACCAGGCAGGAGGTGCACAGCAAGCTGGAGAGGGAAGCAAAGCCAGGTGCCAGCAGCCTTGGGGTTGTGCTCATTTGTGTGACAGTGATGACAGTTCTCTGCAGCCGAGAGCTATGGGGCTGTTCCTCACGAAAGGCTGAGCCCCTCAGCTTTGTTTCTGTCCCTCAGGGAGGAGGACAGTGCTGCAAAGGAGGTGCTGCAGGTACGGGACAGCTCGAAGGACGGGGAGTACTGGGAAGCCTTGGCACACGTCATCCCAGAGGCAACACTGAGGCTGTGGGACGCACTGGCGGTGGCACTGGAGGAATATCAGTGAGTAGCTGGCAGTAATCTGGGGACAAGGCAGGCTGATGGCTTGGGGGATTGCAGGGGGGCTGGCATGGGCACTGGCTGGGAGAGGGGGCTGCCACACGAGGTTGCTCCCCTCCCCATCTCCCTGCAGATGGGCTCCACGAGGGTGTTGGACCCCAGAGACCTTTCTGACAGCCCCCTGCCTGTCCCTGGGGCTGGGCTACCTCTCTGTCCTCCTTCCACAGCAACGTCCTCACGCAGAGGGCCAACCTGCTTGCTGAAGCAGCCGTCCTGCAGCAGCAGAATTCAGAGCTGTGCCTGATGCTGGAGGAATACCTCGGCTCTGGGGTGAGTGCAGCGTCCCTGCAGCCTGGGGACATGGGTCCAGCACGGGGTCCCTGCAGTGTGGTCCCACTGGAGGAGGGGGGTTAGCACTGGGCCGTGTCCCCACGCTGCTCCCAGCTGTCCCCACCGTGTGCCCCATGCAGACCTCGTGGATGTGGGGACCTGGGTGCTGTCACTGTCAGGCTCAGGGTGCCGCTCCCTGCAGGTGAACAGCATGCTGCTCTCCCCTCCCGTGCAGTGGATGGACCTGAGTGGGCTCAGCTCTGGGGAGCCACGATGAATGCCCGGATCCAGGGCTCAGCTTTTCTTTGCCACAAGCTGAAGCTGTGTCTGGAGCCAGGATCCTGGCAGGAGCTAATAAACCTCTCCCAAAACTGAGCCAGGAGTACTCGCCTCTGAAGATGCTGGGGAGCAGTGGGGATGTGGCACTGTCCCAGCCCAAGAATTACCTCCTCTGTCCAGTTTTTCCCTTTATTCCCCTCTTTTCCTTCTCCCAACACCTCCTTTTGTCTCCCAGACTCCTCCCAAACAACCCACCCCAATTATTTCCCCCTTATTAGTCCCAGCTCTGGTACATCTGTGCCCAAATTCTGCATTTCTGGGGTGATCTCAGCCCAAAGTGGTGCTCCAGCACAGTTATCTCAGGGAGGGCTCAGTTACACCCCTCCCACCCCCACCATTCACACCAGCTATGTCTGTTCCCAGCACAGTTTTCCTGCCCAGCTTTATCTTTACCCTTGACTCCCTGCCTAACTCCAACACAGCACCTGCAGTTTCTCACTGTACATGCACACCAAAGCAGAACTACATTATATATATATATTTTTTTTGCTCCTTGGATATCGATGCCCTTGAATTGTTTTCACCCTCCTCCCCCTTTGAATTGTTTTCATCCTCCCCAGTTGGGCACCACCCAACTTCGAGGGTCGGTCCCACGGGACTGATGTCACCGTGTCCCCAGGAAGTGGGGTTGGCACACCCATGGGACAAAGCCTGAGGAACGGCATCCGCTGAGCAGACCTACAGCCAAGAAGCTGAGGAACAGAGGCGGTGGGAGGCACGGCGAGGGGCTCGGAGCGCAGGGATGGGACAAGCCTGGGAGATTCTTTTCCCTCTAAGGATGCAACAGGGAAGCAGAAAACCGGGGAGGGACGGACCCGGAGCGCAGAGCCCTCCCCAGCACCGCCTCAGCCCGGCCCCCACCCTCCCCGCTCCGCCCCTTCGGGGTGATCCTTTCTTCTCCGGCACCGAAGGAGCTCCGGCCTCGGGATGCTCCCGGCAGCCGCCCGGGGTCCGCACCGCGCGGCGCGGCGGAAGGGTCGCTGCAGGGGGTGCCACCCGCCCGCTTCGTCCCCGGCGAGGTACAGCGGGGCTGGGGTCCTGAGCACCGGGACTGGGGTCTGAGCACGGGAACTGGGGTCTGAGCACCGGGGCTGGGGTCCTGAGCACGGGGGCTGGGGTTTTGAGCACCGGGACTCGGGGTCTGAGCACCGGGGCTGGGGTCTGAGCATCGGAGCTGGGGTTCTGAGCACGGGAACTGGGGTTCTGAGCACCGGGAGTCGGGGTCTGAGCACGGGAACTGGGGTCCTGAGCACCGGGACTGGGGTCCTGAGC
>WBMW01006004.1:4023-16459 GCA_013396635.1 Penelope pileata | reverse complement strand
GGGGGGGGGGGGGAACCCCTGGGTGACCCCCACTCAGAGCAGCCCTGGTTCCAGGGGTCACCAAAAAGAGGGGAGCATCCCCTGGGAATGCGTCACCACGGTTGGTTCCCATTTTTGCATTGCCACGCAGCAGCCAGGTCGCTTGCAAAATGCAAAGAAAAGGAATCGTTGTGTAGGACCCCAACAGAATGGGGGTTTGGGGCTTCCTGGGGAGCGGGATCGGGGCGTGCTGCAGGGCTGGCAGTGCCCTGATGCCCCGGGATGTCCTCAGGGACGTTGCTGGGAATCCTCAGATTTGCGTCCCCATTTTAAGGAAGGATGCTTGAGCGTGGGTGTTGTCGGGATGCGGCCCCAGCAGGGGCTGTGCGCAGGGGTTGTGTTGGATTGGATGCTGCTGGGTGTGGGCGGGTGGGTGCACGCTGCTCACACACCTGTGCACAGGTGTGGGCTGGGCAGAGCGGGGTGGGGAAGGATGCATGCTCGAAGCCCAGTGTGCGCCCATCGTTGTGTGTCACACCAGCCTGTGTCCACCCCACCGCTGGGTGCCCACCACAGCACGAGTGTGTTCCCATGCGCCAACGATGCGCCCATCGCATCTGATCGGCGTGTGTCCATCACATCACACCAGCACGTACCCATCCCGTCCCGTCAACGTGTTCCCATCCATCTCACCAGGATGTATCCATCCCATCTCACCAGGATGTATCCATCCCATCTCACCAGGATGTATCCATCCCATCTCACCAGGATGTATCCATCCCATCTCACCAGGATGTATCCATCCCATCTCACCAGGATGTATCCATCCCATCTCATCTCACCAGCATGTACTCATCTCATCATGCACCCATCCCATCTCATCAACGTGTTCCCACCCATCTCACCAGGATGAGCTCATCCCATCTCCCCAGTACATATCCATCCCACCTCACCAGGATGAGCTCATCCCGTTTCACCAGCATGTACCCATCCCATCTCACCAGGATGTATCTATCCTGTCGCACCAGGATTTGTCTATCTCACCAGCACGTGCCCATCCCATCTCTCCAAGACATGCCCATCCAACTCATCAACATGCACCCATCTCATCTCACCAGGATGTGCCCATCCATCTCACCAGTCCATATCCATCCCATCTCACCAGTACATGCCCATCCACCCCATCTCACCAGGATGTACCCATCCCATCTCACCACCACGTGCCCACCTCAGCACCCAGTGCGCACATGAGCCCTGGAACCAGCCTGCAGCTGTCCCAGGGTGGGAGGGCAGGGATGTGTGACGCCCCCAGCCCGGACCCCCCCCACTGATCCTTTCTCTTTCCCCCCAGGCCCCAGGCCTGTTGTCGCTGCAGACGCCCAAGGATCGCCACGCCATGACTCTGGCTGGTACGGTGCCTTCTCAGGCTGTGCGTGGGGACAGGGGACAGCATGGCTCCGTGCACCCAACCCAGACACCCACTCCATTCTGGGGCATCCTCTGAGCCCCTCATCTGAGTGAGGCCCCATGCAGACCACCCCAAAAATGGCCCCACCCTCTGCTGACCCCAACCTTGGGATGCTGATGGCACTCCAGTGGTGCAGTGCAAGGGGTCACACACGAGGTTAACACACCAGGACAGACGTTGCCCATGTTGAGAAAGGCCCCCCGTCGCCGAGTGCCTCAGTTTCCCCATTGCACAGCGCCTTTCATGCCTTGCTTACCTCTCCCCCATCACCTGTTGGCAACATCTGGGCAAACTCCAGTGCCCGCCACCATCCCCATCCCTGGCACATGGCACGTCCTGAGTGACGTCTGGCGGGACCCCCACCCCTGACCCCGCTCCCACCGTCTCTCCCCAGCTTACAAAGAGAAGATGAAGGAGCTGCCTCTCGTCTCCCTGTTCTGCTCCTGCTTCCTCTCGGACCCCCTGAACAAACCGGCGTACACGTACGAAGGTAGGAGCTGGTGGGCCCATGGCGTGGGGGCTGGGCATCAGGGGTGCATTTGGGGTGTAGGGAACAGTGTGAATCCCGTGGAGAGGTGAAAGGGTGGTGACACACAGGGTGCTTGCCCAAAGGCACAGAATTATGATGGTTTTGGGGGGGGAAGGGGTCATCCAGCCCAATCCCTCCTGCGTGGGCAGGGACATTCAATGGAGCAGGTTGCCCCAATCCCCATCCAACGCAGCTTTGGACACTGTCAGTGACAGGATACCCACAACTTCTCTGGGACACCTGCTCCGGTGTCTCACCAACCTCAGCATAAAAAATTTCTTTATTTCCAGTCTAAATCTGCCCTATTTCAGTCTAAAGCCATTGCGCGTTGTTCCCCCACTACAGGTCCTATTAAAAAGTCTGCATCTTCCCTACAAGCTCATTTTGGGCACGGGAAGGCTGCTATAAGGTCTCCCCGTAGCATTCTCTTCCCCAGGCTGACCAACCCCAAAGGATCCATGTCATTCTTACGCCGGGGGCAGAAAAAAGGGCAGAATCCCCCCCCTGCCCTGCTGGCCATGCAGCTCAGGATGAAGTTTTTCTGGGCTGCAAGCCCACCTTGCTGGCTCATCTCATCCACCAGCACCCCCAAGCCCTTCCCCACAGGGCTGCTCTCCACCCATTCATCACCCACGACGTGGGAGGATGTGGGTGGGATGCACCCGTGCTGGAAGCCACACCAAGCCCCTCTCCCAGCAGACACGGTAGACCTCACTTGGTGCGTCATCTCCGACATGGAAGTCATCGAGCTCAACAAGCGCACCTCGGGGCAGTCCTTCGAGGTCATCCTGAAGCCCCCATCGTTCGATGGCATCCCCGAGTTCAACGCCTCGCTGCCCCGGCGGCGCGACCCGTCCCTGGAGGAGATCCAGAAGAAGCTGGAGGCAGCGGAGGAGAGGAGGAAGGTGGGCCCAGGGGGGTCTTCCTCAGCGCTGCAGCGTGGGGATGTGCCATGGGGACACGTAGCCTTGCAGCTGGGGCTCTCACTCCCATGGCACAGCCAACTTTGGGGCCACCTCTAGGTTTGGAGGGGACGTTTTTGGCTGGGAGGGGAAGGAACCCGTGTGGTCCCCGTGGTGGTGGAACCCACGGTCTTTGTCTGCACAGTACCAGGAGGCCGAGCTGCTGAAGCACCTGGCAGAGAAGCGAGAGCACGAGCGGGAGGTCATCCAGAAGGCCATCGAGGAGAACAACAACTTCATCAAAATGGCCAAAGAGAAGCTGGCGCAGAAGATGGAGTCCAACAAAGAGAACCGCGAGGCCCATTTAGCGGCCATGCTGGAGCGCTTGCAGGAGAAGGTGAGGGGGGAGGGGGGTGCCCGGGGACAGGAGGGACACAGGACCTCTGCGTGGCTCTTGGGTGACACTAATCCCTGGGGACACCACCGAAGTGGGGGGTGGGCTGTTCCTCTCCCACCGCGTGGCGTTATCCCAATGGTAGAAACGTAGAGTCATAGAGTGGCTTAGGTTGGAAGGGACCTTGATGACCACCTGGCTCCGGCCACCTGCCATGGGTAGGGTCGTCACCTTCCAGATCACGCCGCCCAGGCCCCCATCCAACCTGGCCTTAAACACCTCCAGGGACGGGGCACCCACATCTTTGGGCAACCCAACGCCACGTCCCACCCAGGGTGGGGGTCACGCCTGGGGACCGTGCGAGCCCGACGCGCCCGTGGGAGCTGGAGGGATCCGTGCTGCCATGTTGGAGGCGCTTCCACCCTGCCGGCGTGTGCAGACCTCTTCTCTCTCCCCGAAGCAGGTCTGCTCCCAACCTCAGCACGGAAGGTCCCACCCTCACCACCTCCAGCTCCCTCCAAAACATCCCTCCAGCACGGAGCTCGCCCAGTGCCCTTCTCCCAACGCCTCAGCTAGCCTTGGGTCAGAGGCGGAGAGCACGAGATAATGAAGGACAACCCGAGCTCGCCCCGTCTCCTCGGGGCTCCCGCTCCGTCTTGTCTGGTTGACGTCTACCTCCTAGCTAGAGGGCAAGGACAATCTTTCTGTCAGTCCCTGGGTGCCTCCGCAGCCCTTAACACGCCCCGGGGCAGGAGAGGACGCTGTTGACCCACCGGGGATGAACCAGGCCTCGCGAACGCCCTCGTGCCTTCGAACCCCTCCGAAGCCCCCGGCCAAGCCTTTGGGCCCGAAGTCCGGCGAGCTAACGCCTCTTCCCCCCCTTCCCTCCCGCCTCCCCACAGGACAAACACGCGGAAGAAGTGAGGAAAAACAAGGAGCTCAAGGAAGAGGCCTCCAGGTAAAGAGGCGATGCTTGGACTGACAGCTCCGGGGAGGCCGTGGAGGCTGCCGCAGCGCGAGGCCGGCCGGCGGAAGGGGACGTTCCTCTACTTTCTTTGTTTGTGAATGTACAGAGTTGACCAGTGAAGCCATCCTAGTCGTTTCGGGGAGGGTGGGGAGGGAGGCCAGAGGACGGGTGGGCCTCGGGGCGCCCGTCCCCATGGGCCCGCCATTGAGGTTGGAAGGAGCCAGCCCGGGGCCGGCGAAGAGGAGGAGGTGGCCGCGGGGACGGAGCGGGTGGGAAGGGAAGGGGGGAAATGTGCGTTGTGTGTGACTTTTGTTTGGTGCCGGGCAGGCCGGCAGGCACGAGCCCCTCCAGCCGTGATTCTCCTCTGTCCCACCTTGGTGGGCCACCATCGGTGCCCAATGGCACCTCTTGGTGACCCTTCCTCCCTTCACCTTGCCCCAGCCCCAGGTCTCTGAGCTGGAGCGGACCCTACAGACCATTTTGGGGAAGGGGGCGAGGAGACTCCTCGTTGGAGGTGGTCCAAAGGCTTTACCCGGCTGTAGGAGACGCTGATGATCCTTTTTTCCAAGGGTGAAATGGGAAAGCCCCATGACTTCCCGGAGAGCTGCTTGTTTTTGTAAGAAATCTCCCACGGCTCTTCTTGCCGGGCGCTCTTGGATGAAATCCCCCGATCTGCTCCGGAGCAGCAGGAAAGCCGACAGCTTTCAGAGGCAGCAGCTCAGCCAGCAACGTGAATAGGGAGAGCTAGAGCAGGAGAGGAAAACCGGGCAAGGGAAGGATGGAGAGAGCAAGGGAAAACAGGAGGGAAAGAGGAGCCTGGGGACCCCAAGCTGTAGAGATACACCCCGTACAGCAAGGCCCTGGCAGCTCCAGCCCTGCTCCAAACCAAGGTCTCAGTCTCTATGGCCAGATGAGTTTTCCAAGCGTTGGTTGAGGTCCAGGGGGAGCCACGTCTCTTCTCTTCCCATGAGATGCTCACCTGGACCCTAGGGCAGGGGTGGGACCAGCCCTGGGCCAGGAGGGGCTGCCAAAAACGGGAGCGTGGGAGAAGGCAGCGCGTGAAGGCGATGGAGGGGGCTGCTCTAGCTGTGGCACGAGCTGTCCTTTTTTTGTATACAACGGGTGTAAATAAACTGCCTTGGCATTTCTTCTGTTTTCTGATGATCTGTGCAGTGTCGTGTGTGTTCGTGTGTGTGTGTGTGTGTGTGTGTGTGTGTGTGTGTCCTTTTGGGTGGGGGTATCCCAGGGTGAGGGGGAGCGTGAGCTGAATTCAGGCCACGTGCAGGGAGGAGAGGAGAGTTGGCCGGAACGTTGGGGATGTTGAGGATGCATGGAAGGGACTGGCCGTGTGCTGAGGTCTGTGCTGAGCCCAGGTGACCCATTGGTCATCTTGTCCTCGGTGCCACGAGAAGAGCTGGGGGCTTGCTTCTTCCCCAAGGAGGAAGCAGCATTAATTCCTCAAACTGAAAGATGGCAGCACCAAAATTTGGGACCAGCTTCCCAAAGGAGCCAAATGTTCTGTCCATCCAAGCCAAGAACATCCTCCTGGACCTGGTCATCCCCAGTCTGGGCTAAGAACATTCTCCCTCCCTCACCCTGGGAAGCGTTGGAAGGATGGACGTCCGACCAAGAAGACGGCGGTCCCATGGCTGTGGGATTCAGTGCAAATTAAGGCAAATCCCAGGAGGGGATTCCTGAGGAGCAGTGGGGTCATGCCCAGGGGCTCCCATCACACTCAAGTGCAACAGCAAAGGGGCTGTGTCAAAAAGGGCCTTGCCAAAAAGGAGGTGGTGTTGGTGTTAAGTTGTATGGTTGTATAACTGGTGGGCCATGAGTTAGAAAACCCTTAAAAGCCATGAGCTGAGCACAGCAGAAGAGGCTGATAAATCCAAGAAGGGAAGAAAAGCCACAGGCTGAAGGAATGGCCAAGGTGAGTAAATCTTGCCCAGATGACACCAGTAGGAATCTTGGGGCTGACCATCAGCAGGTCTGTAGGGGCTGCATAAACCCACAGGAAATAAAATGCTGCTTTGTTCAGAGCGTTTTATATTAATAAATAAAAAAAAAAAAGAAGAAGAAATAATAAAAAAATATATTGCTCCACCCAAGGATTCTGTGCCACAGATCACAGCCCCATGTGCACAGAGGGGCCTGAAGGGATGGAGGAACCATGGCACAATGGGGAGAGGCACCCACGCTGGGCTGAGGATGGAGGAGATGGAGAGATGGAGGGAGAAAGCCCCCAAAGCTTTGGGGAGGGCAGCAGGGAAATTGGGGGCAGAGCTGGGAGACCACAGCTTGTCTGGGGGAGATGCCTGTGGGTGGCAAAGGGAGAAAATGGAGCCCCAGCGTAAAAAGATGGCAGCGATGGCCCCAGCACCGCCAGGAAGAGGATTGGGGTGAGCCAGAACCAGGCAAAGTGCGATGCAGAAGGCATCAGGATGCACACCCTAAAAGCTCCTGACTCTGCCCAGAATCCCACCCCATCCACAACCACCCGCAGCTCAGGTTGCCCCCCGTGCTTTGAATCCTGATGAACACGGTCAATGGTCATGGTTCATGCTCAGCAAGGCTCTGGGGGCTCGTTTTTATCCCCTCGCTGCCAAGGGGCAGAGGTGATGATGGCTTAGGATGAGGCCAGCTGGATCTTCTCCCTGCAGCCAGCTTTGACCATCACCACAGCCCTCCTCAGCTAACCCCATCCCTAAATGAACCAAATTGTAATCTTTCCAGCTTCCATATATTTCTAACACTTTCAGCACTAACTTAAATCTTTAACTCCCCTATTCCTTCCCTTCCCTGGCACCTTCTCCCCACTCAAGGCGTTTGCTAGCCCAGCCTCAGGCTGTGCACACACTCAGGAGTGTTTGGTGACCCTGTTGTGTTTCTTCCACCCCCACCCCAGCTGCCTTTCCCATGGGACTGGAGATCCATGGGCTGCTGACCTCCACCTCCAGTGGCTCCCAATTATCTCATGGATCAAAGAGTTTGCGTTGACCCAAGACATCAAATGGAAACTGTTCTTGGGCTTTCTTCTGTCTCGGGCAGCTTCGAGCCAAAATAATTCCGGGTCATGTAGCTGCTCCCCCAGCACTGGACAGCACCATAATGGGGTCAGCCAAGTTAACGAGGCAGCGGTTGGTTTATGAAGGGGGAGAGTGGAAGAAGGAGCTGGGCTCACAGCTGGGAACCTGGCCAAGATATGGGGGGCTCAGCCCCTGTTTCGTCCCCCGGTGAAGGAGTGAATGCACAAGTTGTTGGATGCCCCAAGCAGGCAGAGAGGCAGGGGACATCCCCACACCCCGTCCCCTACAAGCTCTGGGGCACGAGCACCCAGCAGCCCAAGTTTAGCCTTCTCTTCCTGCAGCTTTTGCAGACACCAGCCTCACTTCTGCTTCCTGGAACCCTCTGGATGGATTTGGGGTTTGCAGTGATGAGACCCATGCTTCTGGAGGGCCAAAAATCTTCGTCTCCCCATGCAGAGCCATTCAAAATATCTGTAGGGTTTCTTACCTTGTTCCCTAGGGCTATGCATGTCGTGGGTGCCATGTTACATTTATCCATTCCATAACACTCTGATAGTCCGGGAATATCAAATGGCAGAGGATACCCACACCGGGGTGAGGGCTGGAGCCTCCCACCTGGGCATCCCACACCAAAGATCTGCCTGGAGAGGAGGTGGTGGAGAGCAGGCCATTGCCTGTAGAGCAAATTCCCCTCCTGAAGCACTGTTGCATGGGTCACCCCATAGTCGTTGGGGAGTTTGGGGATGTGGAGTCGTGCATAGCCACCTTCACACAGGCAGCTGTATCAGAAATTCCAGAGAAGGCCAAAATTGCATTGGTAATGATATCAGATGCGCCAGATTAGGTTATGGATGCAGTAAAATCGAGGAAAAAATGCAATTAGGGGGAGATTTTTTGTTTGGGTGGAGAATGAGAGGAGCTAAGGCATAGCTAGAAAGAAAAATGAGGAATAAGATATGAAACCAGGTAAAGGATGCTGGAGGTTGGGGTCTTAGTGGCTGGAGGACCACAGACAGGGGTGACAGTGACACGGGGACCCAACCACTTGAGAGGTCCTTGGACAACCCACTGGGCTCTCCATCAGGACTGTGCCCGAAAGACCTAGTGCAGGTTAAAAGGGAAAAACTTGCACCGTGATATGAAGAATTGTGGGGAGGAAAGGGCACTAGAACTGTAATTCAGCAGCAGGAGTGTGCGATTCGAAAGGTTCAAGAGTGATGCCTTCATCACCGTGTTTAATAACACGTAAAAGCTGATTTTAGATTAGTAATGACCACGTTGCTCTTAGTTACGTTCTTGCTTATTTGAGTGCTTTATGATGTGATTCTGTGGTTAGACGCTTAGGAGGGCATTGCTTAGCCAGTGGGCACCGTGTCTGTAGTCCAAAGGTAGGATGGGATGGTGCTCAGCAAGATGTGCCATGAGGCAAGGAAGCTCTCCATCCATTNCTTCCATCCGTCCGTCTGTCCATCCATCCATCCAAGGAAGCTCTCCATCCATCCATCTGTACATCCATCCATCCATCCATCCAAGGAAGCTCTCCATCCATCCTTCCATCCGTCCGTCTGTCCATCCATCCATCCAAGGAAGCTCTCCATCCATCCATCTGTACATCCATCCATCCATCCATCCAAGGAAGCTCTCCATCCATCCTTCCATCCGTCCGTCTGTCCATCCATCCATCCAAGGAAGCTCTCCATCCATCCATCTGTACATCCATCCATCCATCCATCCAAGGAAGCTCTCCATCCATCCTTCCATCCGTCCGTCTGTCCATCCATCCATCCAAGGAAGCTCTCCATCCATCCATCTGTACATCCATCCATCCATCCATCCAAGGAAGCTCTCCATCCATCCTTCCATCCGTCCGTCTGTCCATCCATCCATCCAAGGAAGCTCTCCATCCATCCATCTGTACATCCATCCATCCATCCATCCAAGGAAGCTCTCCATCCATCCTTCCATCCGTCCGTCTGTCCATCCATCCATCCAAGGAAGCTCTCCATCCATCCATCTGTCCATCCATCCATCCATCCATCCAAGGAAGCTCTCCATCCATCCATCACTGGTGGCATGGACCAACCCACTGCAACTCCCAGACGCCATCAGACACCTCTTGGCAACCACCACCATGGAAGAGCACCAAGGCAAACCGCGCCAAGACAAATAATGTTTTATTATCTCGGGGTTTTCTTTTTTAGGACGCTTGGAAGGTAGCTTTCCCATTTGGATTGCCCACAACGGATGGGAACCCAGGCAAGATATAATCCAGAACAGCAAAAAAAAAAAGCTACAGGAGCCATCAGGGAGCACAGCACCAAACAGGAGGCAAGCAGTTGGGATGAGCAGTGCTTCGTCTGCAGCACGTCGACATTCCCTTCCCCTGAATCCTCTTTGAGCTCTTCTGCTCACACGAAACAGGAAAAAGGTAATTTAATTAAACATCACCAACACAATGAGCTCACAGTCTCATCCTTTGATCCTGCGAAGGAAGGAGGAGAAGGAAGGAGTCTCGCTGCAAATACAAATGAAAAAAAATAAAACCTACAAAAATTAAAAGAGAGCAGTGACAAATTCTCTTTATCCAGAGTAAGGCAGTAAAAGAAGACTCGGAATCACATCTAACCATTCCTGCAGACCATTTTTAAGGTGGATAGAAGGTTCCTCAGAAGTCCTTTGCCAGAGAAAGGGCGGAAAGGTGAAAATGGAACGGAAAATGGAAAACCTTCAGCATCTTGATTTTTAAATCCTTTTATTTGGAGCGTGATTATTGCAGCCAAATGATCCCTGCTGGAGAAGCGAGGGCCACTGCAGACCTTCCTCTTCTTTTGCCTGTGATGCCATCTCTGGGCAACACGCCTTGGGTGTCCCCAGTCCCTCAGGGCCACCTTGGGCCAACCCTAGGACATATCTGGGGTGACAATGGTGGATCTTCAGCGCTAAACACGCACGTGGCCACGTGAACACAGAACCCACCCAGCCCAGGGAGATGCTCATCTTGTACAGAGCAAGACCTGGTCCGTCACACCCCATGTGGGAAATGCGTACAGGGTTGCCAGCCTGATTTACTGCTGGATTTGTATCCAGAGCACTCGGCGTCTCCATCCAACACCAGATCCCATCCACCAGCCAAAGCCAGCAGCTGGGTTTGGGCTCAGGGCGTTGGGAAGCCCCAGCCCACCAAGGACCGCTGCTGCCTGGAGGAACTGCAAGCTCCACGCTCGTCTCTGCAAAGCCACTCTCAGCACCCACCCCCGTGGAGTCAGGAGAGCTTCCAGCACCCAACCTCAACTGGAGGCCTCGATTCTGCCGTTGGTTCAACCCAAGAAGGGTGGTGGCTCAGCCCCTTGGGGATCTCCAGAGTCAATCCTTTCTCACAGCTATTTCTTTCCAGCCCTCTGCTCCCGGCGTTCACCGGTGGGTGGATGGAAGAACGGCCAAGGGTCCTTCAAGGGGAGACGTGGGGCCGGAACGCGCGCGGCCGAATCATCATGACGACCTTCTTCAGGGAGTAGTAGTCTGTGTCCTTCCACGAGTACCACACCACCCCGTCCGGGCCGAGGGTCTTGCGGTTCTTAATGGAGTATCGGCCACCCTGGGGTGAAAGATGAGAAAGAAAGACGGACAGGCATGAGAAACCCATGGAAGTGTCACCTGGATGGGAGCATCTGGAGAGAGATGGCTCTGAAGCATTGGAGCAAAGAGCGGAACGGCGGCGCGGCGAGAAGAGCCCGTGAAGCTCAACGTTCTCCAGATGCTCCCAATGGAGGTGGACGCATGAGTCACCCCCACGGAGAGCTTCCAGCAAGCCATAGAGCGTCTCAATACTCGTGGCTGGCCCTAAAAAGCCACTTTTTGTGCTAACTCCCGGCTCCTTGCGCCTCACCTTGTAGTACACGCCGTTGAGGTTGGAGAAGAAGCACTGGTGGTACCACCAGCCCCCATGGGAGATCTCGGCGCAGATGTTCCCCGAGTCGGGGGTGCTGAAGCTCCTCTTGTCGTGGTACCAAGCAAAGGAATCCTCCACCGTCCCGCTGAACCCATCCACGTGCAGGCGGTAAGAGTTGGCCTCGTCCTCAATGCTGCAAGGAAAAGATGGAGGTGAGAGCACTCCAAGGGCAAAGCTGAGGTCTCCTCTCCAACTGGGAGCCTGCGTTCCTGGGGGGGACACCCAGCCCCCGCTGAGCTGCTCTGGCTGCGATCCATCACCTCCAGAAGCCAAAGATTTTGTCCTTTTCATTGTGGGGGATGTGCAGGCGTTGGCTGTGACTCAGGGCAGCTGCAGGTCTGAGCTGTGACTCTAAAACCACAACAGGAGACCGCAGCGGCGTTGGCAAGAGCTCTAATTACAAGCAAACGAAGCATCCTCTCCACAAAGCAAGCATCCAGTGCTCCGCCTACGCTGAGCTCATTAGCAATTTGCCCCTGGGCTAGCAAGGGTTGAAGGTCACTGCTGCTGCAGGTGACAAAGGTCAGGGTGAACATTCAGAGAATGTGTTTGCTGGTGGAGGATGCTCCAAGGCGCTTCCAGGCAACACTTGGGGTGTTTTTTAAGCAGTTTCAGCTGTTTTGGGGTCTGCTCTAAGCCCACAACCTTCAGACATGGGGTGCTGCCTGGCACCCCCATGGCAGGATGCTCCGCAGCCACCCACGAGCATTTCCAGGAGAGAAGTGGAAGTTTGGCTGATGTGGTTTGGGTAATACAAAAAAACAGAGGAGGGGAAGAGCTAGAGATGCTGCAGGGCGTTACGCCAGACCCAAGGGGTAAAAGCCACGAGCCCAGAAGGTAAAAATAAAAACACGACCCCAAGGCAAGGAGGAGAGCCTGCCCAGGAAGACCTTGGGACTCCACTCCCTGTTTTAGGCACAGGTTGGTGATTTCAGGGATGTGAATCCCTGTTTTTGACATCGAGCTCGGTAATCTCAGCAGAAAAAAACCACCCTGAAGCTCGCAGGGGGCTGCTCCCCATTGGGCTTCCCATGGCTGGAGGCCTTCTGGCACCAGAGCAGCTGCATCACCTGCTGTAGGGAACTGCTCTGGCAGGGGGTTGGACTCGATGATCTCTTGAGGTCCCTTCCAACCCCTGCAGTTCTGTGATTGGGCTCCATTGGGCTCCTTGGGCTCCAATGGGTTCCGTTGGGCTCCATTGGGCTCCATTGGGCTCCATTGG